>NW_010729209.1:570361-632607 GCF_000365185.1 Nelumbo nucifera
GGGCTAGGTTGCGTTTCTTCTGTCTAACGGGCCTAACTACAAGATTAGTATTCATCTTGTGAGTTATAAGGTCGGGGTCTATACCGGACATCTCTGCCATGGACCATGCAAAGATATCCAAATTTTGAAGTAAGAAATTTACCAATTCGGATCGTAGAGGTTCCTGGATGGAAGCACCGATCTGAAGCGTCCAAGCTGGGTCTGCCGTTGAGGTTGGGACTGCGACGGTTTCTTCTGTGGGCACGGCTCGTTCTTCACCTTGCTCCGTAGGCCGCTCCAGTTCGAGGTCGTTAGCTACCTTGGTCTTTCCATTCAGGGCGGCGACATAGCACTTGCGGGACTCGAGCTAGTCGCCCCGTGCTACCCCCACACCGAAGTCTGTAGGGAACTTCATAGCTAGATGGTAGGTAGAGACCACTGCCCGTAGGATATGGGTGATCGGCCAACCTATTACAGGGAGGGGGTCGCGACCACCAAGAAATCGTGGTTGAGTCTGACTATGTAGGGCCATGTACCGACTTCCACAGGTACTATTATTTTCACAAGGGGCCGGACTTCTTCTCCGCTGAAGCCCACCAAAGAAGTGTCCACAGGCCTCAAGTCACTTTTCCGCAACTGCAGCTAGTCGAATGCAGCTTTGAAGAGGATATCTGCCGAGCTGCCCGAGTCAACGAGTACGCGCCTAGCCTCGAAGTCGTTGATCCTCAGCTTTATCACAAGTGCATCGTCATGGGGGTAATGGACCCTTCGCACATCATCTTCCGTGAAGAAAATTGGCTCTTCTGTCCTTGGCAGCTTCGGAGGATTCTGTTCTTCCCGGGCGGCTTCGCGAACTGACGTCCGAACTGCTGCTGAAGTGCAGCCCGCGATGATCGATCCTGCCACTATGACGTGGATGGTGCCCCGAACTGGCCTCTCTTCTAGAGGCTGCTTCTGCGACTGCTTGGCCGGCCTGCTGCGGGACTCGGGAGCGTCCTTACCGTGCTCCCCTTGTCGACCTGCTTTATTATTATTATTATTGCTGTTTTGTACAAAGTTTTTTAAATATCCGCGACGGATGAGTTCTTCAATCTCGTCACAAAGATTTTTACAATTTTCGGTGCTATGACCGTGATCTTTGTGAAAGCTACAATATAGATTCTTATTTCTCTCGTTGGGATTTCCCCTCAAACGGGGTGGCCACTTCACATACGAAGCGTCCTTGATCGCCATCAGGATTTCGGCCCGCTTCGTGTTCAGTGGGGTGTAATCAGTTCGGTCCACTGCAGGAGCTCAGAACGACTGACCTGGCTTTACCCCCAAGCTGCGTCCTTTTTCTTTCGGCTGTCCCCTTGGCTGGAAGGCTCTCCTTCCCTCTTCCTCTTTTCGGGCACGCTCTCGCCCTTCCAGTTGATCTCCTCTTCGGTGGCTATGAACTTGTCCGCGAGCTTAAGAAATTCAGTTATGGTCGCTGGTTGGTTGACGACCATGTGCCATTTGAACTCTTTGTGTGTCACGCCTTTCTTAGCTGCTGCAAGGCGCACGGTGGGGTCCAGGCGCGGTATTTGCATGCAAGCATCATTGAACCGCTTGACGTAGCCCTAGATGGACTCTCCTTCTCTCTGCACTATGTTGAGGAGGCTCTCTTCAGTTCGCGGGCACCGCTTACTGGTAACAAAGTGGGATGTGAAAGCCTGCGCGAACTGCGGCCAACTTCTTATTGATCCGGGCGTCAGGTTCCAGTACCATGTGCGAGCTACTCCTCTGAAAGTGGTGGAGAAGGCCATACACATGCACGACTCACTTGCTCTTGCTAGGTGCATCTGCGACTGGAAGGCATCTATGTGATCATTTGGGTCGAACGACCCGTCGTACTTATCAAGAGGGGGGAGCTTGAAATCTTTGGGCATTGGGACTGCCAGAAGCTCGGGAGATAGGGGGGATTGAACTGAAAGGATGGGTGCCTTGACCTTGCCCGAGCTTACCTCTTCTTTGCCTCCGAGCTCGGGTAGGTCGTGGGTGGCAGACCAGCGAGCTCGGCGGCGGCATCTCTGCTTCTTGGCAGGCTCGGCATTCATGCTGCTCACTTCTGTACTGTCAGGAATGGTGTGTGCCGGAAGTAGCTCAGGCCGCTGGTGATGGCTTCGGACAGAGGGCTCCTGCTTGGAACCTGCAGCCAGGATTTCGAATCTGTTTTCCAGGAACGGAGTACCAGGCCTTGAGGGCTGTGGCGACGTGGGCCTGGCAAGCTGAGGTCCTCCCGACCTAACTGCCCGTGGCGAGGTCGGGGCGGCTGGTCTTTCTTGTCTACCGTGGGTGGAGGCCTGGTTCCTTGGAGGGTTCTAGGGGGCCTCTCCTTTGCGAGATGGGTGCTCCTCCTATCGGCGAGACCTAGCTCGTTGTGAGACTGGGTGCCAAGGGGGAAGCTGTGATTGCTGAAGCTGAGGTTGAGATAACTGGGGAAACTGCTGCTGATACTGATACTGGGAGACCTGGTGCAGCACATGTTATTGATAGAGTTGAAGTTGCTGGAACTGTTGCATTTAGGCCTGCATGGACCGCATGCACTGCATCAAGTCCTCCAATTGGTTTGGGCTGGCCGCTGGGGGCACGACCAAAGGTTCGGTGAACGTCGCTCTGACTGTAGCAGGGAGTGGCGCGACGACAGATGCCACTGCAAGAGGCACATTCAAGCTGGGGATACCGTCCACCGAGAGGGGGACAGTGAACTGTCTGATGCAGACAGTAGGGAGCTAGGGTTGTTCCCTGGAGTTATCCATTTCCATGCTTCGTCCGACGTTGCTAGAGGAAGCCATGAGTGTTGGGTTTCTGGAGAGTAAAGAGACGTGAAGGTTTGGAGAAAGGCTTTTCGAAGCGATTCCCACAGACGGCACCAAATGATGTAGCGCGATTCGGTCACTCCTATATGGCACTCACGTGGCTCCTGAGAGGTACCTGAGAGGAGAAGAAAGAAGAAGAACTCCCGGGGGGTTTGCTCGGCGGGAACACTCCGATGATTAAGTCAGTATTCTGTGCGAGAAGCAAAAGGGAAAACGAAGGCTAAGAGTGCAGATTGCGCAGGTGGTTCGAAGATACCTTGTTCCTTGAAAATCAACTTCTTATAACAGAATTCCATTGCTTCAGGCCTTCTGGCTTCTGATAGGGAAGGTATAACCGCCACTGTCAGTCTGCCACAACCGTTACAGGCAAGGCTGAGATGGCACGCGCGGGGCCGTCGTTGCAGGGTATGTGCCTGTCAAGTGTAAGGCACCTTCTAAAGGTGGCAGGCACGACACTGTTTGACGAGGGGCATGGCTGCTGTCCCCAGATTTGTTAGGTACGGTGGTCGGGCAGGAGATCTTTCGGCGGTGCGCCGAACTGCCCTTTTGTGAGTTACCCTGTGCCGGGCTATCTCATAGGCGGCGAGCTGCCTGTGGCAAGCTATGCCGAGCTACCTGGCCCGAAGTGTTATCACTCCGGGGTGTCTAGAGGTGGGTCGGTGAGCTCCCGTCGGGGAGTGGTCCGAAGTCCAGCGGGAGGAGCTCGGGTATAGAGAGAGGTCAGGGTACCCCGATCTCAGGGTGTCCCGAAGTGCCTTAATCTCGGGGAGGAGACACAGGCAAGACGGCTTCTAGCGAGTAGTTTATCCATCCAGTTGCCGAGCTCAACTCGATGGGACCCTCCCCCCGACTTGTGGTCGTGTCAGTTGTGTTGTCACGCTGAGTCACTGTTTGAGCAAGGTCACGCCCCCGTGTACCCGTGCTGTGAGGTCGGGCCAAATCACCCTCCATCAGCTTGTATAGTTGGGCCAAATCACCCGTGCTGTGTTTCGAAACGATGCAAATAAGTGTGTATGTAAATATGTAGAGTGTAAACAAGGATGCAAATATGAATTTCAATAAAGCATATACTTTTTTTTTTTATCAAAAGCCCACTTGAATGCAAATTTACTTATTTTTTATTGATGTACTTTTACATCTTATTATCAATGTAAATATGCATTAGTATGTCATTTGTCAATGCATAAATGTAATATTGTCAAACACAGGCAAAAGTGAACCATAATGCAAATTTACCCTGAACCGCGAGATTTACACTCCATTTGCATCATTTCCGAACGCAGCCTAAAGAACAAGATGAGAACTTTGTTAAGAGGCAAGAACAACAATGATATCATGTGAAAGTTCTTCTCAAGTCTCTATTATATCTCCTACATTTTCTATGTGTTTATGTCGATCCCCATGACAATCTTTGTAGGATTTGAACATGAAGATAGAGGTGGTCAATTGGTCCTTCCTCTTCCATCTTTTGTGTTTTTTTTTTTTCTGTTTAATTAGAAAGTTAATGAATAATGATCAGTTTTTTTTTTATTTTAATCTATATCTATTTATCTATCCATCTATCCATACTACTATAAAAAGTGGGAGTAGAATTTTTGACTAAAATACCCCTCATTTTGAAATTGGTCACTCTCTATTGTGAAAGCATAGGTTATAATTTTATTGCTACTATTCACTTCACTCTTTTCCCTACCATAAAGTCCCATATTTAAGGCATTAACTACCATTCTCTCATTAAATCGCATTTTTAATGTATGTTTGTTTCTTAACATTAAATTCAACTAATTAAATCCATGAACAATAATTTTAAAGGTATAAAAAACCATTTTTTTGACTAATCTAAAAATGAAAGCATTTTTCTTGTAACAGATAAGGAGTTCAACATTTTGGGTTAAATCGGTCAACCTACAATGCCATAATTAAATACTAAACAACAACAACCTTTTGGGTTAAAGAAAATTTTGGACACAACTCTAATATTATATATTCATCATATTAAACAAAAACAAGCATGATAAATAAGAAGTATTTTTTTTAATGATGGAAACGGAATATAAAATTTAAAATTAACCTATAAATGAATCCATTTTTCTATTTGAGTAGTGGACCAATGGTTCAAGCATTCAAGTAAATTGGTTCCATACTATGATGTTATAGTTAAAATTGATTTTTTATAAAAGATAGAAAACATACAAAGAAACATTGAAAAATTCAAATAAAACTTAACCTATCTTTAATATTATATATTAATCTTATCAAACTAAATGAGTGTGATAAACAAGAATTGTTTTTATTAACTATGTAAATGAAATATAAAATTTAAAGCTGATCTCAAAATAAAATTGTTTTCTTGTCTAGGTGGTAGGTCAACAGTCAAACCATCTGAATCAAATGGGTCAAGCCATGATGTCATAATTAAATAATAAATATTTATATAAAAAAGAGAAAAATACAAAAAAGTACATGAGTTTTGTAGAAAAATTTAAACACATCTCTAATATTATATGTTCATCATATTAAACAAAAATAAGTCTGAAAAATAAGACATGTTTTTACTAATAATGGAAATGGAATACAAAATTTAAAATCAGCCAAAAAAAAATCCATACATGTGGTGGGTCATTAAGGGGTGTCAACAGTGTTCAAAAATCTGATTTTGAATTTGATATTTGACATAATAGAATCAAATTTGGATAATTCAAATATCTAGTTGATCAAATTCGGATATAACCTGAACCTGATTCAATTCCATAAATATCCAAAATCGACCGATTATTTAATTCTTATATATAATATATAAAATATTTATTTTATATATTTATTAATTATCTAAAATAATTAATTGATCATATTCGAATCAAATCGAATTCGGATATCAGATTTTTTAATCGGATTCGAATTAGGTCAAATACGTTAACCCATGATGTCATAATTAAATAATAATTTAAAAATAAACTGTAAAATATAGAAATTTTTGTAGAAAAAATATGGTTGTATCTCTAATATTATATATTATCATATTAAAAATGTAATAAATAAGAAATATTTTTATTATTGATAGAAATAGAATACAAAATTAAGAAAAAAAATAATTAAGGTGTAACCTGTGAACTCCCTACTAGGTCAAGAGATTCAATGTTTCAATTAGCTAGGTCATAATTCTCTTAACTAAGTTAATGCTTTTTTATAGACAAGCAACTTAGTAGTAAATGGACCGAAAATTTTAATTAGGTGATAAGTCAACTAATCTAGTCAATTGATATGACTACAATATAAAACATTGATAAAAAATAATGTTTTAAAAATTGATTAAAACCACATTTTTCTCTTAATTGGACAAATCAACATCTGATGCAATAAATTAAATAATAAAAATAAAAATATTATAAAATTTATAAGAAATTGAGTATACCTTTAATATTATATATTCATCATATTAAATAAAAATATGTATAAAAATGAAAATTATTATTATTAATGATGGAAATGGCTAAAATACAATTGGTCAAGTAGGGCCTTGTTTGGCAGCGTTCTGCGAGAGAGTTTCTCCTGTTCCTGATGTTCTCACGGAACAAAAATGCATTTGACAAAGAAATCGAAAGAAATGAATCATTCCCGGATGAGAACAACACACAAAGAACGTGTTCTTTGGGAACGACAAATTGACGCTTTCAAGGAACACGTTCTCTTCTCTGGGAACACAATGTCTATGTCTAATAACAAACATGTGTGGGACGTTCCCACGTGAGAGAAGTGGTGCTATTGTCATTTTGCGCAAAAATATAAATTCAATCCCTATATAGCAGTCCTCGTTCATTCAACCTCACTGCTGCTACACAACCCAGAAGAGAGATGAACTCCTGCTGCATCAAGAATTGGATGACGATCGATCGGAACACATCTCCGGTGAGGCAGCAAAAGGGGTCGCCGGAGTTAAATCAGAGACGATGCCTGAGAACGAGTAGCAGGTCAGCAATAGCCGTTGAGTCTCGACTGTCGGCCATCATTGGTTTCATATGTTCAATAGTCATTGGGTATCAACTGCCGACCATCAGCAAGTCAGCAACAACAAGTCATCAACAGCCGTTGTCGTCGTTCAACCCATCAATGTCGGAACCCATCATAAAGATCCGATCTTAGTTTCCTCCTCCACCTCCAAGAGTTGCTATGCATGGGGATGATTTCAAGCCGCTATCAGGAATGGAGGTCACTACCTTCCAATATTTCTAATTCACATCATATTCCATGACCCCTCTTTGCTCTCCTCCATTACTACCACCCACGAAGCACCATCATCCGTTGGGAGTAGCATCGATGGCCCTTGGGGAAGGGCCACACCTCCTCTAGCTTGGACCAAGACCCAAGAGTCGGGTTGTAGTACTTGGCATTTAATTTGAATCGCCCTTGGGTCTCGATGTCGTACTTACTAACCACCTAGAACCTGTTGTCACCATTGCAGGACAATCCTTGACATCCGTCTCTCTCCTCCACTGATCGCAGCATTCTTCTAAATGTCGTGTTCTCCCGCCATGTGACACATGCTTTTTTTTTTTTTGGTTAATTTTAGGTTTAGTAGGGATGGATTTGCAGAACTAATGTTAAGAATTTCTAAAAGAATAAGAACATGTGAGAACGTTGCCAAACAGGAATTAGGTCAACGGTTGAACCAAAAAGATTATTTGGTTGTTAACCAAGGCAATGGTAATTCTCTTTTTGCAACAAATTTATTTAAACTTGGATATACTCAAAAATTTATCTGGGTGACAATTTAATATATATCAAATTTGTTTATCTAGTTCAATTACAAATTGAAAACATTGATATAAGGTGCAAGTTATAAGATTTGAAGCTAGGTCTTTAGGGTGAAGGGAAATAAATCCATTAAAAAAACCATGCTTTGAAAATGTATCTTTGTTATATAGGTTTTGATAAAAAAACTACGATCATCATCATCATTTTCAAGGTTCAAAATTTTGATACATATTAGGTCATATCGGTGAATACGTGTTGTATCGGGGGCTTTCCGATACATAGGGGAGTGAGCCTTGATATAGTCCGATATGCCCCTATCGGCTTATCAGGATATATCAATATTTTGAACTTTAATTATTATTATTTTATTATTATTAATATTATTATAAAGTGAGGCCAGTGAATGGTTAAGGACATCATTAACAAAGTGTGACATGGTGAAAATAACTTCAGACAATGGATCAAGTTTAGAATGATTATAAAGCAATAATCCAATTTTAAATTTAGTTTCTTAATTCAAATAAAAATTTAAGTAAAACACTTATTAGATGTAAGGGCTTCTCTTTCAAACATGTGGCCATCCTCCAAATAAATTTTAATTGAAAAAGATATATAGTTAGTAACTTTTGACATGTTTCATGATTCAAATTAAAAGTAATGCTCAAAATATCATGCTCTAGATCCACAGATTTTCCATATCAAGAGTTTATTTGGATCAAAATACTGATTTTTTGTTACGTTTGTTATTTGACAATTTGAGAGGGACACAGGTCATTCAACTATTAAAGTTTAGAATCCAGATTTCTTCCTCACAAAATTTATCCTCACCATTCTCACAAAATTCAGGTGGTAACCCAATGCACTTCAGTCAGTGCAAGATGCAAACCAGTGCTCACACCATTCAAACAGCCTCTCTCAATCTCACATTGCAAATATCTCCTCATGAAATAAAACAAATAAGTACGGAGATATTCCCAATGCAAGGCTGTAAAAAGTGTTGAAATGGGTCTTGCACTGACTGAAGTTGAACTCGTAAGAACAAGTTTTATGAGGACGGAATCCAATCTCTAAGGCTGTATTTGGTTGCAACATAAATAAATTTTCATTCTGATCTATTTTTATTTGGAATTTTAACTTATTTTATTTGATTGCAGTACAAATAAAATAAATTAAGACATGAAACAGAATAAAGTAAAACCCAAAATAAAATAAAACAAAAATTTGCATTTTGTTTTTCATTTACATGATCCAGCTCTGTACCTTAATTAGTCAATTCACACATCACACTCACAAAAATTCCTATCTATAGTGACATCTTAGTAAATAATAATTCTTATATCGAATAAATGTGTATGGAAAATAAGCATCTTCATGCGTAGGTGTAGGTAGTACTTTAGACCTGCTGAGAGGTGTAGGTGTAGGTAGTACTAGCATGTGAATTAATATAGCACATTATATGTACTAAATTTTTCAAAATGTCCATATTGCAAAACATTTGCAAAATTTCCTTAGAAAACGTTCATAAAAAATTGAGATATAACTTGTGATGATTATCATCTTCAGCTGAAAATTTGGAAATTAAATGGAAAAATTTCTGATCACTACCATGTATTTTGGTTTCTAAATTTTAAAATGTGATAATTCAATATCCAAATTTTTAAAATGTGATAATACAACACTCAAACTTTTAAAATATGATAATATAGTATTCAAACTTTCAAAATGTGATAATCCAATGCCTGTTGTTAATCAACTATTAAGTGACATTTGAAAAGTCAAAAATACCCTAAGAATGGCATCTAATTCCCTTTATCAACCATCCAAACATTGATAATAAAATGAACAGTCCCAAATTCTAGATTCTTCTAAATAGTCACCAACTTTTTTGAATAGAAGAAGCTAGGATTTGGGACTGTTCAGTTTTTTGTCAATGTTTGAATGGTTGATAAAGAGAATTAGATGGCATTTTAAGGACATTTTTGATTTTTCAAATGTCAATGGATTAACAGACTGGTTAACGACAAATAATGGATTGCCACATTTAGAAAGTTCAACTACAAGTTTGAATACTGTATTATCACATTTTAAAATTCAAGGACCAAATTGTCATTAAAGTATCAGAAATTTTCCCGAAAAAATAATTAAAGAACAAGATCAAAACTAATGAAGCACCGAATAAAATTAAATGAAAGCTTTAAATTGCCCTTGTGCCTGACGTTCAAAGCCCAAATACAGCACATCAAATTGAGGTGAGTTATCGGCCTTTCCTTTTTCTATCTTCTTTCTTCGTTCTACCGTAGATAGAGGTGCGGTCAAGGTGAATTTACCACTAACTAATCGGATTCATTGACATCATAATAACTATTTGTTAACATCCGCAGGCCCTAAAATTATGTTTAGACTTTAGAGATTTAAAAAAGTAATAATTAATTATTTTATGATATAATGAGGGAACCCCTATTGAACATTGCTTTGGAATTTGGATGCTTTGGGCAGTGTTGTAAGACCCCACTCCAGATTCCTACCCACAACTCTTCTCCTACTCCTATAGTCCTACCCATAACACAAATTCTTACATTTGAAACATCTTCTATGAAATAATAAGGGAGATATTCCCAACGGGCAGCTATATTGCCCTGTGTCAGTAGGGATGTGAAAAGAGTTGGTTGGCAGGCGATCCGAGTTCTGGGATGGAAATTGGAATCTTCTTTGGCTAAAATGAACCTAAGCGTTATACCAGCCACGTTCATTGTTGGGATCAACATTGGTACCAAATTTCTCTCAAATCAGCCACCACATGTATACGCACCAAAAAAACCTGAAAACATATATATGGTTTTCTGGCTGCATCTTTGAATTCAAATTAAATTTTCATTTAACGCACGTGAACAATATCGTGAAAAGTCAAGGACACGTGTCATACTGTCTCTGCATGACACGTGTTATGGTTTATAGGACCTGTCACAAAAGGATTGGTTAACGTAGGAAATCCCAGACTCGTTCTAAATCTAACCTAATCAACACCAACCCTCTTTTCAAAATGTTAGCACAGCGAATCAGCGATGACACCAAATTCAATAGTGTCCAGGTTCATCCCCCCGACATTTCCTTTTCTACCCTCAAAAGTCCCCATGAATTGAAATCCACCCAAAGCCCATCGGCTTCGACACGATAACCAAAATTACCTAAATACCCTTACTCTTAGCGTCCGTCCTTATAATACACCAACTATCTCTCAGAAAACCAGGAGTGCCAAAAAAGCTTGGTTTCCGGCTTTAATGGCGTCCATGGCGGCTCTCTTCGTCAAAACGCCAAGCCCATCTCATCCATTCCCCAAAATATGCAAAACCCAGTTAGATATCGAGCCAAAGTTCTCAGTTTCTTTTACCTCCCGGAAGGAAAAGAAGAATCGCCAACAGTTTCGCATCTCCTGCGGTTTGATCGAACCGGACGGGGGTAAGCTCGTTGAGCTCTTCGTTAAGGAGTCTCAGAGAAATGAGAAGAAGAAGGAAGCACTGTCCATCCCTAGAATTAAGCTGTCTCGGATCGATCTTCAGTGGGTTCATGTTCTCAGCGAGGGGTGGGCAAGTCCACTTCGCGGGTTCATGAGAGAATCCGAGTTCCTCCAAACTCTTCATTTCAATTTGCTCCGACTGGGCGACGGGTCCGTCGTCAACATGTCGGTGCCGATTGTGTTGGCCATCGACGACGCACAGAAGCATCGGATCGGTGAGTCCAGCAAGGTTGCTCTCTTTGACTCGGGCAATAACCCGGTTGCAATCTTGAGCAAGTAAGGAAATTTCGTCCTTCTCCTTGGAGATATTACTTTGCGAAGCTTTTTTATTCAATTTATGACATTTTAAGGGGTCTAAACCGTAAATGCATTTGGGGTATTAGTTGAATTGTTGATGGGCGTTTAATTTGTTTTGGGTTTTAGTTGAATTGCTGATTCGGACTTACTTTATATATCCATGCCATACATGTTGAATGAGAAACGCTGGTTGAGTTAGTAAGAAACCTTCAATGCAATTTGTGTTAATTTTGCTACATTAAATTGGGTTTGTTGAGGAAAAAATTGGGATTTCGGTTATATAAGCAGATAAAATATCCGTGGAAACTCTCACTGCAACACCAAATGTGTCCAGAATTTTGCTTCTATTTTTATTGTAAAATTATGGAAACTTGATAAAGATCTCAAATAGAATGAGGGTGACTAATATGAAATGAAGCATGATCCAACACTTGGTAGGATTTGCAGACCTGGTTCATATTGAAGTCCTTGTGTTCGGTCCAAAGTTTTTATCAGTGTCATTTAATCGTCAAGATGGGTTCCTAATTGGTGGCAAACAAGCTGTTCACCTTGCAACGGGTGTAGAGACAAATTTAGTCCCTTTCCTAATTTTTTAGACATTTATATTTTACCTTTTTACATATTCTTTTGTATGAACATTTAATCACTAAATTAGATTTACCATGCCTACAATTTAAACTAAGGGATAAACGAAACAATTGTTATGGTGGTTCAGCAGTTCAGCTTTCTCTTGGAAGACTGATTAAATTTGTGGTCTCAATCATCCAGGCTAGGTGAGAAACACTGCAGAATCCCAAAACTATTGGGATGAGTTACATAAACATTTCCATGGTGTCTAATTATATATATATATGAAATAGCCTACTATTGACCTGCTCACGCAACATTGACGGTTGACTGTCTGCGTGTTGGACTTGCCAACCATGAAAAACTGGGTATGGAGATAGTTATTTTGATAAGTTAGTAGTTGACTAATACTTGAAAACTGGAGAAAAAGATAAATTAATATTTTTCCAAATAAATAAATATATGTGGACGACCAGTTTTTGCATCTGACATGTTGGCATCAATATTTCTACAGAGGGAGCATTGGTGTAACATACAGACATAGGCATACTTTTCCTTGAATTGTACTCTAGTGGAATGTTGGTTGTTAGGTAACGTCGTTAGAAGTTCGAAGTAAAGTCGTAGCTTTATACTGCCTCAGTTTTCTAAATATGTCAAATACAGAGTAGTATCATCTTCAAAGTATTTTGTATTAGTAGTTAATAGTAGACTGTACACTTTTGAGTTTTTTGGACAATGATTATACACTTCGGATTTAAGATAGGATTGGATTAACTTGTATCTGTTATGTAGTTTGATGTATACTCTTTGGCAAGTTAAATAGCTAATATTACCATAGTTAATTCAAAAGGATGACAATGCTTCTTGATTGATTTGTATGGTTAATTGAAAAATTATGCCAATCTTTTCATCTTTTCATTCATCTTTTATCAGAATTGGTTCATTTAATTATCAGAGGTGTTTCCACCATATATCTGATCCCCTTCTCAAGTTTTGCCAGAAGTTCTATGATAACCTGTTTGGTGGCTATGAAGTTTTCAGGTCTTTGCTAGCACTACCCTATTTATGATTATTGAAGACATTCTATCATGCTAATATGTATCTGTCTTGGTATCTTGTAAGTTTTTCGCTTTTGCCAAATTAACTTCAAAAGTAAAGAATTGTTGTTCTTTGCTGATTGCATTGTATTTAATTGACCACTTCAAATTGATTCACTGTCCTGGATCACTTATTACAGTTATTATCATGAATTACTAGGAGTAAATGTTCTCCATAAACCATCCTTGTTTCCAAAACTTTCTGTCATCTTATTTTCTTCTCTGTTGTCTGTTTCTTCTTGGTTGTAATTTGTAAACATGCTATTTGTTGCATCAGCTGAGATCATTCAGTTCCAATGACCTGTAGTAAATTCATATTTGTACTGAGGTCACTTGCCAGTTGTATTTGTCCATCTTTTGGTATCTACAAGGAGTATTTTTTTTTCTGGTTCTGGTTGACATTGTTTTCTATTTGATGGATGAATAGAAAAATTATTACTGGGCTTAAAATCTGGCATTATTATGGATATCTACGTTGCACCTTTGATTGATTAATATATTAATTTGTTGAGTGACCTTTTCATCGATTGCTCATCTTTCCTTTCTCTTCCCTTTTGATGATTTCAGTATTGAGATATACAAGCACCCCAAAGAAGAGCGGATAGCCAGAACTTGGGGAACCACTGCCCCTGGATTACCATATGTTGATGAAGCAATAACCAATGCTGGAAACTGGCTTCTTGGTGGTGACTTGGAGGTTATAGAACCAATCAAGTACAATGATGGTCTTGATCGGTTCCGTCTATCTCCTGCAGAACTCCGTGAGGAATTTATGAAGCGTGATGCTGATGCAGTGTTTGCATTCCAGCTCAGGAATCCTGTACACAATGGCCATGCTCTACTAATGACTGACACCCGCCGGCGGCTTCTGGAAATGGGATACAGGAACCCTGTTCTGTTGCTTCACCCATTGGGAGGCTACACGAAAGCAGATGATGTACCTCTCAGCTGGAGAATGAAGCAGCATGAGAAGGTGTTTATTCTTATCCTTCTGACAATTTAATATTACTATACTGCATCTGGAGATGCCAAAGTCCTATATGAAAAATGTCTGCCCAGTAGACAAGATTATTTCTTTTTGACAGTGCAATTGTTTCTTCAGGTACTGGAAGATGGTGTTCTAGATCCCGAAACAACAGTGGTTTCAATTTTCCCATCACCCATGCATTATGCTGGCCCAACTGAAGTTCAGTGGCATGCAAAGGCCCGTATAAATGCAGGAGCCAATTTTTACATTGTGGGTCGGGATCCAGCTGGTATGGGCCACCCCATTGAGAAGAGGGACCTTTATGATGCTGATCATGGAAAGAAGGTACTGAGTACGGCTCCTGGACTTGAGCGGCTGAATATCCTCCCATTCAAGGTACACTAAAAATCAAAGTAATTGTTAACATTTTGTTATTTTCTGAAGAGCTGAACTTACTACAAATCAAGAAGACCCTAGTATTCATTATTCAAATACAATTGCAGGTAGCTGCCTATGACAAGACTCAGAGGAAAATGGCTTTCTTTGATCCATCAAGGCCACAAGATTTTCTTTTCATATCTGGCACCAAGGTAAACACCTCGCAAATGAAGAACTCAATACATTTTCTTATAGGGGAAATGACAGTATGCCAGCATAATCCTACTTTATCTATAATAATGAATCTTTTCTGCTTACTGATCTAACGAAAGAATCCAAGGTCAGACCAATCAGATGATTCCTGACCATCCATATCTGTATCTTTCATACAGTTGTGGGGAATGCTCTGACAAAAAGAAGAGGGAAGAAGGGTGACTGGGGGAAAAAAGGGTCATGTCCAATGTTCGTTCCAGTTAACTGGGGTCTTCAGGAATATTCCTAGATCTGGTGACTGGGGGAACTGTGACATTAGATGCTATGCATATTCCTAGATCTGGGACCAATAAGCTTGGATGATACATTTTAATGTGTAATACCTGCTAAATAATAATTGCTTTTACTTTGCAGATGCGAACACTTGCAAAAAACAGAGAAAACCCACCAGATGGTTTCATGTGCCCGGGTGGATGGAAAGTCTTGGTCGAATACTACGACAGTTTGTCTCCTTCTGAGAATGACAAAGTGCCTCATGCTGTTCCTGCTTAGAATCCATTTGCAGTGTCAAAGTACATGGTTATCTGTTTGGGAGAAACCTGAAACTTGTTAATCTCCTGTGTGCGTTGCTCAAACTTGTAATGCTAAAACTCTGTTCAGCTTTCAAATAAAGCATCCAAGGCACTGGTACAAAGATTCATGAATTTCATAAGGCTAGCCTTGGTCTGTAAATAGCGTGCAGTCCTCTCTGCACCTTGAAGTGAAGTTAAGCAGTTGGGCAGCTTAACATATGGTCAGTGTGCTATTATTATGAAGTCATAGTTTGTGGTGTGCTTTCAAATCGTTGTGTTCTAGTGATGTGAAATTCATTTTGCGTAGCTGCTGATCGTTTAGATGCCACTCAGCAAATCAAATTCCTACTACTAAAAGATTTTCAAATTGCGGTTTGCCAACTTCCCAATTTTTATATTATCAACAGCAATTTTTGGTGTATCTCATCTATTTTTACTGGTCCAAGCAGTCCTGAGAGAGATTTTGTTCTGCAGTAACAATCTCCTTGGTTTGAAAATAAAGAATTATGACATTATTTAACTTTTGTGGTTGATTTGTTGGTATGAGTTAATCAATGTCTGTTATGTTTTTACTTTTAATGGTCCAACGTTTTTTTTCCTTGGCATGAATGGTAGTGGAGTTTGCATTGGAAAGGAGATGGGGGAAAGAAAAAGAAGGGTGGATTTCACAATTCCGTGGATTTTGAAGCTCACAATTTGGTGGGTTTCAGAGAAACGACTAGCAAACAATTTGTTATTTGTCTGAAAGTAGGGGATTCAGAAACCCTTTTCCATAGTTTATGCAACTGCCGTTCGCTGTATTCTTTGTCTACAGGGTGGGACCACCGTTGGAAAAGCATGTCCAAATTTGTCTCTTAATTATGTCGTGGGTCCAACCAAATCTGTGGGTAGAGGGCGTCAATTGGACTGGATTTGGTCCAATCCAATCTAATGAATATTTTGGACTATTTTGGATTGGTCCAATTCAATGTTTGGACCATCCAATCTGTTCAAATTTGTTTTAATTTAGATTAATTTTAATCTAAACCTGATCGATTTACACCTGTATTCTTATCTCCTATTAATGGACTAGATATTGGTTCAATCCAACCCAATCCAATATAAATTCATTATAGATGGACCAGGTCTAATCCAATCCAATAAATACTTTGAGCCATTAGGTCTGGACTTGTCCAATTCAGTATGTATTGTGTCTTGTTGTTTCATCCAATCCATCCAAATTGATTTTGGTTTGGATAGGGTCCAATTCAAAACCGGTTCAATGACACCCTTATCTGTGGGTCAATGAGTTGCACAAGTGCCATATAATAATGTTTGTTAACAAGGCTTGGATCTGGTACCCACAAGTTGTTGTTACATCTCTACTGATGAGACATTACGGTTGTACATTAGGAATATATCTCCCTTTTCATTTACATTTATAGGGAGATGTTACCGGTACATGGGGATGGTGTTAGAGGGTATAGATGTGGGAAGATTTTGTGTGTAGCAGATCCGGAGTATTGTTAACATTCTTGGGTAAAAAGTAGATGATGATTTTAAGTGGTTTATACTTTCGAATTACATGTGATATGTTTATGAATGTTTTTCAAAAATACTTTTTAAATAGAAAAATACGACATAGCATTTGGATATATACAATCACATGTCAATGTCACGTTCATATATTTTACCTCATACTATACTTTCAAATGCCATGTGACATATACATGTTTCATATATTATGCGCCATTTATACATATTAACTTTACATGTCATTGATATACCCCTAATGCTATGTAGAATCCGTATATATCGTCACCAGGTGGGAAATTTAAATACTGCATGTATAGTTGATGCACATATTTTAAAAAATATAAAATACTTTAAGGGCCTAAAAGTACAAGATTTTATACTTTTAGTTCATATTTTTTAGAATATATATTTTATATTTACACCCTTTGTGGAAGAAGCACAAGTAAATTGATGGTTGACATCTCTATGGAAAAGTAGAAAACTGGTTACCTATTAAAATATTATAAAAGTTTAAAATGGTTGAACCAATGATAAAATGGTACATCTAAGTTGATTCAAAAAATACGTAGACCATGTACATCTTAATGTGACTGGTTGAAGTTTCGATTTATGGTGTAACAAATATTCAAAGTGCAATGTAATTGGATTCTACAAATACATTAAAACAGAATTTTTCATATATCATGAAATTTATATTTATTATTATTATTGTGTTAGCGGGCAGAAAGCAATTAAGTTATCACCACAGCTTAGAGAAGAGGAGAGCTTCAACAGATATTCTGTTTTCTTTTCTTTATCACTAAACTTCTTTGATTTGATATATTTCTATTCATTTACATGTTTAAGGTGCTTCTATTTTGACAGAAAGAGGGTTTTTCTTTCTGTCATTTAAATGTTTTGGGCCTGAAAAATGTTTCTAACTTTCAATGGTGATGATTCAGTAGCTGAGATGGTATAGTCACTAGGCTTCATGTGCACCCTGCCCTAACTCCACCCCCTTCCTCTCGTAAAAGAAAAATGGTGATTAACATATGATCATTAATTTTACATAAACAATCATCACCATTAATTCAATTCTTCTTCATCATCAACTAAACCTTTTCTTTTTCAAATTCTCGTGGCCATGGCTTCTTATTTAATTTTATATAAAAATACTTGTTACAATGTTATCATTTAATATTAGAATATTTTTAGTAGAATCAAAGTATCAAACATTGACGCATAATATTCCAGTCATATAATATAATATAATAATAGAAATTTGATAAAACGCAGCCATGAAACCCTTCTTCTAAAGATGTAGACTGAAAAGAAAAAATGTCCCTTTCATCCCTTCAAGAGTGTTGTCAAAATATGAGTCATAGTTAAATTAGTTTTAAACAATAAATTTAATAAAGAACGAAGGCTTGGGAATTGGGCCAATGAAATTTGAAAGTATTTATCTAAAGCCTTGGAAGAAGGCAAATTCTCCGGGGCAACAATTACGTGTGGCGTTGTTTTCTTGATTGACTGGACCGGACTGGATTACCACAAAAAAAAAAAATGGGGAGATATAATAAATAAAACAATAAAAAGAAAAAAAAGGAAGAAATGCAGGATATTCTTCAAGGTCTAATCGACAAAAAATGTCAAAGACCTGATCCTCCCTCAATCCTCCATTAAACCACCATTAACCGAAAAGGAACCAAATCGTAATCATGGAGGTGTAGAAACAGTCGAGCAGCCCATGTTAAGAAAGAAAAATAATATATCAAGTAATATAGAACCTAGGTTCATAAGATAACACCTTATACTCAAAGTGAATGGTCAAGATAGCACGCTCCATGTAATATATAGCTCAAGAACAAAAAGAAATTTTATATTGTCATATTATTTTGTAATTGCACTCCCCAACTGAACCCAATCCCTGTGTTATTTTTTTTTAATTCAACCCAAACTCTTCTAATATCACAAGCATAACACTAAAAATATGTAATAATTAAATTCTATTGAAATTTTCATTTGAAATACTGAAATTAAAATAATAATCATCGACCAGGGTCTTAAAATAGTTTAAAAGACCTAGCCCATCTAACCCACAAACTGACAAGGCTGGTCAGATAGAAAACTTGGGAGGAAAGTTGTCAATACTTGAACGGAACAAAAATACCTTTTTAATAATGTTCGAGTCATGATTGAGCTGGTCTAGAGAGACACGTGGCCGCCCAGTCATCGCCCGGTTAGCCCAGCCACGTCGGCATAGCTCGGCCACTCCGCAACACACACTCCTTCCCGACTTAGGCCGGGCTATGCTATTACTATGGCCCCCCATCTTATCCTCTCAGCCACATCAGCTACCCGTGGCACAGATAAGCGTAACTACGAATAAAGAGGAGTAAGGAAGAAAACTCCGCAAGGGATTAGGACTCAATCCCGAATATCTTGGCGGCTTACCTCATCCCAACAACCCCGGGAGCCCAATCCGACTAGGACACGGGTCCGCAGTTATAAGAAGGTATTCCATACTCAAGGTAAGGGATCCAACTTTTGACACCCATACTACTATTCTACTCGGACTAGCATGCCTGTAGCTTGGCCTGACAATCCATCACCTCCTACTGACTTGAGCGTCGGAGTATCTACCCGAGGATAACTCCTCGAGCCTCTGGCTTCTCCTTTCTTGATTGCAGGTCTTGAAGTGCGAACTCGTCCTTGTAGCTCGGTCCCGCCCTACCAGTAAGGACTATCTGGTTGCTCTCCTCAGTTCGTGCACCACCTCGGATTGAGCAGCATCAGATTGGCCAACCCAGGGATAACTCCTCAAGCCTCTGACTTCTCCTTTCTTGATCACAGGTCTTGCAGTATGGCCTAGTCCTTGTAGCTCGGCACTGCCCTGTTGGCAAGGACTATCTAGTTGCTCTCTTTAGTTCGTGCACCACCTTGGATTGAGCAGCATTAGATTGACGCCGTCTGTGGGAAACACACAAAAAGCCTTTCCTGAAAATCCTTCCTTTCTCACCGCGCAATCAAGAAAGCGATCAAGATGCCCAAGAACCAGTCCGAACGATCCCCATCTTGGGAATCTTGGCATCGCAGCCCTCCACATCAAGAAATTCCATAGCCTCCAATCGCGGTTGATCTTGTGCAATTCTGAGCAATGCAAGAGAAGGTCGATAAGATCTTCGAGATGATGCAAACACTAGGATTTGTGGCACTACCCAACCGGGCCATCCCCCCTCATGCCCCGACACGTACGAAGGACGATCCTCATCCCGAGGACCGCAAAATGCGTTGGCTGGAAAGGAGGGGAGCACGATAAGAGTGTGAGAAGCAAGACATAGCAAGAAGGTTCGCCTCCATCGCCCACTCTTGCGAGCCCGACAACCGCAGTAGGGCACACCACACACACACGCACCGCGTGAGCCGCGCTACATCGTTGCACTACACAGCCGCACTACACCACCGTGCTAAACAGACGCACTACACAGTCACACTACACCACTGCGCTACACGACTACGCTATGCGACCGACCTACACGACCATGCTACTTGACCAAGCTACACGACTGCACAACACACGTGTAGCTCGGTACAATTCACTGACTCGGTTGATCTATGAATGGCTCGAGCCTACAACGCATAGCTTGGTAGTGTATTGCCGACTAACTTGACTCGGCTGCCCATGGCCTAAGCCTAAAGTGGAGAAGAACGCCCCTACCCATCAAGGCCTGGGGGTGGTCATTAAACTCCGCTCACCTACCGATTAATAGTCGATCAAAGCTAGCCGAGCAACAACTAGCCCTTGAAGGGCCCCAAAGGCTCCCAAGACCGGAAACTGAGCATCCCAAAGATGAGAGCTCGGAACACACTCCCGCTTCACTAGTCGGAGGCTGAAGATCTCGACCAAGGTAAGGTCGAGGAACAAAAAAAAATGATGTATGTATGCACACAAGTTTAGAACAAAAAAGTTTCATTAAGTTAAGCCATCAGTATAGCAGGTTAAAGCTCGACATACCGAGCTATTACAAGAATAGG
The DNA here is from genome assembly GCF_000365185.1 of Nelumbo nucifera. Next base: position 591,067 of record NW_010729209.1, read on the forward strand.
AAAAAACAAAGAACCCCGTGGCCATTCAATCCTCGGCAGGTGGATCAGCGGCCTCGTCACCGTCCTCACCATCCTTATCCCCATCGACCTCCCCATCAACGGGATTGTCCGAAGCAGGTGGAGCGTCTAACTCATACGTCTCCCAAGTCTACGCAATCTTGCTCAGCTCTAGGCAGTGATGCAAAGCCCTCCTGCGGAAGACGTTGAATCCAGCTTCAAAGGAAGCCGAGGCATACAGGTCCATCTCTTGTCGGAGCTCCACCAAGGCCTTATACTGATCTACCGCCTCCTCGGTGGCTTCTTGCCTTAGCCGCTCTTCCTCGGCCTCCCATTGGCCTTAGAAAGCCCTTCCTTGACACCCGATCGAGCTAAGCCCCTGACTTCGGAGCTCAGCACACCATGGCCGAGCATCGCAATGGCCTCAACACCGAAGTTCGGCCTCCCATCGGCATCAGAAGGCCCTTCCTCGACACCCGGCCAAGCTAAGTCCTCGACTTCGAAGCTTAACACACCATGGCCGAGCATCACAATGGCCTCAACACCGAAGCTCGGCCTCCCACCGACATCAGAAAGCCCTTCCTCGGCCCTAACCGAACTAAGCCCCCGACTTCGAAGCTCCCACACCATGGCTGAGCATCACAGTGGCCTCAACACCGAATCTCGACCTCCACCGGCATCAGAAAGCCCTTCCTCGACACCCAGCCGAGCTAAGCCCCCGACTTCGGAGCTCAACACACCATGGCTAAGAATCACAGTGGCCTCAACATCGAAGTTCGACCTCCACCACAAATCAAAAAGCTCTTCCTCGCTAAGTGACCACACAACATTTCAGCCGAGGAGCGAAGAGCCCTGCCGAGCTAAACGACCACACAACACTTCAGTTGAGCACTCCCCCTCCTCGGCTCCAGAACTGGGGGAGTGGTGTTCGGATTCTGAAGTTAGAATTCTTGGAGTTCTGCAGCCGACAATTGAAGGACTCCTCAGCCACAGCCCACATTGCGTGGACCTCAAATTTTGGCAAACACCGAGGAACATCAAGTTGACCAGACGCTCAACTAGACTTCAACTTAGAGTTCCTTAGCCGAGGAACAAAGCATATTGTCGCGCTACACCTTGACCAAACAGCTCATGCCTCGACTTCAAAACTGGGGGAGTGGTGTTCGAGTCATGGCTGAGCTGGTCCAAAGAGACACATGGCCGCCCAGTCATCACTCGGTCAGCCCAGCCACGTCGGATAGCTCGGCCACTCCGCAACATGCACTCCTTCCGTGGCCTAGGCCGGGCTACGCTATTACTGTGGCTCCCCATCTTATCCCCTCAACCACATCAACTACCCGTGGCGTGGATAAGCGTAACTACAAATAAAGAGGAGTAAGGAAGACAACTCCATCGGGGATTAGGACTCTATCCTGAATACCTCGACGGCTTATCTCATCCCGACAACCTAGGGAGCCTAATCTGACCAAGACACGAGTCCACGGCTATAAGAAGGTATTCCATGCTCAAGGTAAGGGATCCAACTTCTGACACCCATACTACTATTTTGCTCGAATCAGCATCCCTGTAGCTCGGCCCGACCATCCATCACCTCCTACTGACTTGAGCGTCAGAGTATCTACCTGGGGATAACTCCTCGGGCCTTTGACTTCTCCTTTCTTGATCACAGGTTTTGAAGCGTGACCTCGTCCTTGTAGCTCTGCCCCATCCTACCAGCAAAGACTATCTGGTTGCTCTCCTCAGTTCGTGCACCACCTCAGATTGAGCAGCATCAGATTGGCCAACCCGGGGCTAACTCCTCGGGCCTCTGACTTCTCCTTTCTTAATCATAAGTCTTGCAGCGCGGTCTTGTTCTTGTAGCTCGGCACTGCCCTGTTGGCAAGGACTATATGGTTGCTTTCCTCAGTTCGTGCACTATCTCGAATTGAGCAGCATCAAATAATATATTTTTATGACTAAAATGGTAATTGTCTTATTTACCTGAGAAATAAAAGAAAATGGGTAATGCACTTACCCGGGTAAGTATTTCCTAAAAAAAACTTACCCATATAATTACATTTACCTGGATACATAACTTACCAAAAAGAAAACGAGCCTAAAGGCAAGTTGGAAAGCACGAACAAATTAGCAACAAAACAATTAGAACTAGGTAATTCTTTTTCTTTTAATTTTTTTAGTTTACTAGCCATGCCTTGCGTGATGCGCAATAAAACAACTAGAACTAGGTAATTCTTTTTCTTTTAATTTTTTGAGTTTACTAGTCATGCCTTGTGTGATGCACATATGCTGTTGAAAGAAATTGTGTCAAAAGCCTTATGACAATATGAATTGGGCCAAGTGGTATCAAGTCCAATGCAAACTATTTTTGGATTATGTGTTGTTAGATAAATTTGTGCTGATTTTTATTATTTATTTTAATTTTATTATTTTTATTACATCTTAATAATTTTCCTACTCTTCAATATGAGGCACACCTTTGTTAAGTGACATTTAGATAGAAGTCTTAGGACATTTCTAATTAGGCCAAGCTCAACCCAATTCATCTTAGCATTATTCTTGGGTTATGTGTTGTCTAATAAATTAAAGAAAAAATTTAAAAGGGATTAGGAGAGGGAATGTTACTTTTTATGAACTTAAATTTAAAAATTATGTTTTTATTAATTTGTACCAATTTTAACTAATAAAATAAATTTTGCTAAGTCAATTGACATTTTATTGTTTTTAATTATGTTACTGTTTATTAATTATTTAAATTTATTTTTTTAATTTATAAAAATTTGTTCTACAAATTAAGAGTAAGTTAATAAAACTATGTTATTTAATTTATTTTAATTAATAATTTTATTGTGTAAAGTAAGTTTTTGGTTTTAATTTTCCCTTTTTTATTTTCAAAATTTTGTCAATAAATATTACTTTTCATTTCATATATTAAAAAATTTCTATCATTTTTTGTGAAATTTTCTCTTATTTTATCAGTTAACTAAAAAAAATTAAGTTTCTAATCTTATTTGTTTATAAAAATCAAATTATTACTTAACATAATTAATACTTTATCATTTCTCTGTTAATTAACAAAATTGTTAATACTTTTTTGTTATCTTCCCTTTTTTTTTTCTGATATTCTTAATTAATAAAATTATTTTTTAGTGAACATTTCTCTTATTTTCTCTTTTTATTTTTGAAATAACATAACCAAATCGAACCAGTTCAGTATGAACGGGGTAAGTGAAGCTAAAGGGTCGGGCAATTGTTAGGTATTCAAATAACCCAAATACCAGATTCAAGAACTTCATCTTCTTAATGCATAACAATTTTTGGGCCCTTGGTTCATTTCTTATACTTTTTTCTTTTTCTAAGAAATTAAAAAAGTTGGAGAAATAACTTAATCCAAAACTTAAGTTCACCACAATGATGTAGTAGTGAAATTTTCACATAATGATTAGAATTTTTTTTAGTGATTTCTAACATTTTTTTGATAAATATCAAAAAATATTTTTGAAGAAATTAATATTTTGACAAAAACATGTTAATTAATAGTGTTTTCTAATATTTATTTTCAATACATATTTTCTAACAATTTATATAGTAGATTTAAAATACCAAACCGGATCAATCAAGATATGTTCACATTGGTAACTAAAAAATTATATTTTCTTCACCCATCTTCTTGTTATAAATGTTTGCCAAATTTTTAGGGAGAGGAATTTGGGAGAGGAGTGTTACTTTTTTTGTAACTTAAATTAAAAAATAGTTTTTTCTTTATTTTAATTAAACTATGCTTTTATTAATTTGGTCCAGTTTGTTAACAATTATTTATTGTTTTCCATTATGCTAATTTTTATTAATTATTTAAACTTTTTCATTTTTAAAATTCATTTTGATAATTTTAGAGTAAGTTAATAAAACTAAGTTATTTAATTTATCTTAATTAATAAGTTAATAGTGTAAACTAGGTTGTTAATTTTAATTTTCCCTTATTTGTATTTTTTGTTACTTTCTGGTTTTTAATATTTTCTCAATATACATTAATTCTAATATATTAAAAAATTTTCTGTTACCTTAGTGAAATTTTCTCTTATTTTATGAGTTAATTTAAACAATTAAGTTTCTAATTTTTTGTTATTTTCTAATTATTTTAAAAATTTCCCCTATTTTTTCACTTTTTTTGTTAATCAACAAAATTGTTATTATTTTCTTGTTATCATTCCTTATTTTTCTGATTTTTATAATATTTTCTAATTAATAAAAAAGTATTTTTAGTGAAAGTTTCTCTTATTTTCTCTCTTTATTTTCATAATTGCATAATCAAGTTGAATCGATCAAACTAATTTGGTCTAGTTCAACTAGTAATTGAAGCTAGTAGGTCAGGCAAGACAATTTTCAGGTATTCAAATAACCTGACCCTTAAACTTCATCTTTTGATGCTTAACAACTTTTGGGCCATTGGTTTATTTCTTCACTTTTTTCTTCTCGTAGGAATAGCAAAGTTGGGGAAAAAACCTAATACAAAACTTTTTATATAATTTCTAGAAAAACTTTTTAGTGGATTTTTAATAATCCATTTTGAAAAATAATAAAAAAATGTTTTTAAAGAAACTAATATTTTAACAAAAACATATTAATTAATAGTGTTTCTAATATTTATTTTCAATACATATTTTCTAAAAAATAATATAGTAAATTTGCAAACCAAACCAAATCAATCAAGATTTTTTCAAATTGGTAACAAAAAATTTTTATCTTCTAGGCCCATTTTCTTGCTGTAGTGTTTGCTAAATTTTAGTATCAATTCAAATAGTGATGTGTGGGGCCCAAAACGTCTCATGGAGAGAGATATAGATTTTATAATAAATTTAAAAATTATTTATAATTATAACATGATTTTTGAATAATTATTAAAAGTTATTACTTTACTTTTATTATTTATTTTATTGTATTATCTATTTTTCTCTTATATTATTTTGGATTTTTTATTCATCTTATTTCAATATGTAAGTTTTAACCGAGGTTTTAAAAACCGACCCAGAGAATGAAACTGTTTTGGCCATTGGTTTCTAGGTCAATGGTTCAATCATCTGGGTTGAATGGTTTGATAAATTAATTTAACCCTTATATTGGAATATTAGGGTAAAAAATAATACATATATATGCATGAAAAGAGAGGGATGTGGTTGTCGGTTGAGAAAGGAAAGGAAAGGAAGGAAGGAAGGAAGGAAGGAAGGAAGGAAGAAGAAGAAGAAGAAGAAGAAGAAGAAGAAGAAGAAGAAGAAGAAGAAGAAGAAGAAGAAGAAGAGGAGGAGGAGGAGGAGGAGGAGGAGGAGGAGGAGGAGGAGGAAGAAGAGGTAATGTTCAATGGCGATGATGACAACAGCAGTGGGGGCTGCGATGGCGACAAATCTTTGATTTCTCTCTCTCTCTCTCCCTCTCTCTCTCTCAGTGATCTCAGATCTGAGACCTCATCTCAGTCCCTCCCCCATCTCGCAATTTATCTTTTTCTCTTTAATTTCCCTTAAAAAATTAAATAATTTTTATTAAATCATGAACCACTGCCCAAGTCAAACGATTCAATGGGTCTACCATCTGTGTCAGCTGTTCTCCTACCAAATTAATGTTTTCTTTTTTTTTTTTTCAAAAAAGCGGATCAATCTAAAACTAGACCCAGAGATATGACCAATTCCCAGGTCAAATGGTCCAACCGTTCGGTCCAGTTCAGTTTTCAAAACAATGGTTTTAATTGAAATTGTTTTAAAAAAGTTATAACTTAAACATTAATATTTTAATACATTGATGAAAAATGAAATGCAGATATTTATAATGTGGAGAGAGATAGAGATATAAATAGACAAAGAGAGATATAGGGCAAGGGAAAGAAACATTAAAATTAGATGGTTTATGGTTTATTGGGCATGTGAGATAGATTAAGAGATGTTTCAGGAAGAGAGATTTTATGAAAATGAGTGCTGAGGTGACAAATTGAGTGTAAGAAATGGTATTTTGAGGAGAGAGAGGGAAGCAAGGAGAAGCCTCAATTGGGAAAGTGGAGATCTAACATGGCCAATTTTGTTTTAATATATACTAATAGATTTGTTTCAATCTTATTACTTTTCATATTTCCTTTTCGTTCAATGTTCTTAACTCACATCTACAAAAAGCAAACCTCCTCTGCTACCTCCGAGGCTCCAATCTCCTCCATTCTAAGAAACCTCCAGCCTTCCCCCTTCTTTCACAAAAGCATCTCATTGTCTCGTAAGAGTGGACCAAAAGTAGCTTATATAGTTATTATATCTGATTATCTGAGACCGCACGACTCGGAGAAAGGTTTATGACTCCGGTGAGAGGTCATTGGGCTTGGAAAAATGTCTGTCATATCATCTTTTGTATATTGGATTGAGGATGAACTCTAACGGTTGGGCCTAGGATTGGACCAGGCTGATTTTGATGACCTTCCACAATATACAATTGTAATTTTTTATTTCAATACGAAGGGAAAAAAAATCATATTGCAAAGTGGCCGTTTTTAATGTTGCCAATGGGATGAGGAAGGATATTCATGAAGGTAGCAAAAATTAAAAAACTGTTGCAACTCGGGTAGGTTGGGCCTGGTTAAAAAACCCAGCCCAATCCTAAGACTCAAACCTTGGATTGGAGCCTAACCCAATCCAAGGTCAAACCTGAGATTATCAATTCAGGTCGAATCTGAGCTTAACTCAACAAAACTCAGGCTAGGTTCAAGTTGATTGGTTGATTTTGATAATATTTTTTGTACATCCATTTTATTATAAAAATATGCACAAATATCATCAACAAATATACCTTGTATAATCACTGTGTTATCATCTATAGTATATATTTACATTTGTGCATGTCCAAAATGAAAAATATACGATACGCACATCAATGTCATATAGTATCAGTGTAGGGCAGGCGCGGGTTGGGGTTGGATTGGGCCAAACGCCAGATTTGGATTATACTAGGTTTCAATCGAGTCTGAATCTCCTGCCCACAAGAACTTTGTTCACATCACATCCTCCTAAATAGTATACACGAGAGATATTCCCCGATGCATGGGGGTAGTGTGTTGTTAGTAAACGTGGGCAGAATTTTTGTGGGCAAGAGATCTGGAGTCGTTTCAACCGGTTATTATCTTGCAATTTGCAAATTTCAATCTTCACTGTACAGACATGGTGGGATGTTATTGAGAGAGAGAGATCTTTATGTTACACAGGCAATTACATAAATACAGTCTCCATCATTTAGACATGTGGCCTTTTAAAATTTAGACACATGGCATTTTATGAAAATTTGTTGTTAAAATCCCACAGCCTATTACCATTATTTAGACAAGTGGCATTCTCATTTTTTAGGAAACAAGACAGACAATTTATGAGAAATTCTTGCTAAAGCCCATAACCCATTACTAGGCTACAACTCTCCACCATTCACATACATGGCTTTCTCATTTTGCTGGAAGGCTAGATACGTGGCATTTTTTTGAGAAGTTGCTGCTAAAACCCACAACCGGCTCCTATCATTTTTAGCCCATTCCTCAAAAAACTGCAGAAAATACAAAAGTGATTATCCACAAAGATACAACCACTTCTACCTACATTTTATCAATCTCAATTAATCATTAACCCTCTACATATCATAACAAAAGAAAACTATTCATATTATAATAATCATTGAAAAGCTATTTTTTAAAATAAATATTTCTTAAAATTTTAATAATTATTTAAAATATTAATAAATATAAATTTAACGGTACTGATTCCTCGTATTAAGTACGGGTCATTCACTAGTGGTATATTAATATTAGTGGATATTGTGAATGTGCAAGCGTTGGGTGATCTGTGCTGGTCGAGTTTAGATTAGCTCCCAACTTTATTCCAACAAATCATGACAGCGGCACATCGAAAACATCTCCCATGAATGATGGATGACAAGGAGAAGTGTGACTGCAATGGTCTGTTGGGACAGGGTTGGGTGCGTTTTGTTAATAAGCAGATCCCATCCATCCGAGATCCTTATCGTTGACTTGCCTTCTGTCCAAGACTCCAAAGTCTTCCGAGTTGGATAGCAATAAGTGAATAACACGATTATTAAGGGGTTAGTGTGGTAGTTACTAGTGAAGAAGCTAGCTTCAAAATTCCCAATTAATTCAACGTCTTCTTCTTGTTGTTTAAATCAGCAGCGGTAGACAGCGGGAACGGCGGTCCGGCCCGGAAACAAGTGACAGCGAACTCCTTTCTGATAGCAGAAATGACGACGACACAATCACAGATTCACAGGTGAGTGAAGAAGATTTTCACCAGAGACATTTCTAGCCGTATATTGCTCTGCTCCTCTTATGTTTCATTTTGGGTCTCTGTGACTGAGAGTTTTTCCTCTTATGTTTCTTTACTGAGTATGAACTATGAATGGAATATGGATAATGCAAGTGAAACAGTGAAAAACACTAGACGCGCGGCGTTATCATCGTTTCGTTTCGTACTTGACTCAACATTCTTGCTTTTCTTTTACATGAAAACGTTAAATTCGATATTATTGTCTACTCTAAACTGTTTCATTCTGATTAATGGTGAAATTTCTTCCTCATCTTTATACGCATTTTTTTCTTTTCTCCTTCGTCTTTTGCCCCATCTATTAAGTTGTTGCCTTGAGTTCCATCTCCACAGCTTCCCTAATAAACGACCCAGACCCAGTTATTACTTATCTTTAATGTGACAAATTATATAGGGTTACTGAAATGTGAAAACACACTACTCGTTTATGACAACAACAAAAAATACGGAAACACTGTAAGACCACAAATCTCTACCAAACCTTTTGCCAAGGATAATTAAAATTACGCCACGCAATGTTAGCTAGGGTCCTTTGAAATTTCAGAAATATTTTAACACTATTTGTGGATCCATAACGGGAAGGAAAGTGTGCAACTTGGGTGGGCCTAGACTTAGCCCAGACCAACCTAGCCCGCAATTTTACGAGGGATGAGCTTGGATCTTTGGTCATCAGACTAGGCCTGGGCCAGGTCCAGGTCTAGCACTTAGGCCTGTGTATGTGTTAGTATACTTGCATAGATGGATACATATACTTGTGTTAAATTTTGTTATGGGCTGTTTGACCAACCCGATCCAAGCCCAGGCCAGTGTGGGCTGCAGTCGGAATAAATAGATTGGGTTTGGTTCGGTCAGAGCTTTGGCCTCAGACCCAATTCTCCCCCTATGGCTATGGGAAGGAGGCCAGTGATACATACGACTTACGAGGGCATGCATGTACGTCAGCGGAGCTCAAAATATTTTTGAGAACTAGGGAGTTCGATGGAGTTTTCTGAAAACACGAGGGAGGCTAATGAAATTACCCTTTATCAAATTGATGCTGGTGAGCTTCTTCCAAAGGGATTAATTTGGAGCTCAAAAGGAGTCGTCTCCCTTTGCTTTGCCTAACGAGTATAAAAATCGTAAAATTGAAGAGGGAGTTGATGGGTGTGAATCTGTACAATTCTCTCTTCACTAAGCATTAGGCTCAATTTGAAAACAGTACAATACACATATTTACAGTATAAATACATACAAAATATAAGGTTTTGCACTCTACATATTTGTGTTTGTGTTTGTACTCCTTCTAAACTGAGCCTTTCTGTGTTTGGTTGCAATGCAAATAAATTTTCACTGATGCAAACAAATGATTTGAGTGTAAATTTTGACCTATTTTTATTTTAAATTTTAGCTTATTTTGTTTGGTTGCAGTATAAATGAAGTAAATTAAGACATGAAACAGAACAAAGTAAAATCCAATACAGAATTAGACGAGAATTTGCAATTTTTTTTTTTTTTTACATTTGCATTCCCATGCATTTGTACTAGTGCAGTGCAAATAAAATTGCACTGCAACCAAACACAGCCTTAGTAACAACCTTAGAGCCTCCCTCAATAATAACTGAAGCAACCTTTAAGTTCCAACACAAATCGAAGGCCGCATTTGCTTCCACTTCTGCGGGAGATGCCAAAGGAACTTTAGTAGATCTATACCAAAGCAAAAGTTACCATTATCATTTTGCGGATGAGAAAACCAACTCCTCTGAAGAACCATCCAACCAACGCACCATCAAAGTTTATTTTGACTGATGGGAAAACATGTTTAATCCAAGATGAAGGACTAGGAACCAATGTAGTATTTGGGTTCCTAACTTCACGAGAATTGAATCCTGAACTCCCCAAAACAGCATCAATTTGGGCATTTGCACCAAACACCACCGGAAGTTGTCTTGCATTTACCTTTCCTATACTCCACATGCATGATAATATAGCAGGTTATATATGTCCAAACTTCAATACTCTAATTTATATAATAGTATGACTGTAATCATACTCGGACAAGTATTATTCTCTCATCTATTTAATTATTTGAGTCATTTGTCCGACAGCTTTAATTCTAGTTTGCCTTAATCAACTAAAGATTTTCATTAATTCAACCTATGCAGCTAGAAGGGCGGCTCTATATATCTTAGTTTTCACAGTTGGATTCCCAATCCCATATATGCAAGGAAGGATTAATCACTGCCTAATGCCTATCATAGAGTATACTCATGTTCTGCAGTCTGGAACCTGTACTGTGACATGGACCATAGGCACAAAATACCCCAAAATCATCTTGAACTACAGGTTTTGGAACTCTGTGGAAATTAGAACTCGAGCAACTTTCACAAGGGAACTTCGCCATTATTTACAGTGCAAGGTGGAAACAGAGAAAATACATCAGCAATTATTTTCGACCGAAGTGGAAACAACAGAGAATAAACATGCATCAGTTTGACCAAACCCTTGCTACCCATTAGTTTCTAAACCTTTGGATCTTATCTTTATACCAGTTCTTTTAGGCATTCTTTTTACAGGGAACACAGTGGGCCTGGTTATGATAAACACTTGACAACCCAACCAATTGGCCAAGATAAAACTGCTAGTCCGATACATTTACTCCATTGCATCAAATTCAACCTCTCGGTGTTGGAGAACTTGTTCAGAAATTCCACCATCACCATTTGAAGAACGACAGCCATCACCACAATGAGTAAGAACAAATGTTTCTTATGCATCTCCTTGAATATGTTCTTCTTTTCCAACTCCCTTGAACTGAAAAGATTAAAGATTTGGCAGAAGACAAAAGTGTTGAAAATGAGTGTGTCATTGATCCTACTGCTCACCTAAAAGATATGAACACCCTTGAACTGTAGGGTTAGTACGATGGTCATCTGAAACAGAGCCTGACCTATTAGGTTCCTCCACATGACCCAGGTGATAAGGCGCTCTGCTGTAGCCACTGGTCGCTCGGTCGCCAGTGCCAAGGCGCCCAATACATCCATGATCAGGTTTACCCACAAGAGCTGCAGTGCTGTTAGAGGGACTTCACCAGAAGAAACAGTTAAGATGAAGTTAACCACTAGGGCAGCAACGTTAACTGTGAGTTGGAACTGGATGAATTTTTGGATGTTTCTATAGATGCATCTTCCCCACCTCAAAACTTCAGTTATAGAGCTGAAGTTACCACCTGGAATGATGATGTCTGCACTCTCCTTTTTAATTTGAAAGTATTTTGTCCCCGAAGATCCCAATATCAGCTTTGACTGCTTGTAAATCGTTTGGGTCATCGCTAGTGACTGCAACTACGTGGCCTTTTTCCTTGAGGCACTGTACCAGGAGCAGCTTGTGATAGAAGGAAGACCTTGCCAGTACCCTGATTTTATCAACCGTCTCTTTTCTTTCTTCAGGTGAGTAGTTTTCGAATTGTTCACCTTCCACCACTGCTTCATTGTTTGGGTTCTCCTGATCATCATAATCACGTGTTCCAAGTATTCCACTGGCGATGGCTATGGCTTTTGCATTAAGGACATTATCTTCAGTGATCATCTTGACGTTCACCCTAGCATCTCTACAAGCCTTCACCTCCGTGATCATAGCTGGTGGACATGGATACTTCAGACCTACCAGGCCTAACAAGGTCAGGCAGTCTTCTTGGTGGGGAACCGTTCCTTCCTCACTCTCCTCTAAACCTTGGATTTGTTTGTGGGCGAAAGCAATGCATACATGGCTTTTAACTGCTATATCTTCAATTGTTTTATTCAACTCCATCCTTTTGCCTTCATCCATGTTTTTTGTGGTTCCATTTCTCCCATAATAACCTGAACACATTCCCAATATCATCTTAGCATCTCCCTGCCAATATAAATTGATCATCTTCTCATAACTCTTAGTCCTTACAGAAACACCGCTTCTTTTCTTCTCCAGATTGAAGGATTCGACATGGAGTGTGATACTCACCTTACTCGCATCTATATGCAACTTTGACTTAGCCCAAGAGGGAATGGCTTTCTCTGTGGGGCTATCGTAAAACTGGGGCAATATTTCTGAAGTACTGTGTTTACAATTGTAAACTTGAGCAAAAGTGTTGAGAATAACCGCCTGTTGTAGCAGTTCTAGATGGGAGGTCGAGCCTACTGCCGCAGAGGATGCTTTATCATTCATTAATATTTCTTCGCCGAGACGAAACTCAGTGACTTCCATCTGGTTCCAAGTCAGCATGCCGGTTCTATGTATGCAGATGGTGGTAACTAAGCCCATAGTCTCAATGGAAGAAAGTGTTTGAACCGTTACCGAGTGAGTAGTCATCATTCTCTTCATGGAGTAAGTTAAAGTGTTAATGATAACCAATGGCAGACCTTCAGGAATTGCTACCACCACAATTGCAACTGCAGCATTTACAGACACAAATCCACGCATACCTGACAAAGCGTTCATCAGATTGTTTACCTTGGGGTCGCATCCGTTTACTTCATGCTTCTTCACCAAGTCATGCACCACCATTCCCACGAGTGCAAGGAATGGAATGGCCAGAAAAGCCTTGCATAAGAAAGAAACTAGACCGTCCAGCCGAGCTTGTAGTGGGGTTCGCTGATCTGCGTAGTCATGGTTGATCAAGCTCATCATCTGGCTCAACTTCGTGTTCATGCCTACAGATGTGACGAGCATGCGGCCATGGCCATTCACTACCATAGCACCTGAAAGGAGAAAAGGGTTTGTGTTGCCATCGACGTCCACGGGTTTACTTTCTCCGGTCAGGCTCGATTCATCCACTTTTAACGAGTGGCCATCCAAGAACAAGCCGTCGGCCGGAATTTGATCACCGGCAATTATACGTACAACGTCTCCTACTACGATTTCAGAAAAGGCGATATGTAGATGTTGTCCTCCTCTGATTATCTCAATCTGAACGTTGTTGTACAAGTTGGACGACTTTTCAAATTGTCTTGATAGCCTGACCTTGCTCGTAGCTGACACAGCGACAACGAGAAAGACAAAGAACAGAATACTCCCGCCGTCGTACCAACCATCTTTCACCCCATGCGCTTTGATTCCGAAGAAAAGAGATAGGATGGCAGAACCCAAGGGAATCAGAATGACAGCATCTTTGAAAACTCCCCACAGAAAATGAAAGGAGTGATTTCGTTGCCTCTGGTATAGGTTGTAACCGAATGCATCACGGCGGACGTTCATTTGTTCAGCGGTATTACAAATCCCCCGAGCTTGATCGGTTTGATGAACTTCGGCAACTCCGGAAACTCCACCGTACGAGTCATTAAGATCGACCAACCTCTTCTCCATGACAATTTGGTTGAGCCCCGTGTGGTTAAAGTTGTATAAGCCTGTACAAGAACCGTCGTCATGGTCACCGTCGGGTCTGACTTCGAGGCTGGTGTAAGACGATTGGCGTGCATGCCCGAAGAGAGCTTTGCCCTTCTTACGGAATTCAAGAATGGGCCGAATGGCTAACAAAGCCGAGCGCCATTTCTTTCGAGGTCTACTGGGGGTGGGGGTGAGTTTCACCAAGGGGATAGAGGATGTGAATTCGGTGGCGGTAGCGTCCGACATCACCGGCCGTCCACTTCAGCGCCTGCAGTAAGCCAGTAACTATGATACACCACTGATTAAAGAGATTTATTTATTTTTTATTGGGTTTGGTTGGTGGTGGTTTGAGCGATCTCCATATGACACCTGTTGTTCTTGATCGGGATCCGAAGGCCGAAGAAGCTTCGTCGAGGAGACGAGATTGTGGAAAAGTTTTCTCTTCCATTGCAATAAAAGTTGAAGGGTGACCTTACAAGTTACAAGTGGTGACAGTCGTTGCGTTTGCTTTTACTTTTACTCCCGGTTCCATCCTTCCATTGGATGGGGCCAGATTTTTCCATTTAACGGGATCATGAGTTCGTGACCCACCAAGTAGGTGTTGTACTTATTTTTTGTTTGAAATTGTTTGGTACCACTAATAATGTTTTTAATATTAATCTATATTATCTAATGTCTAAGATGACGTCACATTAATGCTATAACATTGTACTATTGATAGTAATGTACTATTTTTTCATAAAATATTGAATTATCTGATTTTTAAGATATTGTCTCAAACAAAGTTTTTTTCTAAAAAAACAGTACCAAATAAAAGATTGTTATTTAAAACACTGATTTCTCTGATGTGACATGTGTCACCATTCTTTTAGAAAACGACATCTATGCCAAACATTACCTAAGAAAATGGGTCGGCATCGGTCTATGAGACTCCGGCATTGCCCATGCCCAACCCAAATCAGCATGAACAAGATTTACAGATGGATTATTTTGGTCCATGTGATCAGTAGTCAATCATTGCTGGTAATATGGTTCAAATTTGAAAAAGATATGGTCCAAAAGGCCTGTTTCTAGGGGTTTCAGATCTCCAATATTTTAATAATAAAAAACATGCTAAAAGCTTCCCAAAAAACTAAAATGTGAAAAAAAAACTAAAAAAAATAAAGTTTCGGCCATTTTAAATAATATCGTATCGATACTTTGAACCTCCTAATAATATATAATTTACAGATTCTTTTCATCTGTGACCGATATAAAGCAGTTCAAATGGAAACATCTCCCATACATAAGTAGTGGAGATGTACCCGATACATGGTAGGATGTGACTGTGAGGTGGGTGTGAGAGCATATCCAACGGCCCCCACCTCAGTTCTCAATACCGCATTGCGCATGCAGCTGAGCTCCTCCTATTCATGGTCAATTGGTGCATTTAACCTCCCACCGCTCTTTTTTTTTCATTGTAAAATTGGTGAAACGTTTGCAATTTTTTAATGATTTGAAATTCCTTATTTGCCATTTTTTAATGATTTGAAATTCCTTATCTTTTTGTTTTTTGTCGTGGGAAATAAAAAGTGAAAATGGGACAAAATTCAAATACCACTGTTCATGTTCATCAACTACCCTATTGGGCTAAAAACATGGTTTTTAGAACCTAACCGGTGACGACCAGTCAGGACACCGTTTTCCAGTTCGGCGGTTCAACCGTCCGGGTTGAACGGTTTGATCCATGACATCATAAATAAATAAAAAACAAAAAAATACTTATATATAATAAAAATACCATAGAAATTTAAATAAAATACAAAAAGTACACAGAAAAATACATGAAAAAGAACAATACATGAAAAAAATAAAAATATATAAATATAAAAATAATAAAATACAGAAAAAATTCTAAAAAATACAGAAAATTTTCCAAAAAATACAGAAAATTTTCCAAAAATATAGAAAAAAATCCAAAAAATTCCAACTGTAGTACTTAGGCCCTTTGGCCTACCTGATGCATCCATGCCAAAAGATGGCAAGGCAACTTGGATCCATCTTGCCTTGGGGTAGTCTAATAATCTGTAGTTCTGTACAGATCTGTATTTCCAAAAGATCTACAGTTCTGTACATTCTTCAATAAAGGGGTAGTCTAATAAATATTAGTAATATACTTATACCTGCAACCAAACACCACAACTTACATATATATGAAGGTCTTTAAGGATAGAATTGCTACTAACTAATGAAACATCCCAGCCAAAATAGCTCACTTGTGTAATGGAAACTAGGGTGAAGCATTGAAAGCTTGTAAGAGACAAGGAACTCTTTGTTGTAATAGCCCTGTAAACAAGCTTAACAACTAGAACTAAAGAAAGAAATTTTACATCATAAGGATGAGTAAAAGATGGAATCCTTGATCATGACTCTAGAACACAGAAATGGATTTTACCTATCTCCCATGGTCACCTTTAGCCCTTGTTTGCTTCAAAATGTTTGTCACTTTTTGCCTTTGTTCTTTGCTTGCTTCTTCTCTGTGCATTAGAATCACATATAAATGTCAAGAATTCATTCAATAGATTTTGTATGTTCAAGAAGAGGGTTGAACAACTACCTTGTCTCCTTTTTGCTTCAGATTTTGCAAAGAATTCCATTCATTCATTAGTCATTACAAACACAGGTTCTTCATCTTCTTCTTTCATCAAGTCATCTTCCCCTGCTTATTAGAAAATACCCATTATAATAGCTCAATGCACCTTACCATTAGTTAGATAAATAAAATTTTTAATTAACAAAAAAAAGTTATAACTTATAATTGAGAAACAAATTCATTCCTTGAGAAATACCCATTATAACAGCTCAATGCACCTTACCATTAGCTATTTCAGGCTTTCAGCTTCTACTTTCTTTGAGTTTTTGACAAGCCCTTTTAACCTGTATTCCAAATATACAAAGAAAAAGGTAAGAAAAACTTTCTACCAGGCCATAAGCAATGCAAACTATAAAAGGAGTACTTTCTTTCACCTTATGGAAATGGACCCCTTTAGATAGTTAAGTCTTTTAGAGTTTCCTCTGGACTTCCTGTTCAAAAACACTAAGAAGACAAGAAAAGAAATTTTGCAAAAGATTATATATATATTGCTATAATATCATGCATTCTTAATTCATCAAACATAATACTTGGATACTCAAAAATAAAAAGATCATAAACACAAGTAACAAAAAGATCAAAAACCAAGTTCACCAAGTATTAAACACAAATCAAAACTTCAAGTTCAACATAGAGTTTGGTTCACTAATCTAATCATCCAAAATCTCCAAATATGTTGGCCCCACTTCTCAATGGTACCAACTACAAACCAAAACCAAGTGGTATTTCACCATCATCTTCATCTTCATCTTTGGGAGGTTGTGTTTCATCTATATCTCCAACTTGGGTGTTGGCTGCATTTTCCTCAATGTTTACCCATTGCTCAATGAAAAATTCACCATCATCTAAAGAACGAAAATAGAAAATTAGAACTAAAAAAATAGCTAAAATAATCAAGTATGGAAATGTCATTTGAGATAATATCAATGATAGTTACCATTAGTCCTAGCTCTTTTTCTTGATGGTGATTCTATTATTGGAAATTTTGTCTCATCAGATTTAAACATATCATCCTTCTCATTACCATCAAGTAATGAAGGAATCGTGCACTATCCAATCTTCCACAACATCAACATGTTCATGCCCAATTGGGTCAAGATTTTCAATTTTTCTCCTACAAATCAATAAATGATACATTAGATGCAATGCAAACATTAAAAAAAAACAATCATGAAACATAAAAGTTAAAACACTTACCCATCCATCACATGCAGGTTGCAATGAACATATACTAGGTCATTGAGCATCTAGTGCTCTAACATATTCCTTCTCTTCGTGTGTATACGTTCAAAAACACTCCAATTGCATTCACATCTAGATGAGCTACATGTCTAGCTAAGGATCCGTACAACAATCCTTTTCAAATTTGGAGTGTCACATCCAAATCTCGACCACCATTCACCTATATACAATGAAATAGAGTTAATTTAATTTATAAAACAAAATTGAAAATTGAAATAATAAACATGTTATAAGAAAAAAATATTTATTACCTGTAGGTGTTGACTTAAATATCTTCACTGAGAAAAGTCTTCCAAAATTACCACGACAACTTTCAAAAAGAGTAAACTCTTTGTTCAGCTTTATCTCCACATCATCTGATTTGATTGTAAGCTTTTCAATGACATAAAAAACTACAGACATAAAGGCCGGGGATTTAACTTTTGATTTCGGATCATATTGGAAGGTCGGGTTAAAATAATACCCTACAAGATGAAGCCTCTGACCCATTTGTCTATTACATTTTCTATCAATAATGTCCATATTCAACTTTCTTATAATTAAAAAACATTTTCAATGATTCTTTTGCCTTCAACATTGCATGATACATATACCCCATTGCAAGCCTAAACTCATAATCTACAAGTCTTAATGCACTAACAATAGGTGATGTGAAACCCACAATCATTTTGCATTGTGCCCAAAATTCATAATCCAAAACTATTTGTATTACTTCATTCCCCTTTGCATATTTTGCATACCTAGAATCAATAAAACTCCGATCTGTCACCAAATTTTGCAAATCATGCATGTGCTTCAAAATGCTATCWAATGCAATGAAATTARTTGCAAAAWRARTGGCTCCAAGACGTACTATCTCAGTCCAACCAGGTCTCTTCCTTAGCATTGAGAGTATAAAAATATGATTGTAGACAAATTTGGTAATTTTACATATTTTGCATACCTAGAATCAATAAAACTCCAATCTGTCACCAAATTTTGCAAATCATGCATGTACTTCAAAATGCTATCTAATGCAATGAAATTAGTTGCAAAATAAATGGCTCCAAGACGTACTATCTCAATCAAACCAGGTCTCTTCCTTAGCATTGAGAGTACAAAAATATGATTGTAGACAAATTTGGTAATTTTAGATGCACATTGGACTACATTTGCAACATAATCCATTTTCCCAATTTCCTTTAACATCAAGTTTAGACAATGTGTTGCACAAGGTGACCAATATATCCATGGAAATTCTGCTTCCAACAATTTTTCTACAGCTACATAATTTTCAACATTGTCAGTGACCACCTGAACAACATTTTCTGCTTTTACCCAATCAATAACTTCCTTAAACAAAAGAAATAAATTCTCTGCACTCTTGACTATTTCAGAAGCATCTACAGACTTCACAAATGCAGTTCCTATAGGACAATACACTAAAAATTTAATCAATGTTTGGCTATGTGTATCTGTCCAACCGTTAGCCATTATAGTGCAACCATATGTAGCACAATCCTTACAGAGTTTATCAACTGACATTTGCACCTCCTAAACTAAATCCTTCAACAAATTGGTCCTACAATTTTGATATGAAGGAGCTTTGTACCCTGGACCAATAGTAGTAAGGGCATCCAACATAGGCTGAAAATATTTTGAACGCAAAGCATTCAAGGGAATACAAACATCACACAACCACTTCATAACAGCATGGTCCACATGATTAATTGCTCCCTTAGATGCCAATACACTCTTAATTCTAGGTTGTGCACCTGGAGTGGTCCGTGGAGCAAAATGACTAGTTATTAGCCCTAAAGATGCTTTCCCCTTTCCCGATGATGTAGTTGGTTTTTCCCTTGATAGGTATCATGCATACTAGGTGGATCTATTTCTCTAATCTCAATATCATCATCGTTATCATTCCTTCCACATTGTGCTCTAGTGTCAACAAAATTCATTGGTTGCTTTTCACTTCTTCTTTTGTCATTGATTTCATTCAACGGTTGCTCCATTTTGAACCTTACATCATCAAGTACTTTACGACAAATTGCAATGTCACATTTCCTTTGGGCAAGATGTTGTTTCATCCTATTAATCCCCCCTTTTAAAAGTCTTTTGACAATAAAGACATGTCATTGACTTTGATCCATTAAGAGGGTCAACTTTAAGGAAAACATGCTCCCAAGCAGAATGAGTTTTTCCCCTAACATTTGATGAAATGGACTCTTGTGATGGTGCTGGATCAGATGTATTAGCATTTGGACTTTGAGATTCCATCATCTTAGTTCAATCAAAGAAACCCAACTCAAAAATAAATCCCTTCATACAAACACAAAATATCAAATTTAAAACCTTACATTGACTAAAAGAACTAACCAAAATGTAAAATCACTACATATAAGCAAAAAATAATTAAGCGAATACTTAAGCAAAAAATTAGGCAAATAATTAACCAAAATGTAAAATCACTCCATTAGAAATGAGAGTAAATTGCTTGCAAAAATTTAAGCAAAAATTTCAGCATCTGGTCATCATATGAAAATTAAGCAAAATATGCATATGAAAACTAAAAACAAATTAAGCTAGATTAATTAAACAAAGAACTAAGCATCCAATCATTAAATGAAGTTTGAGGGTTCAACAAGGCACATAATCAACAAGAAACTGATACAAAAATACAAGCAACAACTTTCTACTAGTAAATCTATCATCTTATCGCCTATTGCTCCTAATTATAAATTATAAAGTATTCACTAAAAGCCTCTGCCTCGCAGGTCCAAAGCAAAATGATGAACCAAATGAAGAACAAACAGGGGCTGATGAACCAAATGAATAAAAAAAATCAATTAAATCACAAAAAACCAAAAAAAAATTATACCTTTAGGGTTTCACTACCGAGTGCCGGTAATGGTGGTGTGACAGTGGATTTGCCGCCGGTGGGCTCGGGTAGTCGGGCTTGGTCGTAGGCAAGTTGCCGCTGCAAGCCCGCAAGTGCTGAGTACCGAGTGGATTCGCTGCCGCTGCAAGCCTGCAAGTCAGGCTTGGGCTTGCCAGTGCTGAGTGTTGCTGTCGAGTGCCGAATGCCGCCGCAAGCTCGCCATCCGCCACTACAAGTGCTAGATCTTCTCGCCGTTGGACGCCGCTGCAATTGCTTGGGTGAGGGTGACATTTTTCTGCTGCAAGCTCACCAATCGTCGTCGATATGTATCGTCATCGGATGCCGGAGGTGATGGCCACCGCAAGTGATCAATCGGTAGGGTGTGAGGGTTGAGAGGACTAAGGAGTGAGGAGGGAACTCAGGAAAATGGGAAATAACCCTAAAGCTAAAGGGAAAGTTGAATAAGGGATTCAAACTAGTTGGGATATAATGGGTATTTTATTTTTTTATTTAAAACATTAAAAAAAATATTAACCCACAAACCCCTGCCTGGGTCGAACGGTTTAGTGGTCCGACTGCCCAAGTCAACGTTTTTTTTGATTTTTCAACATTTTTTTCAATTTTCCGGTTTCTAGTAAAATTGGACCCAGATGGCTGACTAGTGACCGGTTTTTTTGGTCCAATCGCCCGGTCCGATCCGGTTTTGAAAACCATGGCTAAAAATGTGAAATAATCATGCATTATTGTGATCTCATTTTACGTTGATAAGACCACATCAATACATAGAGGGTCATAATTCACAATGGAGTAGCTGATTTTTGAACATTCGTCTCCCTTCTTCAAACACCACCAACAATGATAAGGCAAAATCTCTTCCCCTATTCTCTCTAGCTGCCCTCCCTTTTTTATTTTGGATTTTTACAATCCATTCTACCTCAGAATTCATAACCTCATCATACAATTTGAGTGAGTGTCAAGAAGAAAAGATACCAAATTCACGGGGATGGTGTTTATAAGTGGAATGAAATGCAAATACATTAGAGAAAATAGTTTCCCTATTATGAGGTGGACTATAAATACATTTCCCTTTTTTAACCTGAAATGTGTGATGCATAGGAGATACGAGTCTGGATCTCCTGCACATGGCATCCTACATAGTTTACTGCACTCCCAATTGCAGGGTGCCATGTCAGTATTGGCATCACATTTATATTTTTCATGTGCAAGTAGACTTTTTTTTTGCTGCAACTAAACTTTCAATTGCTAAAAAAGTTAACGAGTACATCAGGAGGAGAAATCTAAATAGATTCATGTTGAATTCCCCTAAACCTTGTAGCTAAAGTATGAGAAATCAAATTTAAAGATCTATGCACATGAATGAAATGCAAATCATCAAAACAAGTAGCAATATTCTTAATGTCAGATATAATTGGTTGAGCAGCCCATGACGAAGAGAGCAAATTTCCTTGTAAGGTAGTGATCACATTGAGATTGTCATTTACCACAAAGATTTTTTTATGATGAAATGCAGAGCAATGCAGTAAAGCAGAGAGAATAGCCCATGCTTCCACACCTTCAACATCATTAAGAGGAGATAGAGTAACTCCCACCCTGATGAACCTATTATTCACCCCAGTAATCACCCATGCAACAACACTAGATTCATCCATGACCGCAACATTAGTATAAATAATAACATCCACATTAGCAGGGACACAATTTGGATCATTTCTTCTACAAATGTGTTGAACTTCCACATCCACATATGTTGATTGTTGTATAAAACTCCATTCCCCACAGAAACGATACACACTATGAAGTACATCCATTGGCTGAGCCAAATACCCTTGGAAAATGCGTTTGTTACGAGTGTTCCAGATCTTCCACAACACAGTAGTCTTAAGAATTATATCAGGCATCCACTCCTCATCCGGACCCTGTGAACCATTCACAAAATTCCAAATCCATTCAGCAATAGTTATATTTGAAAGTTGATCTAGTCTCCAAGATAAAGAAGACCCAAACCAAATAGCTCTTGAAAATGAACAATCCCAAAATAAATGCTCTGGTGATTTAATGTGGTTACATCCAAAAGGGCATAATGCTTCAGGCCCAATACCAAAAAGTTTGTCTCGTGTGCACAGTTCTCCATGAATTATTTTCAATAAGAATAGTACAATCATTGGGTAAATCTTCAATTTCCAAAACTTCCTCCAAAATGCATTGTCTTGAACATCAATTGAAATGGAGCAAAGATGTTTGTAGGCAGATTTTATAGAAAAAATACCCTTACGCTCTAAGAACCACAACTAGCCATCATCACCACTTGATATAATAGAGATAGGGACCTTAAGGATGTTTCGAATTGAAATCGGATCAAAAAATCTGTGAAGAAGATCCAATCTCAACTGTCGGTTAGAGTCTAGAAGATCACAAACTCTACACATGCCATTTGGAAGACTGGTAGGCGAGATTTGTAATTTGAAATTTGGTTAAGAGGGGACCCATGGATCACCCCATATACTTATAGAGTGACCATTACCCACCCGACGCACACAACTCGCACGAAGTAAATGTCTTGAGCGACAAATACCTTTCCACACCCAACAGTCATGCCGTTTAGGATCATAATCCAAAAACTCTTCAAATGGAAAGTGCTTTGACTTCAAAATTGAAACCCATATTGAACCTTGTTCAGTCAAGATTCTTCACCCAACCTTAGCTAACAAAGCATCATTGAAGTATTTCATTCGTCTCACACCTAAGCCACCTGCAACTTTCGGTAAGCATATCTTTTGCCATGGAACTGTTGGATAGAAATTGTTCGAATCAGAAGCACCCCAAATAAAACAACGCAAAGCCTTCTCTATGTCTTCACATGTTGTTATGGGGAGTGAAAGTACTGACATCAAGTAAGTAGTGATGAAGGGTGATTTGGCACGACCTGCTAAGAAGGGGACACGTGGGCGCGATCTGATCGAGGGTGACAAATCAGCCAAGCAAACCCAGTTTGCAACATTCAGAGCTTAGGTATCCAGCTACCTCGGCCCAAAACCCACCTCGGTGCAGAGACACCTCGACACCCAATCCAGTTTGGGACTAAAGAATCGAAGTTCCAGCTCAGAGCTAATGAGTTGAAACGCTACATAACCGACTGCAAAGGCCTCCCCAATAGATCCCGAATTTCTCGAGATCACGATGAGCCAACAGATCTTGAATTTTCCGAGATCACGATGAGAACTCGTCCCGGCTTTGCCTGAATCGAAGGTAAACGATAAACCTTATCAACATATTACTCTCCTTCAAAAATGAAACAAACCTTATCTCCACACCCTGGAGATCCCGGAGCTCTTTTGTAAAGCCCACGACTACTCCAGTATATAAAGACATGAAACCTCAAGGCAAAGGCATGCATGATTATTCTACTCATTAGCACTCAAGCTCTCAAGCATTAAGCTCGCATTCACAGCATAAGTACTGACTTAAGCATCGGAGTGACTTTGTCGGGTTAGCTACCCCGGGTTCTTTGATTCACTATTTTGTAGAGGTAAACGATAAACCTTATCAACATATTACTCTCATTCAAAAATGAAACAAACCTTATCTCCACAGCCCAGAGATCCTAGAGCTCTTTTGTAAGGCCCACGACTACTCCAGTATATAAAGACATGAAACCTCAAGGCAAAGGCATGCATGATTATTCTACTCACTAGCACTCAAGCTCTCAAGCATTAAGCTCGCATTCACAGCATAAGTACTGACTTAAGCATCGGAGTGACCTTGTCGGGTTAGCTACCCCGGGTTCTTTGATTCACTATTTTGTAGACTGGTCCAGCTCACCGCCTAGTTGGAGTTCGGATCGCCTTCCAGCTAGGAGTAGCTGGATCGTGCACCATCAAGTAGGAATAGCTGTTACCACATGATTCACAAGTGCAACCCGGCCTGCAAATGAGCGAGTATGTGCACGCCAACCATTAAGTCTGTCACAGACCCTTTTTACCACTGAAGAAAAAACTTCATTCTTGTTTCTGCCTATAAATAGGGGGCTCCCAAATATTTGTCTCTTTGTAAGATGCATTTCACCTTAAATGAACTAACATGTTACAAAGACGGTGATGCACGTTCTTACTAATGAGAATACCAGATTTTGCATAGTTAACTTCTTGCCCTGAACTACAACCAAAAATCTGAAGTGCCTTCTTTACATTTTCGAGCTCATGTACCGTGGCTTTGCCAAAAATTACTAAATCATCGGCGAACATCATGTGTGAGACTATTGGGCATTTGTGAGCAATCTTGATTTCAAATATGGAGATAAAGGATCGCCTTGACGTAACCCCCATTAAGGAAAGAACTTGTTAGAATTCTCTCCATTGACCAAAATTGAAAAAGAAGGGGTAGAAATGCACAAATGAATAAGCTTGACAAACTCCTCATTAAAGCCCAAATTTTGCAAAATTGTGGTAAGAAACACCCATTCAATCCTGTCATATGCCTTAGACATGTCAACCTTGAAAGCAAAAACACTATTTTTTCCTTTTTTTTTCTTGATAAAATGAATAATTTCATGGGCAACTAAAACATTGTCAGCAATTTGCTTGTCTGGGACGAATGCAACTTGCCAAGGTGAGATTATTTTATGCAATATTGATTGCAGCCTATTTGCAAGTAATTTAGCAAAAATTTTATAAATTACATTGCAAAGGCTGATGAGCCAAAAATCATTAACTGAAACTAGGTGGGAAACCTTAGGAATGGGAACTAGATTTGTTTGGGTGAAATCTGGGTCAAGTGTATTGCCATTAAAGAAACCATGAATCCATAGTGTAATATCATCACCAACCAAATCCCAAAATTTTTTAAAGAACAAAGAAAACATACCATCTGGGCCAGGGGCCTTAAAAGGGCCCATTTGCATGATAGCTGACTCAATTTCATCCTTGCTTGGAAGTCTACATAGGTCTTCGTTATCTTGAGTTGTGACAATAGGTTGCAGTAATGCAAGAATCTCAGGAGCGACAGTTGGGGACGAAGTCTGGAACAAGTTACTAAAATGCTCAACAAACATATTCCTAATCTCATTCTTATCATAAGTCCACAAGCCATCTACCCTCTTAAGGCCATCAATGGAGGAACGTCTTCTATGTTGAACTGTAGTCAAATGGAAGCAATGAGTATTTTGATCACCTAAGCGGAGCCAAGACTCACGAGAACGTTACATCTAAAATAGCTCCTCCTTATGTTGAAGCTCTTGAAGTTGTAAGTATAGTGATTGCAACATACTTGCTATATGAGAGGAGTTGTCCAACTGTTGAAGCTCTTGAAGATATTGCCAAATTCAGTTCTGTTCCATCTACTTAGAGATTTCCTGACACCACTTAAACCCCTCCCTTCATCTCCTCCAATAGAGTGCTCGACCCATGCATGCTTTACCACCTCTCTACAATTTGAATCCTTCAACCACATAGCTTCAACTTTAAAGAATTTTTTCCCGGGCTTCACATCACCTTCAGTATCAACTAAAATTGGGCAGTGGTCAGATTGAATGGCTAGAAGATGAAAGACCATGGCCCAGGGAAATAACTCCCTCCATTCAACATTAACCAATGCCTAATCAAGCCGTTTAGCAACATTGGCAAGCCCCTGTCGACCATTAGTCCAAGTAAACTTTCTCCCACAAAAGCCCAGATCAATTAAATTGCACTTCTCTTGAACCTCAGCAAGCCACCAATACTTTTTTTCCCTCCGCTCTTCTCATCACCGCAGGCAATAGCATTGAAGTCACCTAAACAGATCCATGGACCCAAATATTTTCCAGCAATGCCTTCAAGCATTTCCCATAAGACCCTACCACTAGACCTTCTTAGGTCTCCATAAACACCCGAAAACAACCATTCCACCCCTGGAGGAGCACCATTAACCAAACCAGCAATCATAAAATCATCTTGAAAAAGGATCTCAACATCAATGTGTGATTGCCATGCAAGCCAAAGACCCCCACTCCGCTCCTTGGACGGAACAAAACAATAAATTCTGGCTTCATCATACGATTGAGTGCTTGGAATTCTTGAATTGTAGAGGTAAACCCCAAACTTCTATAGTTCTATGCTAAGATCCTCATGGGTCCACTCGGGGTTGTAAAGGGACAACCACCGAAGCCCGTGAATTTGAATTCTCAGTACATCCACTCCTTACCACCTCATCACTTCTAAGGTTTAGAACTTTTTCGCAAGTCTCCTTCCCACCATTCTCCCCCACCCACAAATGATGTATTAATTCATTCCCCACGTCAAAGAAAGATGCAACTTTCTTCTTTTTTGAGGGTCCTACAGCCCCTAACTTTGAACCGTAGAGATAGGTTTTCGGAATCCCCTCAGGATCCTTAAACTTCCCCAAAAGTTCTTCTTCAATATTGTCTGCCATCAATGTTCCCGTAACTGCTTGTTCGTGTCCCAATTACACACCACGATCTCCTCTACTTTCAATGCCACCACCAAACGACTCTCCACCAGGAACCCCAAAAGTCACTACACTTTCGCCACCCTTCGTCGTTGCCTCCGGTGGAACAACGGGCGTAACCTGTTGAACAGGCGGAGAGACACCCTTGTCATGTTTCTTAAATCTAGAGGTCTGGCCAAAAAAGGTTGGTGGATCAGCACGTAACGATGCATCATAACAAAGATTTTGAGCTTCATCCTTTTCCATCTTTTCCTTCTCTACCCGCTCCATACAATGCTTCTCATCATGGCCGATATGCCCGCAATAGTAACAGAATAATGATAATCTCTCATATTTGATATCAACCCAGAGAGGACTCTTCATTTTACGATACACCGGTACACTTTTCTTCAGTGGTTGATTCAAATCAATCTCCACTCTCGCAGGGACATGGCTAGTCCAACATTTCTGCAGATCCAATGAGTTATTTGCTACTACTTTGCCCACCTGTGCTGCAATTTTTTCTCCAACACTCCTGATGTGCCAATCCAATGGGAAACCATGTATTTGGACGGTGAATTCAGTTTTGGAAAAATCCAATTCTTCTAACAATCCTCCTACAATCTATCGCTTCAAGACCAGAATTTGACCAACAACTGCCCATGGGCCACGGTCCAACACTAATCGTATGTCCATTTCATGGGTGAAGAAAAACATAAAATGGCCTTTAGGTGAACCCTCCACCACCACTGATCACTTCAAGTTCCATGACTTCGGAAAAACACCCATGACTGTTACATGATTCACCACTTTATCTCCATGAACTTTCCCCACCAAGCACCAATTCCACTTATCACCATCCTCCCTATTACTGATTTCATGATCAATGTCCACTCCATCTTCCGAACACCCAACCTTATTAAGTGCATTAACAAGTACCTCCTCTTCCATAACACCAACTCTAAGACAGACAGACAAGTTTCAAACCATGACAAGCAAAAAGGGGAAGAAAGCTCTACAAAACCAAGAGCAAGAGAAAGCCTTATACATCAAAGGCAAGATAAAGCCCTACACCAAGAGCAAAAGAGCCTTAACAAACGTTTTTAACACCCGTGCATGCATTTATTTCAAAATTACATTAAATTTTAAATAAAATAAAAAATAGGGATAAGAGAAGGGTTTCTACGCCTACCAAAAAAGAGAGGGGCTCTAACTTTCTCCGGCACTACTTCTCCACCGAATAGAACGCCTGAGCACTGATGGATTATGGATGGAGAATTGCATGCCTGAGCATCGGCCGACCATGGACGGAGAACTGCACATTTGAGACAATCAATACAGGAACTCACTTTGACCTTTTCCTGTATTTCATTAACTAGATTAACAACAAAAATCTCAAAATAGAGGGGATCTATGACTAGTCATAGATTTCTATATTTGATGTACAAAATATACAGATTCAAACAATTAATACAGATTTCTACAGCACCCAAACAATGCATTTAGTTCAACTCTACCGTTGTTGTAGTTTGGTTTGACAAGACAACACATGCCTGGCATCCGCATCCAGAATCCAGCCCTAACTCTCATATGCCTTACCTTCTATATGATAAATTCAAGACAAAAGGCAGCTTTATATTCTAAGATTCTCATTGCTTATTTGCTTAATAAAATCAAGAGAAAAGGCCAAACAGAATAATTTTATTGTTTGTCTCAAATGTGTTTCACGGGTGGTCTATTGGTGCTTAGGTTTCCTCAGTTAAGTGGTAGAAAGCTTTGAGGGAAACAAGGAAGAAGAAAACCTATTTTAAAAAATCTAAGGAATTTCTCTATTTTTATTTCATCTAAATTAAATTATAATTTTTCATAAATTAAATATAAGATTTACTCGCAACATGAGAAATTAACATACTATGCTGTGCTGAATGTTGACATGGCGCCCTACAATTGGGAGTGTAGGAAGTTATGCAGGATCCCAAGTGCAAAAAATCCGGATTCACGAGATATCTAACTATTTATAATCCGGAGATTACATCTCCACCCCAATAGGAGTCGCCCCACAGCACATCTCCGCCGTGTATTGAATATATCTCTCGATGATAGTATCAGTCTCGATAATAACATCATCGAGATGTGTACTCTACTTGTAACGCGTTGTCAATGATGTAACGCGTTGTGAGGCGGCTCCTTGTGGGGCGGAGATGTGTACTCCACGTTGTCCTTCCCAGGAAACTTGTAACGCGTTTTCAACGATCACGACGTGTGCCATTCACAAAGCCCATTCTCATACTTGTGCGTTCGTGGGTGAACTCTTCTCGATTGGAAGATCATCCCACTTGGCCACTTGTGTAATTTGTACTTGCTTCACCTTTCAATGCATCAAATAACGATGACAAAAATATTTACTGTTAAAACCGGATCGGATTGGCATCCATCGTCCAACATGGAAAAGAAACTGTCCAGTTCACCAGCTGAACTGGTTGGTTCATCATATATACTTACGGCTCATTAGCTTTCTTTTTTGGGTAAATTAGAAAGAGCCGTGTACTATGGGGTCTGGGATAAAGACCTCCCTATACTTTGTTTTACGATAAAGACCCCCCTTGTATTACGACCGTGAGACAAAGACCCCTTTTGTTAGTCTTTCTTGAAATCCACCGTTATAATAATTTTTAATTTCCATATTACCCTTGTAATTATTCATCTTTCCTGACCTCACGAAACACAAATAGCAGTAGTGGTAACTGTTGCAGTGGCGGCGGACTTCCGAAGTCCTCCCAGCTAAGCGAGATTTATAATATGAAGAAAGTTTTGATTGAAGTTGCAACAGGACTTCCGACAGTGTTTGGTAGAGAAGGAAAAGAAAGAATGTTCAGTCCTCCCTCTATTTCAGAGAAAGCTTTGATTGAAGTTGCAGAACTTCATTCTAGCGGTAACTTTAGAACTTCATTGGTTGCAATGGTAGACTTCCGGCGGCGGACTGCAGTGGCCAATAAAACAGAGGAACCTAGCGGCAGCAAGATTTATAACCTGAAGAAAACTTTGATTGATTCCCTCTATGGCACGGATCGAGGGCTGAGGGCCTCTAGCGAGACTAGAGCAAAGATCGTGGAGCTCATCACCCAATTGGAGGCCAAGAACCAGTTGTGGCTCCCACCGAGGCTTTGACTCTTCTCAACGGCAAATGGATACTTGCATTAGTATTTTACTTAATACTAGTTCTTGATCTTTCTACTACGTTCCGATAAGGATATTTTCGTATCAATAATGGTTGGTGGGTGCACTACAGGTACACCTCTTTCATGGGCTTATTCCCGCTGTTCCCAAGAGGGACGCTGCCACTAGTAAAGGTGGAGGAGATATCTCAGAGCATAGACTCATCAAACTTCATGGTGGAGAATGTGGTCCAGTTCACTGGGCCTTTGGCCACCACAACCTTGAGCACCAATGCCAAGTTTGAAATCCAAAGGTCCAAGTGCGTCTAGGTAAGTTATCAAGTATTAGCAAGTAACTACCAAAATCAAATTACTCATTGTGAATGTGAATCATTCGGTTTCCCCTGATTCTTGAATCAGCGGTGGAATTAGGTTGGGTTCTCATCCTTCACCTTGTAGTTTGTAGCCGAGGTTGCTGTGAAGCGCATTGCCCACAAGACTGATGAAGGCATGAGAAAGTTCTTGGCTGAAGTACAGGAACTTAGTTGGAGCAACATTTTCAGCAGGAGCTGATCGATGTTTTGGCTAATAAAAGCAAGAGTTGTCGATGCAGAAGGTGTGCAGCTATTTTCAGCGGAAGCAGTAGAAGAGAAGAAACCGCTTTGTCGCAGGTGAGAGAGATCTAAATGAATTTCTGAACCAATGAGCAAGTGGAGTAGAGAAGTTAAAGAAAGAGAGACAGTGTTTGGTAGATGAACAGTGTTTTTTGCTACTGCTGTTCGTATATCTGAAATCGGGGAAGATGAACAATGCTTTTCTCCCAATTGTTGGAATATTTATTACAAGGGTAGTATGATGATTAAAACGATGAATTTCAACGGAAAGCTAACAGAAGGAGGTCTTTGTCTCACGGTCATAGTATGGGGGGTTTTGTCGCAAAACAAAGTACAGGGGGGTCTTCGTTACAAACCCATAGTATGAGGGGTCTTTGTAATTTACCCTTTTTTTTATTTATTTTTTTGTTAAGTAGGTATATGGCATTGTTTTGTCAGATATCGCCTTAAAAATTATGAAAGGTGTGGTTTAAAAAAATACTCTTTTTGATGTTTTTCTATTTTTTCTATTGTTGCTAATAATAATATGCTGATATGACATGAGAAAATGTTTTACGAGAAAACAACATAATTATGTAAAATTATTTTCTGAAAAATGCCTCTCAAAAAATGGCATTGATTCCATACATCAAACACTGCCCAGTGACACTCTCCACAATCCACATCATCTCACAACATTAAATGGAGATAAGTCGCACCCTATCCTTATCTTATTGAGAGAAAAATTTGTTGTCACAACATAAAATTTGAATTCAAAAAAGTCGTATATAAATACAACTGTATATATACATAGTTACATATATACTTTGTATATACACTCAAAGAGATTCAATACAACTAATTGAGTTCTTCCTCTTCTCAATTCTATTATGGTATCTGAGAACCAAGACTTGCATCCTGTTGCTAAAACCATGTTAATCGCTACAACTGGAAACTCGGTCAACCAGCAAAAGCTCTTTGTCCCTCAATCCTCCAAGCTAGCTATCAGTGTGTGTAATTCATCTCCGTCAAGTTAGGTTCTTCATTTTCAAAATCGGATCTATTTGAACGGTCAGACCGGAAAAATCGGAACCAGTTCCGTTTTATTCTAGAATCGTTATTTCTCCCAAAACTGTTGATTTGGTCAGAAAACTGCGGACCCAGGTGGTCGAATCATTTGAACCATTCAACAGTTTGGCCGGTTTTTACTTTTATTTTTATTTTATTTTTTTGTTAAAACGGGCCATCTGTTCGATTTGAATGATCGGACTGTTCGACTCAGAAACTGAACTCCTGACCTGTTCATTGTCTGAATTGGTTTTAAAAACCTTGATTCAAATTGTCTAGTGCTTTCAATTAGAAAAATACCTTATGGAGCCATGAGTTCATTAGTATTGTGGACATATCAAAGCCATGTCCACCTCTCCATTTGGTTTGAGTTCGTTTACATTGGAATACTCCTCATGGAATAAACAAGATAAACTCTTATTTAACTGGACCCTTGCAATACTATTAGGATTCTTATTTAACTGGACCCTTGCAATACTATTAGGATTCTCTTGCCCAAATGGTCAGGTGCAAGACAAGCAAGGAAATATGGGATACTCTTGAGACTTTACTCTCCCAAAGGTACATCCAATGCAATTATTCTATGCAATGAACTTAGTTTTCTTTGCAACAATGATATTTATCTATGGCTTCCTATCTTTAAAAGATCAAGGTATTTAATTTTTTGATAAATTTGCTATTAGGGATGAGTGTGGGTCGGTTTAGTTAGGTTTCATGGTAGAACCTGGAATCTACCTTGTGAGAGTCAGTTTCAAGTTTTTGGAATCGAAACCTACCCTATGAAGGTTAGTTCCAAGGTCAATTCTAACCTTAGTGAATTTGGAGTTGGTTCTAGGGTTTACCCATAGAACCTATTCTTTTTTTACTACCCCCTTCAAGAAAAAAGAAGCATGCTCTTTTCAATAAAATTATATTTTTATACTATCTATAAGAGTCATGGTTTTCAAAACTGGACCGGACCGGACGGTCGGACCGGAAAAACAGATAACCGGTCAGCCATCCGGGTCCAGTTTTACTAGAAATCGGAAAATTGAAAAAAAACGTTGAAAAGTCAAAAAAACTGCTAACTTGGGTGGTCGAACCGCTCAACCGTTCGACCCAAGCAGTGGTTTGCGAGTTAATATTTTTATTTTTAATGTTTAAATAAAAAAACAAAAAATAAAATGCTAATTATATCCCACGATTTTTGAATCCCAATTCCCAGTCCCTTATACGGTTTAGCCTTTAGGGTTCCCGAGTTCCCTCCTCACTCCTCAGTCCTCTCAAGTCTCAACCCTCACAGCCTACCACCTGCGGCGGCCATCAACTCCGGCATCTAACGACAACAAACACCGACGGCGACTGGCGAACTTGCAGCAACGAAGAGAGTCACACCAAGCACTTGCAGCGGTGACTCGCAGTAGTGGATGGCGAGCGACTTGCAGCAGCGGCGGATGGCGAGCGACTTGCAGCAACGACGACTTGCAGTGACGGACTACCCAAGCCCACCGACGACGAATCCCTGAAGGTATAATTTTTTTCTGATTTTTTTTTGTGATTTAATTAATTTTTTTCAATTCAGTGGATGGCGGTCTTTCACCGAGGCTGAGAAAAGAAGGGTGGCCACACCCAAGAGGCCTGTGGAGGCCCCCAACCTCCGAGGAGGAAGAGATTGGCAGTGAAAGATCGCCCAGCTGAGGGTGCTGACGGGGGCTTGCAGTAATCAGGGCCCCAATCTTCTAAGTACCGTGATGACATGCCATTGGCGGCTAGAAGAATCTTTCGCACTAATTAGAGCATCCGGGAGGACAACACCCTTAGCACCCTAAGGGTCGGCCAAGCCCTAGTGAATGGGATGCTCCCACCAGGGTGAAGGGATGAGAGATTCATCATATGGATAGCCGAACCTTGTAGGTAGGTTGATTCGAGTTTATAATTCTATGTTTTCATTTACATCAATGGGTGGGAAAATAGATTACCAATTGATACAAGGGAGAGGTCCATATGCTTTTAGGATACCTGGCACAAATTACCATAGAATTGGCTCATTGGTGCCTATCGAAGGAGAACACCCAAAGTTTGCGCAGTTATATATATATGATACTAAAAATGAAGTTGCCAATAGGATCTCAGCCATCCATGATGATCAAATTGGTGCTGAACTGGACCCAAATATTATTCATGATCTCCAAATGATGTTGAACCAAATAAACCCATATGCCAAGGTTTTCCGATATGCAAGGGACCTACTTCCCCCTAATCGAAGAATTGAGTTACGTATGCAAATATTAGAACAACGAGGGCCTAACCAAAGGCAGTATAATAAACCTTCATGCAGTGAAGTAGCAGCATTGATGGTTGGAGATGGCTCTCAAAGCACTAATAGGCGTGATGTTATTGTTTCCACATTGGATAACCGATTGAAAAGGATTGATGAGACACACCCATGCTATATGCCATTACAATACCCACTTTTATTTCCACATGGTGAAGATGGATGGAAGCTTGACATTCCATATCAATGTGTTCCCCGTGCTAGAAGCCAACGCCAACGTATGGTGACACTAAGAGATTTCACTGCTTATCGAATTCAGAATCGTTTAAATGAAGGCAAAACCTTACTGCAAGGTGGGCGAGCATTTCAACAGTATTTGGTTGACTATTATGCTGCTATAGAAGATGATTGTCTAAGGTACTACAAGTCCAACCAAAAGCAACTAAGGAGTGAAGTATATCGAGGAATACAAGATGCCATTAATGTTGGGGATACTAATGCAAGCTTAATTGGTCGTCGGTATATATTTACCTCCTCTTTCACTGGTGGCCATTTGTCGAACATTAGGCCATCCAGATTTATTCATAACATTTACAGCAAACCCGCAATGGCTTGAGGTAATTGCAGCATTATTTGAAATCCCTTTCTTGAAACCTAGAGAGTGACCAGATATTGTGTCACGTGTTTTCAAGATAAAGTTGAAGGAATTATTACATGATATTAAAGTTAGGAAAATATTTGGCCCCATCATTGCAGGTTTGTAGAAATGTCTCATTACTCCTTTTTGGTGATTGGATACATCCTCTATACTATGATCTAACACCTAACATTCAATCTATGGTTTCCAAATTTACATGTCATTGAATTCCAAAAAAGAGGAACACCCTACGCACATATATTGGTAACTTTGGCTGATGGCCATAACCAGTTACAAGTGATGATATCGATCGGATTGTTTCAGTAGAACTTCCTGACAAAAATGATGACCCCCTTCTATATGAAACATTTGTAATATTCATGACCCATGATCCTTGTGGTAATCAAAATCCCTCTAACCCATGTATGGTTGCATCTAAGTGCAAAAGCCACTACCCCAGACAATTTTGTGTAGTGACATCTGTAAATAGTGATGGTTACCCTATTTATCATTGGAGAAACAACGGATGTGTGGCTCAGGTTGGAATTCATCAAGTTGATAACCGATGGGTTGTTCCCTACAATAAAGATCTTTCAAGAAAATATAATGCTCACATAAATGTTGAGATTGTTGCATAAATGTATCACCCAAGAGAAACAAATAGTTATGAAAAAATTGATGAAATCCAATAATATGTGGATTGTCGATATGTATCTGCCTTTGAGGCCTCTTGGAGAATCTTTGAATTCCCTATTCAACAGAAAACCCACCAGTTGAAAGGTTACAATATCACTTAGAAAATCAACAAGTTATAGTCTTTGATGATCACCAAAATTTAGAGCGAGAAATGTCAAGGCTTGGAATCGAAAGAACTATGTTTACAGCTTGGTTTGATGCAAACAGGATTTACCCAGAAGCAAGAGCTTTGACCTATGTTGACTTCCCAAGATATTGGGTTTGGAATAATGATGCCAAAATATGGACTAAGCGAAAAAAGCGCATGGCCATTGGAAGGTTATATTATGCTCACCCATCATCTGGAGAAAGATATTACCTTCGCATGTTATTACATATAGTTCATGGAGCGACATGCTTTGAAGACATGAGAACTATAAATGGAGTGACACATGATTCTTACAAAACAGTATGTATAGCTCTTGGCTTGCTTGATGATGATAATGAATGGGATTACACATTGGTAGAAGATTCTATTTGGGAAACTAGTAACCAAATGCGTGATATTTTTGTATCTATTCTATTGTTTAATGAGGTTAATAACCCAAGACAACTTTGAAATAATCATTTGAAAAGTCTATCAGATGACTTGCAATATAGAGCTCAAATCCAACTCACTGATAATGAATTACAGAATTGGGCTCTACTTGAAATCGAGACAATCTTGAACCAAAATAACAAGTCATTAACTGATTACCCTGGAATGCCAACCCTTCTGACAACCTTATTCATGGAAACTTAAACAGATTAATATGGCAAGAGTTATCTTATGATGTCACTACATTAAAGGTAGAGTTTGAACACCTACATGATGCCTTGAACCCACAACAACGAATAGCGTTCAATAAAATTGTGCATGCATGCATGGGCACATTGGTGGATTTTTCTTTGTTTTTGGTAGTGGCGGAACTAGCAAAACATATTTGTGGAGAACATTGATCTCAAAGTTGCACTCAGAGTGAAAAATTGTTGTTGTAACTGCAACTTTTGGAATTGCATCTTTGCTATTACCTGGTGGAAAAACTGCACATTCTACATTCAAGATTCTAATTGACTTAAATGAAACATCAATGTGTTCAATAAGCCATCGATCAACACTAGCTGAATTTTTGCAGCTAGCTAATATAATAATATGGGATGACGCTCCAATCGCACATCGTTATGCATTCGAAGCTTTGGTTCGAACACTTAAAGATCTTATGAAACCTTTTGATCCAGCTGCATTTGATAAAGTATTTGGTGGTAAAACAGTTGCTTTAGGAGGTGATTTTAAGCAAATCTTACCTGTAGTTTTGAAGGGACATCGACAAGATGTCATATCTGCTTCTTTGCAAAGGTCAACCTTGTGGGCTCAATGCCAACTCATTGAACTAAATATAAATATGAGATTTGTACCTACCCAATCTCAACTAGAAGACATTAAACAAATTGCATCCTCCAAGTTGGAAATGGTGACATCATTGGAATTTCCACTCTAGAAGATGTGCAGCCCAATTGGATTCCAATACCAGACGATATCTTATTAGAGGACACTGGGGATGGCGTCTCTCCCTTGGTGAATAGCATCTTCTCCAATATAGACACCATGTTCCGAGATGAAAAATATTTGTGTGAGTGTGCTATTCTTGCACCAAGGAACGATGAAGTCGATGCTATCAATTCCTACATTTTATCTCTCATACCCAGAAATGAATGTACCTATCTTAGTGCTGATACCATTAGTAATACTGATGATGTTTCTCCAAGCTATCTTAGCTTATACCCTCCTGAATATTTGAACTCCCTAACCTTTTCTGGAATACTAAATCATTCTTTGAAATTGAAAGTTGGAGTGCCTATAATGTTGTTTCGGAATTTGAATCAATCTTGTGGCCTGTGCAATGGAACTCGTTTGGTTGTTGAAGCACTCAGCAAGCGTGTTATAGAAGCAAAGGTGATCACAGGAAATCGTATCGTCTAAACAGTTTTTATACCCAGGATAATAATGTTACCAACTGAAATCTCTTTGCCATTTCAATTGAAAAGAAGACAGTTCCCTATAAAGCTTGCATTTGCAATGATAATTAACAAGAGTCAGGGTCAAACATTGAAACATGTTGGTCTATATTTGGAAAACCCTATTTTTAGCCATGGCCAACTATATGTTGTTGTATCAAGGGTTTCATCTAGATCAGGCTTGAAAATATTGCTTATTAGGAAGAACGAACGCCCTACAGGGTTTACAAGGAATGTTGTATATAAAGAAGTTTTTAGTGAGCTAAATCGACATTCGTATTAGACTTTATCACCAATGATGGTCTTACAATTATTACTTCATTTGTTACAATTATGAAATATATGAAAATTATATTGTTCATTTAAATTGTACTTATAGAATATATTCTTACTTGTTTGGATTCTCATGTGAAACATTCAAAATTCAACGTTTCCTCAAAAATCATTTACTCCTATCTTTTTATACCACTTGCATTACATATTACTTACAAATATGAGATATGGAGGTTGACTTTTTTGTCCCCTTGTTGAATTATATTTGCACCAGTTCTTCATTGTTTAGGTGAAATGTCCTTCAAGCCGACTCTTGTTTATTATTTGCACATCCACAAACCATACTGGGATTTTAAGGGCTGTTTGATAAGGATGGTTGGTACATTTTCATTCCAAAGGGCAAATCAACTTGGACAAATCTGCAGGATGGTATTTGTTGACTCTCAGGTAAGAATTTCATATAGACTTCTGGATTTCCTTCCTTACAAACATATCTGTCTATATTGAAACAATGCCTTCCTTATCTAGGGTGATGACATAGAGGTCAAGATGTACACCACTAAGATAGACTGATTTATACAAATATTTACCGAAGGCAAGGTCATCATTGTTGTTACTGAATTTACCATTGTCCATACTGACGTACACCTACAATTCACTAATAAAACCACTGTTACCCAATTAGAGGAAGATTGCCCAGATATTCCAATGTATAAATTCAATTTTGTGCCATTCCAACGGCTCCATGTTTTCAAAAACAAAAAGATATTCATAGGTAACATTCTCTTAATGTACTTCTAGTTCTTGACTACTCCATGAAAATATTATCTCACCTATGCTTCAACTCTTTTTTGCAGACATTATCGTAGTTGTTATTTTGGCACACCCACAAACAACTATAATAGGAAACTCTCGGAAAAGGGACATTGTTTTGGTTGACCAAGAGTAAGAGTTCTTCAAGATTATCATTGCTTAGTTTTCTCCATGGAAACCTAAATGCCTTCATCTAATATTTACTTGTTTTAAAACAGAAAGCTTCCCATTAAATTTAGCATAAATTTAGTTTTCTCCATGGAAACCTAAATTCATCCCCCACGAACTTGTCCTAAGACACATTGAACTCTTGTTCTAGGTACAAAGTTTTCGTCTCTTTGCAAGACCGAACCGCACCTAGAACTTTTACCATGTTTGACAAGCAAGCTGAATTCTTAATCAGCAAACCCGTTGTAGAGCTAAGGGAGTTACTTTCGTAGGTATTGAACAAGCGCTAATTTAAACTTAAAATTGTACAACTCGGTAATTCCTAATTACCCAACCTAAATGTTTAGGACAACCAGATTGAAGTCCTAAACAACTTGGTTCATTCATGTGTTTGGAGGCCATATACAATTGTTGTTGAACCGCCTAGGCAGTTCTCTTCAGTCATTGTATTCATTTCAAACGTAAATTGGCAAGAAGAGAGTCGTAGGTTGCTCGCTGAAATCACAAAAATCTCTAAATGCCCAAGTAAGTAATCCAACACTTCGCACTTACAATTAATCTAGATCTGCAAGGTAGATGTGCCTAACACACGTGTACTCCCAATTTTCTACATATGTACCCTCTCTATGCCAACCATAGAATCGCCTCTGACTTCTATTAACTGTATGTGTTATGGTTTCCCTTGGATATTGACTGTTGTTCTCTTTTTAGTTAAATCTGACATTTACTTTAAGTTGGTAGTAAAGTAAATGCATATTCCAATACCATTTCCCCCACCCTATTAGTACACTAAATTTTTGTTCATTTTTCTTGTACAAGTGCCCTTCCCCACTTAAACCCACTATTTTCTACCACCTTATTTCAATGATTAAAGTGTACTATGACTTTTATTTGCAGGTGCTTCCCTCCCATGTCACTTATAGAACCTACTCTTAAATCCTCTCAATGTACGTTGCATTTTTGCCTGTTGAGCTTCAATTAGGGCTGTTCATAATTAGACCCAACCCGGCCAAATTAACCAACCCGCATTGACCCAATCCGAGTCGGCCGGCTTTTTTTTAGCACCGGTCAGTTTTGGGTTATAAAAAATCATAAATAGATGATTTGGTTCGGTTTCAGTTTTCATGTGTGAAAATCGAAACTGACCTGACTCGAACCGACTTAGTAGTTAGTTCCTAGTTAGTAGTTACAACCTACTCAGTTCCTACTTAACCAAGCTATCTCTATCCTAGTTACAACCTAACTTAATTTATAGTCTTCTAGCGAGGAATGACATTAATTGAAAGTATTGTAAGACAAGGTATCCCTAGTACTACTCCCTACACCTTTCCTCCTTTAGATGATAGCTTCTTGCATTTTTTGGAAAAGTTTAAAGAAAAGAATCAAAGGATCCTAGTTTCCAAGGTCTTTTACACCAAATAAGGAACCAATTACAATTAGAATTAGGTGTCCTTTTTTACTTAGATTAGAAGGCTTCTTGAAATATACAAATTTCAGTCTTCTTTCTCTAATACAATTTGACTTTCTATTTTCTTGATAACTTCTAACTTGGTCCGCCCCCCTTACTCCCTTAGCCCCTCAACTCAAGCCCAATTTCTAATACAATTTGACTCTCAAGAATCAAAAATTTGAAATTTCAAGTTCTCAACTTCAAGGCATCACTCGGACTTGGCTCTCCCAACTCCTGTCTTCTCATTCTCTCAACTCAAGCTCAAGTCTCAACTCTCAATTTCTTAAGACTCAAGCAACAACTAACAAGCATCACATTTAGTCATTCAAAGGTTAGTATTTTTTTAATTTAATGCATGTTACAAGTTGATATATTTTATTTGTGTTTTGTTTAAGTTTAAGCTTTGAAAAAAATCCGGTTATTTATGATATATTTGCACAAAAAACTTCAGTTTTGTATGAAAAACCTGATCTATTTAAATATATATTTTGGTTTTAATTTAAAGATATTTTACATTTAAAACTGTTAAATAAAGATATTTCAGTTTTGCATAAAAACCGAAATATCTGAAAAAAATATATATCTAAAAAATATATATTCTGAAATATATCAGATATATATTTCCATAAAATATATATTCCAATATATTTGTATGCATATTTTTGTTTATATATATATATATATATATATTTCTAAAATATATATTTCATTTTTAAATATATTTCGAGAAAATATCTTAAAAACTTCAGTTTTGTATGAAAAACCTAATCTATTTAAATTTATATTTTGGTTTTAATTAAAATATATTTTATATTTAAAACTGTTAAATAAAGATATTTCAGTTTTGCATAAAAACCGAAATATCTGAAAAAATATATATCTAAAAAATATATATTCTGAAATATATCAGATATATATTTCCAGAAAATATATATTCCAATATATTTGTATGTATATTTTTGTTTATATATATATTTCTAAAATATATATTTCATTTTTAAATATATTTCCAGAAAATATCTTAAAAACTTTAGTTTTGTATGAAAAAACCTAATCTATTTAAATATATATTTTGGTTTTAATTTAAATATATTTTATATTTAAAACTGTTAAATAAAGA
This sequence comes from Nelumbo nucifera, assembly GCF_000365185.1. The sequence goes on from NW_010729209.1 coordinate 632,176, forward strand.
TATTTCGGTTTTGCATAAAAACCGAAATATCTGAAAAATCTATATCTAAAAAATATTGTCCAATTGATGGGCATGTTTAGAATCAATTTTGTATTAAATAGTTACAACTTTATGGCTACTATCACTTGGAAGTTCAAAATATTGTCCAATTGACATCCGATATTTCGGTTATCTGTTCACTTAACCTTCCTAACTGCTGCACAGTTGGGCTTCCTTATATGGTGTGGGACCCAAGCATTCATCTACACATCAGCCACATGGGTTCGGCCCAACTTTTGTTACAAGGCTTGGCCGAATACACTACTATGGACAGTGCACCCCTGAAACCCATCAAATGGGCTCTATGGGCCCAACACTTACCCTAAGTGGTCCCTGGGCCAAGCCACCTTGTAACACCCAGGGACTGTGGGCAGATGCAAGATTAGCCCATCA
>NW_010729209.1:664902-709316 GCF_000365185.1 Nelumbo nucifera
CCTGGGCCCACTCAAATATTTCCTAGGGATTGAAGTAGCTCGTGGCCCTGAGGGAATATTTTTGTCTCAACGGAAGTATTCCCTAGACATCATCTCCGAATGTGGACTCATGGGAGCCAAACCAACATCCGTGCCCATTGAACAGAATCATCATCTTGCGTTGGCAAAGGGTGCTTTGATGGAGAATCCAAATCGGTATCGACGGTTAGTGGGACGGTTGATCTACTTGACTATTACACGGCTTGAGTTGTGCTATTGTGTTCATATCCTAGCTCAGTTCATGCAAAGTCCACGACAAGAACATTGGGATGCAGCTCTGCGCGTAGTACGTTATATGAAAGGATATCCAGGACAAGGTCTATTGTACCGATCTGATAGCGATCTGCATCTATATGCCTATTGCGACTCTAATTGGGCAAGCTGCCCATTGACACGACGATCGCTGACTGGTTATTTTGTTCTGCTGGGGCAGTCACCGGTTTCTTAGAAAACGAAAAAACAACATACCGTGTTGCGCTCCTCTACAGAAGCCGAATATCGTTCAATGGCTATGACAAGCTGTGAGCTGAAGTGGATGAAGAAACTTCTTTTGTCCTTTGGGGTGGCGCATGATGAACCCGCGCGTTTGTATTGTGACAATCAGGCAGCTTTGCACATAGCCGCAAATCCAGTGTTCCACGAGCGAAAAAAGCATATTGAGGTCGACTGTCATTTTGTTCGTGATGAGCTACGGCGTGGGAACATTGTTACTTGCCATGTTCGAACCATAGAGCAGTTGGCTGATATCCTGACAAAGGCTCTGGGAAAAGAGAAATTCGCATATTTCCTTGGCAAATTGGGCATCCGGAATCTACATGCACCAATTTGAGGGGGAGTATTGGGAAACCATATTTGCACGTAACCTTCCTACCAAAACGCAACCTTCGGTGGGTGCTCTGTATTCCTAGATGTATTTGAACAATCAACTCCTAGTGAAAGTGAGACTCCTATTTGTATATATAGGGATGTACCTTTCAAAATAAGGCAATAAGAAGAAGAAGAATTTCCACAAAGTGAGAGACAACAGTAAAAAAGATGTAATGCATGGTTGATCTTCTGTGGCCAAGTTTACATCTGCACCCCACAACGTTCCACAACACATCTCTGCCATTTATTAAGAACATCTTTCGATGATAGTATCAAAAATATTAATATCATTATCGAGAGATATTCCCAATACACGATGGGATGTACCGTGAGACGTTATGAGGATGTGAACTCTCTTCGGCCTCATTGGGTTGGGCCGGGGGCGTGGGAATCTTCAAAGAAACGGACAAAATTAATTAATACAATTATGCAAATAGAAGGGGACGCCAGCAGACTAATGAGCCGATATCACATCCGTGCCCCACATGCACATCTCTACATATATTAATACATCTCCTAAAATTGTCTACACGGTTGAGAATGATAAGGGGCGCATATGTGAATTCGAATGAGCCTTGGGATTGACGTGCAGGTGCAGAGTCCTCATCTTCCCGCGTAAGATGTAAAACAATCGGCGAGGCAGAAAACCATTGACCAGGCGGGGCGTGGGAATCTTGAAAGAAACGGACAAAATTAATGCAACTATGCAAGTAAGAGGGAAACGTCAGCGAGAAATGAGCCGATATCACATCTGCGCCTCACATTTACATCTCAACGTGCATTAGGAACATCTCGTAAGATTGTCAGTGGAGATGTTTTCCATGCACGGTTGGAAATGCTGTGGGGCGCAGCGCAGATATGAATTCGAGTGAGCCTTGGGATTGGCGTGCGAGTCCAGGATCCTCATCCTCCCGCGTAAGATGTAAAACAATCGAGGAGGCAGAAAACCATTGACCAGGCGGTCCAGGTCCACCAGTCTTTCTTCCCTGGATACACATCACAAGTTCACAACCAGTCCAACGACAAGCCGCTGTCCTCCTGTGTAAGCACTACTGCACTATAAAGCAAGACCAAGACGGGAGGTGGAAATCTGAGCACGATAGCACTTACACGTGACACACACCGCAGTTTCCACTCTATGTCCATTGTTAATGGCGTCAAGTTGGAATGTTGGACTTGTTCTCTCCAGTCTTCCTACCTATCGGTATGGATTGGGCCCAACAAAAACAAACCGTGTCAACTGACCCACTACAAGCAGCAATAGAACCTTCCAAAGTACCAATTGACCCACCATCTTCATTCATAAGTGCTGAATACAATTTAAGGGACGGCACCCCATGTTTGGGAGTGCTTATGATAAAAATAAGTGCTTATTGAATAAATGTTATTTTTAATATTCATTTGTATTTGGTATTTATGTTTATTTTAAAATATAAGTACTTGTTTTATATTGGGTGTTTGATAGTCTTTTTCTCTAATAAGTATTTAAATAAGCATTTGTAATTATTGTCTTTTATTCTTTTAAATTTTCAAAATATACTCTTATGAAAGTACTTTTATTAAATTATTTTTATAAAAATACTTTTGTAAAAGTACTTTTATGAAAAGTATTTTTTATAAAAAACACTTACGAAAGCACTTTCATAAAATTCAACTAGAGATAATTTTGTAAGAAAAAAATTGAATAAATGCTTTAAAAAAGGGCTGAAGATTTGGGCTTAAAAAATAAGCCCTTATTTTTAAGATAAACACTTATTTTGAACTTATTTCCCAAACACCAATAAATGCTTAATGGTGTCTTGGCCCAAATAAACACTTATTTTTAAGCACTCCCAAACATAGCCTAAAAGTCTATCCGTGTCAATGTGTTTGTTCAAAGAGAGACACCACTGAATTGCATGTTGTTGGGACTTTATTCCTTTTTCTCAATCACCTTATCTTCTTTTTATCCTTCTGGATATACTAGTGGGGACCCATGTGTTACACAAAAAAACTTAATGTCCAATTTCATAACAAAAAGTATGAAAATGATATATTAAGTGTTAGATACATGAAAAATTTATTTCAATGATATACTTGACAGAGAGAGGGGTAACCGTTGCAGATTTATACATAAATGTTATAAAATTAAGAAATTGCACTACAAATATGAGAAGGTTTTTAAATAACTAATAATTATTAATTAGTGTAATTACAAATTTTGGGAAATTATCAGTTATTTTAAATAACTAATAATAATTAATTTTCTAGAATTATTTTACTGAAACTATGAAATAACTTAAATTATTTGTTTTAGTTGCGCTAATATGCTTTAACTTAAAAATGATATTTTTAAACAACAATGAATTACACTAATTTTCAATAATTGATGATAAAAATTAGAAAATAATAGTAAATTACAATAAAAGTTTAAATATTAGATAACAATAAATTACACTAAATTTTGATAATTTTCGTTCAACCTGTTAAAATATCAACTTTCAATATTATTAAAAAATTCAGTAATTTTTCAATGGAAATTTATTTTTCACCAAAAAAATTAGGGAGAAATAATAATCATAATAAATTATAGTGAATTAATATTAATATTATTTGTTTTAGTAGTTATGAAAAATTAATTTTAGTAAATAATAATTATTATTTGTTTTAATTTACTGAAAATGATGTTTTTAAATAACAATGAATTACACTGATTTTTAATAATTAATGATAAAAATCAGAAAATAGCAGTAAATTAAAATAAAAAAATAAATATTAAATAATTATAATTACAATAATTTCTGATAATTTGCTTTTAGCCTGTTAAAAATATCAATTTTCAATGTTATTGAAAGTTTTCAGTAATTTTAAGTGGAGAAATAATTTTAGCAAAAATACGGAGAATTGATACTTATCAACAAATATTATAAATAATTGAAATTTGAAACAAAATATCGGACTGGTTAAAAAAATGAACCAGACGGGTGAATATCTGCTTGACTGGATTGGACCGGCTTGTTGAAAAGGAGCAAAACTGGCATGGTTAGACCAAAGATGAACCGGTTCTTGTTGTTTTAAGTAATGGGTTTGGGGATCTAATTTGGAGTGGACTATCCAGAATTTGATCCATTAATACCATCTTCCTAACCCGGAAACTATGAAGCAAGGTTCACATAGGAGGAAGTAATTGAAACCGGGATGAGATATTCACCCTTGTTTCACTCCTAAACGCCGTTCGGCGACTTCGCTAGTCATTATAAAATAAAAAACAGCCAGTTATCATTTGTTTCCTTTCTAAAAAAACTAAAAGAAGATCAAACTAAGAGCATAACTGGACGGGAAGAACTTACGTTTGGGACTGATTTGTTAGGAAACTCCACTTGATTGAGAATCTGAGACTGGCCTCCTTTTTAGTCGTCCAAAACAGGGGGCCGAAGAGGGCGTTGTTGCTTTTTGTAAACAATCTTTTCTTATTGTAAAGTGTTGGAGAATTTGGGGTCACTGTAACTTTGAAGGAGAAGCTCTGAGGCGCATCTGAAGACATTGTCTTTAGAACGTTATTTGCCCCTATTCAGTTTTATTGAGTTTGTTGTTGGGTTACAGGCAAATTCGTTCCCAGAATACAACAGAGCCTTAGGCGAGAATCTACAACCAGCAAAGTTGAAGAGTCTCTAGAGAAACCTTCTGTGAGACTGTAGCAGACCGGACCGAGAGAGAGAGAGAGTGAGTGAATTTCGAAAATTGTGTGCTTTGGAGTCTGATTCATGCTCATTAAATAATTTGTGAAGAGGTATGAGGAAAAGGTGGGTGTTGGTTTAGAGAAGGCACCTTGAACAGTCACAATTTCAAACATTGTGACTGTTCAAAAAGTAGTTAACAGTTTGTGACTGTTAACTTTGAATTGTGTCTCTTGATCACACCCGATCGAATCGTGACCGTTGATCTCATCAACGGTGATAAATGGTCAGCAATGCACCAAAACCAAATCCACCCATCGCGAGCCACGTGGGTGCAAGCAAAGTGCGTCTCTGAAGCGCCTCATTGCGTCGTACACGCATGCGTGCGCATTGCGCAGTATCGAATCCCCATACTCTCTTCTACTAATTCTAAGGAGTGTAAATCAGCTCCTAAAACAAAACTTATAATTTTTCAATATGAGACAAATTCAAAACTGGGTTTTTGTAAAAAAAAAATTGATTTTTAAATCAAGTAGATGCAATTTCTCATGTAATTGACCAATCAAGCCCTCATTTGACATTCTCTCTTGGAAGATTACAATTATAGGACCAACCATTAATGAGATGATGGACAATCCAACTCAACTCGCCTCGCAGCAAACTTTTCTTTTTCTATACTCACACCAAGTAGACTTTACATAATGAAAGATGGAGTTAATTACATGAATAACCGCTTGATTTCTATTGCTCCTTCATTGTGGCATCTTTAAAGACTACTTTTGTTGTATCTCTACCTTCCACACCTTCACTTGCTCGAGGACGTCATTGGCCCACTTGGAGGAATAGGTCTTGTTGTAGCCGATCGGCCCACCCTCGTAGTCTTGTAGATGTTGAAGCAATGGTACAGACATGCATCGCCGTTTAGGTCGTCCAAAACAGGGGAAGAATGCTCTGTGGAGATTGGTATGCAACAATCTCTACCATGCCAGATCCGGGTCTGCGAACTGCGACTGTAGAGAATGACATCCTCTTCGGTTGTCCAAAACAGAGGAGAAATCCCCTTCCCTTGTAGAGAATGTGGGCAGTCTCTTCCTCCTCTACAATACAGAGGGGAATCTCATTGGTTGCAGAGATTAGCGTCCAAAAGTGGTCTTCCGCAAGTGGGGGGAGTGTAGCAGGAAAATCCTAGCAACCCGTGTTCTCCAAAACCGTTACTAACCTACAAAGGCGTATATGTAATGGTGAACTTACAGAGGCCTATACGCAGAGAGCCATTACTAACCTAACAAATTAACTGAGAAATATAAAAGCTACTACCGTTACAAAAGGGGCAAAGAATCAGAGTCAGCCTAGAGGAAGCAGAGCATTCCTTCATCTAAAGTTGTACCTCAATGAGAAAACCAGCTGATTAAAGAAATTTCAAACCCACACGTGCAGAGCTGAGAATGGAGAGACCTACGTGTGAGGACTATGGTGAAAGAGCCCTGCCTCCCTTATTGCAGATTGAGAATTTTTTTTTTTTTTTTTTTTGATACATGGAAATAAGATTGAGATTTGAGAATGAGATAACGATACATCTCCATATTGCTTTGAAATTTGAAAGACCTTACGTAAAATTTTTTTGTATTTGCTGTAGAATAAACACCGATGTACTAACATGTCACATACGGGTTTAAGGTTGTAAATGGGCTGAATTCGGATTGGATCAAGCCACATCCAATTATCGAAAATTGAATATGATTCCAATATTGCAAAATCCTATCAAATCTAGGGTCGTTGATTCAGAATATATCCCAATTCCTTTCCTAAGAGCCCTAGGTATATCCTGATTTATCTTCAAGTTGGGTCTTGGGCCATCTTAATCAGGGCAGAGACACATGGTAAGTTTTGGGCTATCTCGAAACTCATTTCCACATTCATACCAAAAGATACTATATGTGTGCATTGGGAATATCTGTTTTGTCATTCATGGGGAGTAGTTTCCACTTTCCATTACACGGCAAGAACATTTTGTGACTATGATGTGGGAACAGTTTTTGCATAGGATATCCAGAGTGGTTTTTCAACAAGGATGTTAGATTGTAAGGCTAGGTTGAGTATAGTTGTATTGCTGTACTACACATGGTCATGATGAGTCTGGCTCTGTTCCTCAAATCGACCTCATAAGTACATCCATCATGTATTCGGAATATCTCCATGTTCTCAATACACATAAGGTGGGATGTGACTGTGAGATTGGTGTGAGAAGCAGATTATTTTAATTCAGGATTGATCGGTTTGATGTATAATGGCAATTATGTGGGGAAAAGCCAGTTTTTGCACACCCTATTTCCTACCTCGAATATACATACCGCACCTTGTACCTTGGTAGGACTATCCCATCCTTGTCTCTACTGGGAACAATAAGGATTTTCAAATTTGCCCCACCCGTCTTGACTATTTCAAAAGAGACAATGAAAACTAAAACAAAGTTACAGAAAAGAAGAAGAAATAGAGACGGATGAGATACTGTTTAAGCACAACACCAAGGTTCAAAATATTGATATGCCCTCCGATATGTTGGTAGGGGTATATCGGGCGATATCAATACTGTTTTTTATAGTTTTTTTTTTATTTCTTTTGAAATCGGTTCAGGGGCTGGTTTAAGGCTCGACCCCTCTGAACCGGAACAATACATATCGGCCAATGCAGGCCGACACATGTCAATACTTTGAACCTTGCTGAAGACTAAACAAAACTATTGAAAAGAAAAAGGACCAAAAAATAAAAGAACATAACTATGCTATATATAAAATGTATTGTAAGCTCAAGATGAGAAGAAAAGAAAGACCATAGAATCAAGAAGTTGGAGCTTTAGAAGAAGGAAAATAACATATTTGTAGATGTATTGTAACCCTGGAGATTGAACAAAAGAAAAGATGAATTGTTCATCATCTACAAATAACATATTTGTAGATGTATTGTAAGCACAATCAACATGTTGCAGCTTGGAGAAGAAAGAAAGAAAGAAACCGCTCGCAAAATGAACTGTTCATCATCTACGTTTGGTTCTATCATTTGGACCATAACAAGATCAGGGTTATTTTCATGTTCTTCAGCCTACAAGTTACTGGTGCAAGATATAGGTACCTGATCTTCTACTGTACATGGGGTTGTCAATTACTGAAAGATTTTTGGTGTCTCGAAAACTTACCACCTGATCATGTTAATTTATGTGTGTTGCTTGAAAGGTATACTTGTTTTAATGAAAAATCTTTCAAAATGTAATTCTCTTCCACCTTAGACGCTCCCTGCCCAGTGTGTGGTGAGGATGAAGAAACGTTGGAATACCGATTTTTCAGGTGCTCAGTTATGAAACTCGTGTGGTTTGGTGCTTGAACCACTTTACTCATAGATTGGTGTTTTAGAGTGTGGTTCATGCATTGGATCACTTCAGAATGAACTTGTGGGCTCCTTCTTGCTCCGGTGTGCCATAGTGTTAATGGCATGTATCGTTATTAGACATTCTTTTAGGAAATTTGGTTTTAGGAGAGTTGTTAAATTACCCTTGGTCTCTACTCTCTACTAGAACAGCTGAAGCCTATGCCTTGCTCTATGCGTTGAGATTTGCTTCGTAACTTGGCTTATCACGAATCCTTGTTGAAAATGATTGTTTATCCTTGGTCCAGTTTCTGTTGACAGAAAAAATTCCTTTTGGTGCTTCCCACCTCTAGTAGATGACTACAAATGTTTGTTGCCTTCCTTTACTAATTGTGCTTTCTCATTTGTTTATAGATGTTCTACTTACACGACACATAGCATGGCAAAGTTTGCTTGCTCTGTAGAAAGTGTCTATACTTGTTCTTGTGAACCAAGTTTCCTACATTATATCATTGTAACATGGATGCTTCACTACAAGAAATATGACCTTCAGCTATGGACAAAACCTTGGCTAAGGTCATAAAAACTGTAGTTAGAGATTTATAGCTACAGCTTAGCTAGCTACAGACAAAAAGTTGTAGCTTATGTTCATGTGGCTATAGCCTATAACTACAGTTCAACTAATCAGTGGCCATAGTCCATCTATAGTTACAATATCTATTTACAGCTAAAAGACCGATGCAAACCATATAAGCATTTTAACCACAGGCTAAACTATAGTTAAAAGATGCATATAGTTAAGGCTTTTAAATTATCTGTACCTATATATCCAAATCTAAAACCATAGATTTTCACAAAATCATGGCTAAAATCTTCTATAAATAGCCACGGATTATTACAAAACCGTAGCTAAATGTACCAAACTTATAGCCATGGTACAAAACTGAAACTAAATATTTAACTTATAACTACAGCTTTTTTGACAAACCGTAGCTAAAAGATGCATTCTATAACCACAGTTTCTTACAAAACTGTAGTTAATTGTTTTAACCTATTAGCTACCATTTTTAACAAACCATGGCTAAAAATTGAAATCTATAGCTACTATTTCTTACAAAACCATATTAATCTATAGCTGCGGTTTTTTTTTAATGGTGGATATATTCCAATATAATTAATGTAGTAAAAAAATAGTGACAATTGAAACCACCACTTTAAAGTTTAAAGTAATACACGTTTCATTCATACATCACATGGAAATTATATAATAATTTCTAACAAATGGTTATATTATTGTAACAAGAAATTACATGCCACGTATAATTTGAATACATCATTGTTTAAAATGTATTATAAATGTCAAATTTCCCTTTAATATGTAATACATATTAAAGTTTACATGACCTTAAAAAAGAGAGAGAAATTTTAAATATAAAAGAATTATCCATTGTCTTTAGCCATGCATTAAGAGTCGCTCATTGCATGTTTAACCTACAAAGAAAAACCAAAACAACGATTACTTTGATGATTTAATTAAATGTGCAATATACAATGAAAAAATGTAAAGGAAGCTAAGTAACAAAATCTAATATGCAATGACAAAATGCAAGATAAATTTTGAATTACTAAATAAATGGGTTTGGCGACTTTCAAAGATTTGTGAACATAGAAGTTCAGGTCAAGGAAGAAAGGAGGGAAGGAAGGGGAGTGGAGTTAAAGAAGCTTAAAGGGAAAATAACACTGAGAAGGGGAAAGTCTCTCGGTATTAAGACTAATGAAACGTGTCAAGTCAATCACTTAAACATTTATGATCGTAACATACCACCATGCTTATCTAGTCCATATCTCGGCAGCTTCACTCTAGGAAGTTCTCACTCTAGTGATAGGTAGCCCTCTCAACGATATCTTGCACTCTGGCCACAGGTAACCCTTTTTCTTTGGTGACTTTCACTCTATAGCCCTCTCTATGACTCAAAACATGAGACGTGATGGTATGTTTTCCAATTTCTCAATGATGAATCCCTACATCTCCTCTTTTCTCTTTCCAATTAATCGCATTTATAATTATACGACAACACATTGAACTTCCTCCCTTCACACACTTTTTTCCCTACTAGAAATAGGCTTTCATTAAATAGAAAGAAAACCAGAAGTACAGGTTGGTGAGGATATCTCCTAGACTAAAGAGAGATATCTTCCAAGTTATGGACTTCTCTACGTGTTGTATAGCACCAGGTATAGCATAGCTTTCTTAAGTTCTGCATCTAATGCTTGAATGGAATCAAAACCAGTCCCAACTAGGGGTGCATTCAAGCCAAGCCAAGTCGAATATCTAGCTATTTGAGCTCGAGCTCGAATTGGCTCGGCTCTGCTTGACTCAAGCTTGACTATGAGACAACTTTCCTATAAAAGGGTAAAAGGTATACATATAAAAATTATTTTTTATTTTACATACAAAATATTAAGAATTATAAAAACGATTTATTATTTAACATATAAAAAGTAAAAAATTATTTTTATTTTACATATAAAAAATAAGAATTATAAAAATTATATATATGTGTATGTATGTATGTATGTATGTATGCATGTATAGGCTCGTGAGACTCATGACCCGAGCTTCATTGTGCTCAAGCTTGGCTCAAAGTTTAGTTTAAATCGAGCCAATTTGAGATTTTCACAAGCCAAGCTCAAATAACTAGTCTCAATTTATTTCCACCCCTAGACCCAACAAAACAATGATGATGGTCCAAGATAATCCAATCCATTGACCTAATTTGCCTTAAATGAACTTGATGAGGGCAGATTTGGCCCTCCACACATCATGACACATGGCATATCAGAACAGCTGGACCACATCCCATCATCACCTAGGCGACAACTTGCCTTAGCCAAAATGGGGTCCCAACTAGCGACCTGCCTCTGCCGCCGACCTAGCAACCTACTTCTACTGCTAACCTGGCGACCTACCTCTGCCACCGACCTGGCGACCTACTTTTTCCGCCGACCTAGCGACCTGCATCTGTTGCCGACCTAGCGACCTGCCTCTGTCGCCAACCTGGCGACCTAGTGATCTGCCTCTATCGCCGACCTGGCGACCTACCTCTCTAGAAGCTTGCCAGTTGTCGCCGAACCTTTCGGGACCACACCACGTAACCGTAGGCCTTATCTTCATCCCGCCTGAATCGGAGGGAAATGGTAAGCCTTATTAACTGGCACATTATCTTCCTTCCAAAGCGGAACAGACCCCTACGTCGTGGGCCGAGGATTCCGGGAGAGTTTCGTGAGACCCAGGGCAGCCTAACTATATAAGGGCGTCAACCCCTGAGACCCAGGTAGATGTGCAATTTAGTTCTTGCAGCTCTCCAGCTCTCTCACATTTAGCTATCTTAAAATCTCTGATTTGCTAACTTAAGCATCGGAGTGCCCACCCCGGGTAAAGCAACCTGGGCACTCTGACATTGTTTCCTTGCAGGTCGCATTAGAGTCACCTCTCCAGCTCGTCACCACTCAATTAGGCATCAGAGGCACCTCTCCAGCTCGTCACCACTCAGTTAGGCATCAGAGTCACTTCTCCAGCTCGTCACCACTCAGCTNGCATCAGAGGCACCTCTCCAGCTCGTCACCACTCAGTTAGGCATCAGAGTCACTTCTCCAGCTCGTCACCACTCAGCTAAGCATCAGAGCCACCTCTCCAGCTCGTCACCACTCAGTTAGGCATCAGAGCCACCTCTCCAGCTCGTCACCATTCAGTTAGGCATCAGAGCCACCTCTCTAGCTCATCACCACTCAGTTAGGCATTAGAGCCACTTCTCCAGCTCGTCACCACTCAATTAGGCATCAGAGCCACCTCTCCAGCTCATCACCATTCAGCTAGGCATCAGAGCCACCTTCCAAGTAGGGACAATTCAGCTAGACGTCCAAGCCACATTCCAAGTAGGAATTATTCAGCCAAGAATCCGAATCACATGCCAGCTGATAGCTGTCAAAATGCACATCATCAGAACCATCACGATATATAAAGAATTTTGCATAGGATTCTACTGTACCATCTTCTGGTTTAGTAGACTTTTGTAAGTTCTACATTTAGTGCTGTAATGAGTTGTTGAATCGGCAATCAACGATGAAAACTGTTTTCAAGTGGATAGAAATGTAAAGCCATGTTCATACACTTTGGATGAGAATGATAGGCTTGAGTGTTGTGATTGTGAATTGTGATTATGATAGGACGTCGACCTTCATCCAGTTCTTCCTACACACGGCTTGGTGTCTGCCAGGGTGAAGTACAAATCATATTTAGACACGTCTAACTTTACATGTTGCCTCAACTCACATGTGCGAGTCTTATTAAACAGTAAGTTCTTTACTTTCCTCTATTTTCTTTTATATTTATTAACTTAAAAATAGAGAAAAAGTGAATGAAGGAAATTTTGACTACCAAAGTTCGAGGGGTAACAAAATAGGGAAATATTTTGCAAACCAAACCTTGGCTGGGCTGGGTAGACACCATTAATAAACGATTGCATACCTCTCTTTCTTCTTCAAACCTTAGCCATTTGCAACAAAATTGATTTGTTAAAGTGAGCCTATGTTTTTTAAATCTGAAGTTTTGTACTCTTCTTCAACCTTTGGTCAAGGGCGGAAGTGTACCAAGGTGCCTCCACTCTTCAAATCCGAAATTTCCAACTCTTCTTTGACCTCCGGCCGCCCATGTCGCTATTCTTCAAATCAGTCGGGAAAACTCTGGGGTCCTTTAATCTCATGAAGACTAAAAGTCCTAATGGAAAGAAGACCTCCAATGTGTGCAAGGAGGTGTACCAAGACGCCTTGGATAGCCTTGTGACATTGCTGATCCATGGCTTCACATTGCAAGAACACTCGATGGAGGAGTATAATGTATGAGAGTATAATGTATGAGAAGAGATTGAGATTTGAAAGAGTATGAGAATTGATGTGATGAGAAGAAGAAGGTTTGCTCGGGTATCTTAAGTTAGCAATTTGGGAGACTTGGAGGCTTCAACTATTGAAATCAAGTTGAAATTCTGAACCGACAATCTGGGTAAGTGCAATTAAATTAATTTTATTTTTTTATAATTAAAAAAAAATGGTTGATTCTTCCTCTCGCTCTCGACACCAATTCCCCAACATGGTCAATGTTGACGATGTCAATGTTCAGTTGCAATATGATAGCGCTAACGCCGATATGGATATTGCTGATATTTTTTACACTCCCACCCCTAATATTGCTACTAGAGGTAGGGGAAAGAAAAATGAGAACACTAGATTGATTAGCAAGGTTTGGACAATATTTAAAATAGAGGAGGTTGGGGGAAGGAAAAGAGAGCCATTTGTCAAAAATATGGATACTGCTGATAGTAGTAGTGGTGGTACTGGCCACTTGGGCAGATATTTGAAATGCCATATGATGAAGAAAGAAGAAAGGAAAGAAAAATCACAAGCACAAATAAGAAGTGATGCTTTTGTACTTTTAAATATTCCCAAGAAAAAATGAGGCAAGAATTAGCAAAATATATTGTGCATGCCGAACATCCATTTTTATTAGCTGAAAATACTAAACTTGAAAGATTTTTACCTGGATCTGTAAATCCACAATTTAAAAAAGTTTCTAGAAATAGTATTAGAATAGATGCTTTAAAAATTTTTTATTCATATAAACAAAATTTAATTTCTATGTTATCAAATCTTAATTCTAAAATCGCAATTACTTTTGATATTTGGACATCTAGATTTAACATAAATTATATTTGTGTTACCGGTCATTTTATTGATGAAAAATGGCTTTTACATAAAAGAATTTTAAGTTTTACTAGGCTTGAATGGCGGCTACATACTAGCCCAATTATTGTTGTAAGTATTTTAAACACTTTACATATTTATGGAATTGAAAATAAACTTTTTTTATTAGTTTTGATAATGTTAGTAATAATGATTCAACAATAAATATTTTAAAATCTCAATTAAAACAATGTTTAAATGGTAAATTATTTCACATTAGATGTGCATGTCACATCTTAAATTTATGCATTCAAGATGCTTTAAATATTATTTCTCATCATATTTCTAAAATTAGAAATTGTATAATATATATTAAAAGTTCTAGAGCAAGAAAAAAGAAGAATTTAAATATTTTATGTAACAATTATAATTTAAAATATAAAAATTTTGTATTAGATGTTTAACATAGATGGAATTCTATATATTCTATGTTAGAAAATTGTATTGCTTACAAATACATTCTTAGTGATTTTTATAATGCAAAAATGCCACACGATCCTATACTTGAGGAAGATTTGGGAAATGACAATTTGTACAAAAGCTTTTTCTACAAATTTTTTATGATGCAACTAATGAATTTTCAAGTGTTTATTACTCAACTAGTTGTCTTTTAGTTAATCAATTATTTATAATTAGTGAATGTTTTGCAAAATAAAGGAAAAATCCACAATTTCAAAGCATCTTTGAAATAATGGAAAATAAATTTAAAAAATATTGGGAGAAAATTTCTCCCCTTTATTGCTTAGTTATAATATTAGATCCTAAGATTAGAAAATATGGTTTAGAAATTTTACTTGAATCATATTGTGAAAATATGAATATTGAAATTGGAAATAAAATAGAAGAAGCTAATAGTTTATTATTTGAAATGTATAGTTTATATGAATCTCAAGTGGTAGGGCATAGGAAATCTTGTTGTAAGTACATGTGGTTCTCTACATCCATAATTGCAATGAAGGCATCAAACCATAACTACAGAAACCATTGAAGGCCTATGATGAGCCCACAAGCTATCCCAGGTTGCAATGAGCTCGAAGCCATCACGGACCTGTAATGGACAAAAGGGCTGCCACCCAAGTACAATGAGCCAAAGTTGCTTACGACAGGACACCTAGCAAACTAAGAAAAAACACGTCATACTCTGGCGTCACCCATGCCACGTCAGACAAGACACCTAGCAAACTAAGCAAAAACATGTCAGACTAACTTTGATATCACTCGTGCCGCGTCGATATAAGGGACCTGCAAGGGGAAGTAACGCGTGTGCACTACGGGAATCCTCGGATGAAAGAAAACTTTGTCATAGAAAGATCCCATGTGACACATGGCTAACCCCTAGCAGTATCCTGTTGACAATCGACATCGAATCAAAGATCCCCTTTTCCAGATAGGAATCAAACCTCTTTTGGCTCCTATCCTTCGGGGCCTTAGGGTCTCCCCTTATAAAAAGGGGAATAAGCCGCGATCAAGGGGATTATTAATTCTTGGACCCCTTGCTTAACTTTGCTACCCGATACCCCTCAGCCTTTCTTCATCCTTTAGGGAGACTACTGTGCTTAGCCTCACCACCGTACTTACATTAGAATATCTGGTTTCGTCCTTGGTCACGAAGAATGGCTACCCGAAGAATCAACCTTTCCCCCATTCCAGAAGAGTAACATGAGAACCCTGACAACTATAACATAGAACTTAAAGACCAGGACAATCAAGAGACAACAGAGCAGGTGGACATCGCCATCCTCTCCCACAAAGTCTATAGCATCAAGTCCTGTTTTGACTGAATAGAGTAGTTGCAAGCCGAGATGAGAAGTACCTTGCAGCTGCTATCGTAGAGGTCGACGATGCCCGAACATCCCCCATTCGCCCCTACGGACCCTCCTATACCAACCTCTCCCAACTGTCCCCTAGCTTCAGTTGAGTGGCACTCATTTGAAACTGACCATCCATCTGTACCCACCATAGCCCAAAGAACCCAATAATAACCAATGTACCCGTCAGTCGGTTGGAGATCAAGGAATACATCCAGGGCCTAATAGAAGAAAGCCAGACAAAACCTAGGCCGCCTTACCTTGCAAAAGCCCTACTCCAACCGTATCTTGTATAAGCCTTACCCAACCAACTACATCCCTATACAACAGTGGCCCCAATATGACGGGTAGAAAGGAAGCCTGTAGGAACACATTAACAAGTTCAAGGACATGCTAGGTACATTCACTCTTGATGGAGATCTGAAGTCTGGGAATTCTCCAAATCCCTAACCAGATTGGCTTATTCCTGATTTGTCAACTTGACGACAGGGAGCATTGACTCGTGGGCAGAGCTCACAAAGAAATTTTTGTCTAAATGGTTCTCCCTGGAACGGAGACTAACCATGTCCAACCTTCGCAGCACAGAGCAACGCACCGAGGAAGACCTCCTGGTCTATGCCATGCAATTTTAAAAGTTCACCCACTCAGTCTTCGAGGAACATGGGACGAAGAAAGATTTTGTAGAATAATGCATACAAGGGATGCACCCCAACTACAGAATCAACATAAAAAATGTGGAAGTTGAGACCTTTAGTCAATTTTGGATGTGTGCTGAGATGACAACATGAATAGTGGCCACCCCCAAAACAACTATCGCTACACAAAGGCTACCCTACACTAAGCCAAAAGCATATGCAGTAGACCACAAGCCTCGTGGCGCGATAGGACCCAACCCAACGCCATATTATCACAGCAGTAACCGATGAAACAACTCACTTCTGCCGCCACCATCAGCATTCCCTTGTAGTAAAAGCAAGGTAATCATGATCATGAAAAAGCTAGTGGAAGATCGCATCATTAACCTATCGCTGCCACCAGCTGGAATCAACCCTGAGAAGGACAAACTCAGACCCCAAAGGTGCAATTTCCATCAGTTGCCAAACCATTATCTCATGCACTGCTTCACCTTGTGGTACCTCTTCGCACAGAAAGTCAAACTAGGCGACTATGTCTAGAGGAAACCCGCCCAAGTAGAAACTGATCCCCTCCCAACACATCCACAGGGGGGCAGCATCAATGTGGTTGGGACGCAAGCTAGTGGCGATGGAGACATGTTAATCCAGTGATTTGACTAGAACACCGAACTCGAACAGTTTTTTAGCAAGCATGGGGAAAACAATACAATTAGAAGACTCGCTGTCAGGGCACTTACAGAAGCATTCAGGAAACCCCTGGGACCGCATTGCATAGATAAACTGTAGGTGGAATTCACACCAGAAGACATGCTTGCTACAAACCTACACCACAACTGCCCCTTATACATAACAGCTAAAATAGGGGGCTACGAGATATGACGATCCTTGGTTGACCAAGGTAGCTCTATGAACATAATCACTGTCCACACCTTCAGCTAATGAACATACCCCGCGACGCTGTCAAATGATTGTTCGTGGAAGTTACTGATTTTAATGGAAAGGCTCCCTCATGCTATCGGTAGCCATCGGTCCTTTCTACGTAGAGTAGGAATTTCAAGTGGTGTGCAGAAAACTTCCTACCATACCTTACTCGGACGCCCACTAATACATGGCTTAGCATTGGTCCCATCCACTTACCACCAGTTAGACCTGTTCATGGACCGGGTAGCCCGATAGCCCGGCCCACACCCCGGTCGAGCTTGGTCATATAATTAGGCCCGCGGGCCTGACCTTGGGCCTAACACAGTAAGCCTGACTGTGTTTCGGGCCGGGCTCGAGATTTGTGAAAAAAGCCCGGACTGAGCTCGGCCCGGCCTGACTCAATATTATATATTTTATAAAATATATAATATGTATTTTATATCTCATATAAAATATATAAATAATATAATATTTATTAAAATATCTATTTATAATTTAATATATATATATATATATTATTCTTTTCTATATAATTTCAATATCTCTCTCTCTATATTCAGCCGCTTCAACATTAATAATAGTAATAGTATAGGCTAAATTTCGGGCCCGGACCCAGGCTTGGGCATCGGGCTTTTTATGAGGGCCGGGCTCGAGCCCAAGTTATAGGCCCGATGGTCGGGCCGGGCTCGGGCTCGGGCCTTAGAAAAATTTGTTAATACACAGTAAAAGCCTGGCCCGACCCAGCCCATGAATAGGTCTACCACCAGTGCATCAAAGCCAAATACAAAGGTAGGACTGTTAGGATACTGACTACTTGCGTCCCGTTCAAGAAGTCAAAACCCACCTACAAGATGTGATTTACTACACTAGTCTTGTCGAGGATGGAAAAACCCGAGTGGCTAAAGTCGAGGTATTGTAATTACCAAAGCAGTCGAGCGAGCCCCAGGCAGTAGTGGAGAGGAAGAAGTAATCCAGATGCATAAAGGTGACCGACGAAAACGATAAAAGTTATTACACAATCATCGAAGAATACGAAGAAGTTAGACCTCCTGTCACAAAGAAAATCATTCCAGAGGTATGATCTACAATTAATTTGCACATGCACTAAGTTCAATAGTCATTATAATAGTACATCTTTTTCAATAAATACATTATGTCCCTGTGCCCAAAGTCATTTCATCAAAAATGCGTTACTGGAATTGCCAAACAATAACAATGCGATGCTCACATGGCAAATAGAACACAACTCATCGCAATAGAACATAACAAATTAGAAGGTAGAAAACACAACACTCAATTCCACTAAGGAAAATAATAAGCAATTACAAATAAACAGTTGAAATCCCACTTACGATAGGACCAACCAAAAGAAATGATAAAATATTATGATGAAATCAACGTGTGGCCCAAGCATATGCAATATAAAAATAGCGTAGTGGAGGAACCATTGGAAGAGGTTGACATGGCCATTGGAGAAAGAGAGAAAAGGCCATTGTACATATCAACCAAAATGAGCCAGGAAGAAAAGACAAAGTTGATAGGTTTCCTGAAAGGTACCAAAACTTACATACCAATCACAAACAAACTAGAAACCCTACTATAAATCTTACTAAGTCACTTTCTTCCTCTGTAATTGGTAGAATTCTAGGATGTTTTCACCTGGTCGTACAACTAGATGTTGGGGCTAGACCCGGCCTTAGTCAATCACTCGCTCTACATCGACCCCAAGATCGGACCAATGAAACAACCACAACGAGTCCTCAAACTACAAGTTGCCCTAAAGATCAAAGAAGAAGTTGAATGACTCCTAAAAGTAGGCTTCATAAAACCCATCACACACCTATATTGGCTAGCCAATGTCATCCCAATCAAAAAGAAGAATGGGCAGCTAAGGTTAATATGCACACCCAAACCTCATCGCCTTAGTGTTCGTAAAGCCATCACATAACGCCTTGCTTCCTTCTAAACAACCTAGGTGTTGTGTAGACTTCAAGGATTTAAATAAAGCCTACCCCAAGGATGAATTCCCATTGCCCAACATGAAGATCCTTATCGATGCCACAACTGGAAACCAATTGTTCTCCTTCCTAGATGCCTATAGCAGCTATAATCATATTTACATGGAACCCATAGATGCACCCCACACAGCATTCAGATTCACAAAATGATGCCCTTCGGTTTGAAGAATGTTGGAACCACCTACTAAAGAGCCATGATAAGTGTCTTCCATCATATGATGCACAAAGAGACAGAATTCTACGTGGATGATATCGTCATGAAAGCCAAGAGAAAAGAGGATCATGCAAAGGTACTAAGGAAAGTATTCACACATTGTTGAGCCTTCAACTTGAAACTTAACCCCTTCAAGTGTGCGTTTGGAGTGCAATTAGAAAAATTTTTAGGCTATCGGGTTGACCATACTAGAATCTACCCAGAAAAAGGATAGGTGAAAGCGGTCCTCAAGCTCCCTCCCCCAGGCACTGAATCGCAATTGAAGACGTTCCTAGGGAAAGTATCAAGCTCACAAAGAAATCCGTAGAATACAAATGGTCGTCACAACATCAGAATGCTTTTGACCAAATAACATAGGCCCTAGATAAGGAACCAACCATGTGTCCATGTCCCCACCAAAGAATGGCCAAGAGTTCTAATTATACATCGCATCCAACCTAGAAGGCATAGGGTTCCTGTTAGCTCAGGAAAATGAGAATAAGGTAGAATGCTCCATCTACTATGCTAGCATGACACTAAAACCTACAGAGAAGAACTACTCTCACATGGAACAACAATGTCTAGCATTGGTCTTTGCTTCCAAAAGTTTAGGCATTATATATTAGGTGAGAATAGCAAGAAGTGGTCCACTCAAATATTTCATCAATAGACCACCACTATCCAAGAAACTAGTCAAGTGGATGATGCAATTGAGTACAACATTGAGTACACAGAACCCAAAGCAATCAAGTGTCAAGCCATCACTGATCTCCTAGTAGATTTCCCATCTAATAACGACTTTCTTATCTCTAAAGAAATACCTGACGACCTCCCCCTCATTGCAATAGTAGAAAATATTGAGTGGACCTTATCCTTTGATGGCAGTAGTACCAATTCTTCCGTAGGCATCAGGGTCCCCTTAACCTCCCCCACCAACGAAATTCCCCTACTCACACAATTAGACCTGTTCATGGGCTGCCCGATGGCCCAGCCCAGCCCGGCCCACACCTCGGTCAAGCTTGGTCATGTAATTAGGCTCGCGGGCCTGACCTTGGGCCTAACACAGTAAGCCCAACTATGTTTCGGGTCAGGCTCAGGATTTGTCAAAAAAGCCCGACCTGAGCCCGGCCCGGCCCGACTCAATATTATATATTTTATATAATACATAATATGTATTTTATATATTATATAAAATATGTAAATAATATAATATTTATTAAAATATATATCTTTATAATTTCTCTCTCTCTCTCTCTCTCTCTCTCTCTATATATATATATATATATATATAGCCGCTTCAACAATAGTAACAGCATGGGCTAATTTTCGGGCTCGGGCCTAGGCCCGGGCTTCGGGCTTTTTATGAGGGCCGAGCTCGAGCCCAAGTTGTAGGCCCGATGGTCGGGCTCGGGCCTTAGAAAAATTTGTTAATACAAAATGAAAGCCTAGCCCGGCCCGGCCCATGAACAGGGACTCTGGTCTACACACAATATTGCAAAATATGAAGCCCTAGTATTGGGCTTAATAATCGCAAGGGACTCTGGAGCAAAGAAGGTAAAAGTAATTGGGAATTCAAAGATAGTAATAGGATATATGGGAGGAAACTCCACGGTGAAAGAGTTGACAATTCTGCCATATAGAACTTTGATACAAAATCTGGCTAAGTACTTGGAGGTGAATTACGAACACCAAAGTAGAGCCAAGAACATATATGTAGATGCCTTAGCCACACTATGTTCTAAAATTCAATCGAGTAAATGCCCAATCAACATAACTATCCAGATGCAAGGTGAACCGTCAAAAGAAAGATTGGCGCACTAGGTGGAGTCCAGAGACACTATAAAAAAAGGTGACTAGAGACAGGCCATCATTGAAAAACTCAAAAACCCAACATCCACAGTACGAGATAGCAAGGTGCTATTGCACTATCAATTAGTGAATGGGATACTATATCACAATATGGTAGACGGAGTTAGGGCTAGGTGCCTAGGATCCATAGAAGCAGCAATAGTGTTGAGGAAGACCCATGAAACCTAGTGCGGAGATATCACAGCTTCATTATACAACAGACTACAAAGATTAGGATACTACTTGCCTGAGATAAAAAAAGTCATAGCCAAGGCACAAAATGATTGTGATAAGTGCATACCAGAGACTGACAAGAAGGAATGCCTTGTTGTAGGCAATGCAGACTAGAGAGACGCATACATAGCCTACCTCAAAGATGGTGTCTTACTCCCTGATCCCCCATCGTGGAAAAAGATCCTATCCAAGATCAAAAGGTTCTACCTACAAGATGATCTACTATATAGAAAATCCTACACAAGGAAACCCCTACGATGCTTAGCCAGTGATGAAATAGAAGAGGCCCTAGAAGCAGCCCATAGCTCTAAGCCAGCCACCCATCAGGGACAAATGGCTTTGCATAATCACCTACTGCACTTGGGCTTCTATTGGCCCACTATACTAGAGGATACTCAAGGGCATGTAAGGCGGCGTCACACATGCCAAATACACGGCCAGAGAATACATTAATCAGTCAACGAGCTCCATCCCATCATAGCACCATGACCCTTCCACACCTGGGGTGTCGACTTGATAGGCAAAATCCACCCACCTTCCA
Organism: Nelumbo nucifera; assembly: GCF_000365185.1. The sequence goes on from NW_010729209.1 coordinate 686,819, forward strand.
AGGGATATTGCTTCATAATAGTCACCATAGATTACTTCACTAAGTAGGCAGAGGCCATATCATTGAGACGAATCTGCGCCGAGAACATGGCCAACTTTTTGGGGCAGCATGCTGTCCATAGATTCGGGGTCCCTATGAAAATGCTCATTGATAATGGGTTGTCAATCAAAAACCAAGAGGTCTATGATCTATTGGGGCAATACGGGGCACGATTGGAAACCTCGACAACATACTACCCACAAGGAAATGGACAGGTAGAAGCGACCAACAAAACGCTATTAAAAATGCTGAGTAAAATGGCCACCGACAACTAAAAAGACTAGGCCAATAAATTATCTAAAACACTATGGGTGTACCACACATCATTTAGGAAGAGTACATATGCAACACCCTATCCCTTAGTCTACAGACAAGAGGTGGTCTTAATGGTAGAAATACAAATAGTCTTAGCCAGAGTGGCTTATATGATGGGAAAACATTTCCAGATGGAAGAATTGAATCATACACTCTACGATAAGCTTGAATTTGTAGATGAGGATAGAGAAAAGTCTCCCCAAAAGAAAATTAAATACAAACAACTCATGGCTTCAAATTTCAACAAGCTAGTCAAACTTTGAAAGTTCAAGGGGACAACGTGTTAAAGACAGCCCTACATGTGTGACAAGGCAAATCAGCTGGAAAGTTTTCACCCAACTAGGTCGGACCATACATCATCAAAGAAGCACACATGACTGGATATTATGTACTATGGGATCCACACATAAACGAACAGGATGAAACAATAAATGGCCATTGGCTCAAATTGTATAATGAATAATGTGGTTACCCTATTTTCTTTTTTATCCATTTATAATGAACCATCATGCATCCGATAATGAAGTTCTCTTTTTCTCAATTCTATGCGTATCGAACCAACATCAAATCTTATTCCCTTCAATCATATATCACCTCATCATGCATCCACCACAAACATGTGATAATTGAATCATTATAGGAAGCATAATGTCTATCTTTTGCTACTAACTGTTTGACATGTCCAAATCAATGAATATCTTGCACACCCTAGCAACCTTTGGAGCGATCTTACATACCCTATGATAAGCCTATATTTGTACATATTTTCATACCTCTAACTTGATGATTTTGGTAAAAATGTTTTTGGAATTAGCATGGTATTGCACTAATTATGATGAAATTGTCTTGCAAGATGATTTGGAGCTTAATTGTGCAATTTTAAGAAGGAATTCGATTTAATTGATCAAGACAATCATAGAGGAAGGACCATGCAGCAATGATGCTCCATGATGTAGCCATGAAGGAGAGAATCCATTGAAATCGGATTTGATATGTAAACACAAAAATCGGGATATTTCCTGTTTTGATATAGTTCCCGTATTTTGGGCATAACTTTATGCCTACAACTCGGATTGAGGTGATTCAAATGGCTAATTAAAGCTAAGAGATAGGGATACAACTCTTATGTTTATCACTCAACCTAATTCCGCCGCCAACCAAGTGCAATTCGAGCTACAAGTTTCGGGTCTAGCAGTTGTCAGTGCAGAAGAGATAGGAATTCAATTGAGATAAAGACTAATAGACTTAATTTGTGTTGAATTAGGAGTTTGCATTGAGAAGCAATTGAGGGGAGGCTACACTATAAAAATGACCATAGACTCAAGGCAAGGGGGCACATCCTTAAAGAGAATTCAGCAGAGAAGAGAAGAGGAAGCAATCTCAGCACATCAGAAGAGAAGAGGAAACAATTTCAGCATGCCAGAGAAGGAGAGGAAGATTCTGAATTCAAGAGGGAGAAAGGCTTAGTTGCTGCACTTGTCTTCTACCTTCAAAGGCTAAAGTTTTCTTGTTATTCTATTCATCCTTTGATGTATTCTTGTTGTGTTTCCCCTTTAATTTTCTTGAGTATGTTGAATTTAATGATGTCTAGCTAAATTCTCTTAACTAGGGTTTAGATGGATTTTGATCTTAAGATCATATAATTATTTGTTTAATTCAATTCAAGACCTTTATTATTTGCATGAGGAATTTTTATTGTTATGCTTAATGCTTTAAAAGAATTGGTCAATCTTTTAATGACTTGATGATTCATGCATTGCTGACCAAATGATTGTTATGAATTAGATCTCTAGGCAATAAAAATCGCATGATAGACTATGATATCGAAAGATAATTAGCTCATGTGTGGGAATCAAGGAAGTTTAGTGAGTCAAATCCCCTTCTACGATTAGAGGTTTCCAAAGAAATTAATGYTTATTTTTCCTTTTGACAACCACTTAGAAATTTGATGGTAKAATTGGATTAATAAAKGRTTAATATGACTTGAGAAAGCTTATTAATTAATTTAGGGAAATCCACCATCACATGCAAATAACTTTAATATACCATAGGGTAATTTCGATCTTGAGTTGGATTAAATAGGTAATTATGTAACCTTGATTTAATGAAATCTAAACCCTACCTGCATTCATCCATCAATTCAGTTTTTATTAAGTTCTTGGATTTGCATTAATTCTTTTAGTTTTTATTCATTCAATTGATTCACGAGTTCAACTTAGGTTAGTTTAAAATTGATTTGGTATTGTGATATAGTCTCTCTGGGATCGACACTTTTCTCATCATTATACGCACATTTGACTAAGGTACACTTGTCTGAATTAATTGTGCATAAATTACACAACACCCTGGAAACCTCAGGAGCCCTCTTATATACCTTGGCAATCCCAGGAAGGCCCTAGCAATCCTATGAGGGATTTTACATACCCTGAAAAACCCATGAGCGATCTTACACACCTTGGCATTCCCAGAAATGCCCTTGCAACCCTAGGAGCAATCTTACAAACCCTGGTAACCCCAAGAGCGATCTTACATACCCTGGCAACCCTAAGAGCAATCTTACACACCCTGGCAACCCCAGGAAGACCTTAGCAAACCTAGGAGCAATCTTACATACCCTGGCAACCTCAAGAGCGATATTACATACCCTGGCAACCCTAAGAGTGATCTTACACACACTGACAACCCTAAGAGTGATTTTACACACCCTGGCAACCCCAGGAGCGATCCTACATTCCCTGATAACCCTAGATGTGAGTTCACACCTCTTGACAAACACTAGGAAGGTTCTGACAACCCTGGCCGAATAGTTCACACAAGACACAGCGATCGCAAGCAACCACTCGCCTCTGACAACACCATAATACCAGAGCAGAGCTATGCACATGATATAGCAAATAGGAAAACCTTACGCAGCCCAACCAGTCATCGCAAACAGATAGGCATGAAGACTGTGAGGCTTTGCTTATACAAAGAGAATCAATTGATCATGACTTAACCAATGGGGGGTTCAGCCCATATCACACGAGCACAACTCAAGCACAACAACAAATACTCATAACTAAAAAGAAATGACCGCAATGCACCAATTGCAAACTAAGCCTACCACCGATTTGAGAGATCTTAAAGGCCCATCGCAAGGGTTGGACAACAATCTACATTCATCGAAAACACATGTACTCCACATACACCACCGACATGACACTAAGTGTAAGCCTTAATTATTCTTTCACTCATTAAGCAGTGCTTACATGTGCTGACATCACTCCAGAACTTTATCATGCTCCCAATAAATAGTAAGTTACCTGACCAATGGGAATAATGAAACATACACAATAAAAAGCAATAAGAAAGCAAAACGACCCATGTGAGAAAAGGGTGCTTTCATTAAGTAGTATAAACAAGTTGTACATGTAGATGGCAAAAATGACAAAATATCAAACTACTGGATACAAATCATTTATCTAACTCAGGCTAAACCACTCGCGTATCATGGTGAGTTCCTCTAACTTTGCCCTATGCTCCTGAATCTTGACGATCTCCTGTAGCTACAGTAATCCCTTCTAATGATGTGTGGCTTCATTAAGAAGAGTTGCTATCTTCTCCTCAGTCTTCGAGAAGCAAGCATCCACAATCTTCAAACCGCATACGGAGTTCATCTAGGACCATGGAAGACAATGGGTTGGACTCCTTATGATCGGTCTTCCAGAACACATGAGCCATGTGAATCATTTGCTCTTCGATACGCTCCATCTGAAAGACCATCGCAGCAAAGGAAACACATGTCTTCAACCATCAGGTGAATAAAGACCATGATAATGACTCCACAGGCTGCAACATAATGGAGTTCATTAAACCAGCCACTGTGTTTGAGGAGGCACTCTCGACCATAGGTGGAAATTCGATGGTAGGCAACCACCCCTTCTGGATAATTAATGACACTGTATGTGTAAAAGAATATTATTATCATGTTTCTTTTGATCAAATGTTCTTATTTCTTAAATTATTCAACAATCCTGATTGGAAGTTTTTTTTAAAGATTGCAACTTAATTCAATTTTAGCATTATTATGTGTAAAAGAATATTATTGTCATGTTTTGGAAACATTTTTCCCACGTATTTTTTTCACTTCATAGGGCTACACAACTGGGTAAACTTCAAATTTTTGACATACAATATGCATACATACATAAATGCGTAGATTTGTTTAAGCTTAAAATACATACATAAATGCATAGATACATATAACAAAAAAATGCATACATATTATAGATGCATAATTCCATATACATACATACGTAACTTGCATAAATACATGTTTATATGATAGTTATACATACAAATATGAAGTTCATTTGGATTTAACTAAACCCATGCAGTGTGTGGACTTGAATAGAAATTTGGTTAGGTTTGGATTTAGAGAGAGCCACAAGGGATTAAGAGAATTAGAGAGATTTAAAAGGAAATTGGGATTTAATGGGGGAGGGAAGATGTTAACCAACCAAACAACCTTGCAACTACTAAGCAACAAACTCTTTGTTTTAATTCAAATTTTCTTTCAACCAAAAATAGTACATGCTTGATCTCTAGGTACTCGACATATTAATACTTGGTTTCATACTCCATGGAACATGTTGAGTCCCCTTCTGGATCTACTTAGGGATGGCAACGGAACAGGTTCAAGGAGGGCTTTGTAAATGCTAGACCCTACTCACCTCCCTAGACCTCCTTAGATGTATTGAATCCCTCAATTTCGTTTTGGGCCTTTTGGCTACAACCTATTCGAGGCAATCATTCCAAGCCACCATCTATTGAGCATTAAAGACATAATCGCTAACACCCTCAGCATTTTAGGCTCTGGTTCACTTAGTATCGGTCATTATGGGGCATCCTCGTCATTGATGATAATGGCATCCATACCAAATTTTGTTCTCCTTTGTTTTTCTTCTCTACTATGCTACTTCTCTCTCTCTCTCTCTTGTCTTCTTCTTCTTCTTTCTTTCATTATATCTCTTGCTTCTATAACTGAACCAAACTAAGGAGCATTGATCACTACAAAATCAAACTATCATTCCACAATCCCTCCATCAAACCGCCCCTCTACAACCATCATTACAAGAAAATACACTTATAGCTACGAACAAAACCGTAGCTATAGGTCTATAGCTATGGACTGGCTAAGATCAAGAAACGGTAGCTACAATCGCGGTGGCTATAGGCAATAGCTACGGTTGAACGTATACATAGCTACAACTAACCTATAACTACGGTTTATGCCCGTAGCTAAAGCCTAACCTAAATAACTACAAATGCATTTGTAGCTACGTTTTTTAAGTTATCCATAGCTATAAATTTGACTTTTTAGCTATTTATAGCTACGAACCCAAGTTGTCCATAGCAAAAGTCATCAATCTATAGTTATGGCCGTAGTTAGAAAAAATTACCTATAGCTACGGTTGATGTTGTCAGTAGCAGAAGAGAAACAATCTATAGCTATGTGTGTAGTTAGCTAAAAACCCTTTAGAAACGGTTTTCGTTGACTGTAGCGAAGCCTACTTCCCTGTATTGATAAGCACAGCTAACTCGTAATATAAGATGGGAATTGAATTTAAAATTCCATTAAAAGGTTCTTCAATGCATGAACTATATCTCAAGGTGCTTTAACATCCATGTGTTTGCTACAAATTCAAGTTTCTTGAATACATGAAACTCGATCCAAAAAAAAAAAAAAATTGTCATGTAAAATTTGATCAAATGTCTCCATCTACACATGTGAAGTATCCTCCTTTACCATGTTCAACCTATATGAAAATAATAGAAAATAAGTTAGAAATCACATTTTTAGAGATATAAAATCATGTATGAAAATTTAATTAAGTATATATGCAATATAAACTTGCCTACTTTCCAAGCCTAATGTTAAACAAATGACAAATGTAAGGATTGAGATCAAATACAGCTTTTATGAATTCTGGATTTTCACTAAACACAACAGCATTTATGAATTCTATGTAGGGCCAGGCCCGAAACACAAGAAGTTGTGTACCGAAATCCCTCCCAAATGGGCACTAATATGGTAGAAGGAAAAGGCAATCCCTAGCATTTCAAGGTGTTTGAAATGAAGGGTGATTATAAGATAGCACATACAACCACAAGCTGACACACAAAAACCTATAAAGTCACAAGCATTTTATAGATCATTCCTAGGACCTCATAAACCCCATCACAAAGCTTCCCTATTACAACTCCACTTATTGCTAGTGCATAGCTTTACTTCATTCTTTTATCAACCAAAGTATCTAAGTTGTCATTTCTCATTTTATACCTCCTTAAGCCAAAATCTTGCTTTAAGTTCTTGGATCTTTCTCCTTTTTTTTCTGAGAGAGAGAAGGTAAAAGTTTTTTTGTATTAACTGAAAAAAAAACATACAAAAGAAGCAAATAATCTATACATCCAATCAACATTTTAGGACCTCCAAAAAAGTCAATTGTTTAAAAAGAAGCAGATAATTCATCTTTTTTTAGTACAACATAAGTTTTTTTCTTTGTCCAGGACTGCTAATGGGAATAGATGACCACACAAGTCTACCCCTCTTGTTCATGCCAAAGATATGCCATCCAGCCATTAGGTCTTTGACAGAAATGCTCATGCACTAGAAATATGGGAAAGCTTTTGTTATGTGTTCCCAAATTCTGCAGTATCTGCAATGTAAAATATAGGTGGCTATTTGCTAGCCAATTCAGATCCATGTTGCACAAGAGGCATGATGTGTCAGCTAGGTTCATGCCTTTCCTCACCAACATTTCCTTAGAGGGTGCAGCAGTGCCCATATTACTTTGAATGGAAAATCATGTTTATTATCACTCTTCATCATCTTGTAAAAGGATTTACAATGAATAGGCCTGACTTTTGAGTGGCTGAGATTGATCATCCATGACTCAGACAACATTTTTCATGAATCATGATGATGGTTTCCCTTTTTCATATTTTTTTCTGATGGGTATGAATGTATGATGATAGTGGTCAAGTTAATTATTGACTGGTTGAAGTCAAGCTTGCTTCTCATTTGCAGAAAGAGTTTTATCCAAATTCTAGAGTTCAGAAAACTAAATTTTGAAAAGCATGGGTGTTTTTTTGTAATTAATGATGGTTGTACTTGCAATTCAAAACCACAGCCTCCCTCTTTGTGCAATCTCTTACTCTCTCTATATAAACTGCATTTAGCTACCTTCTTCATTCCCACTGTTCCAGGCAGAGTTAGTTTCTCCTGAAATTCATCAGAGAACAGTTGACAATCTCTGTTAGGAGAGAAGGCTAAAGAAATGAAGAAAAATAAGAACAGATCCCTCCTCTTTTTGCTGGTTTTCCTGATCATGACATTCATTGCTTTTTCTACAATTTCAGTTGAGGCTAGGAAGAACCACAGAATGAAGAGCAGAAGTCCCAAGAATCAGAAACAAAGAAGAAGTGACAACAGTGGCAATGCTCCAGGCCCTGCACCTGCCCCAGCTCCTTACTACAGTTCGTATCCGAGCCACTCAACCATTTATGGCATTCTATCATTTGGAGCTAAGGGTGATGGAATTTCCGATGATTCCAAGGTGAGAGAGAGAGAGAGAGAGTTCTAACTACTTCTAAGTTCTAACATGTGTATGGTGATCTCTCTAATACAGGCATTTCAAGCTGCATGGAAAGCTGCACGCAAGGTTCCATCTACCACAGTAGAAATTCCATCAGAATTCAGATTTCTCATCAGACCAATAACACTTCAAGGCCCTTGCATGCCTCATCTTGTACTTCAGGTCTGCAGTCATCTTTCATTCTTTCTTCAACCTATCCAACCTTGGGAAAGGGAAAACAATTAATGTGCTCTGCTCTATGTTTCCTATATTTATTATCCATTCTCTATCTCCCCCCTAGGAAAGCTAAACAAATTAACAAGTATTTACACATCTCTAAGCATTGATTCCTTAAATACAAATTAAAGTCATTGGTGATTTTTCAATTTTCAGTAAAGCATTTAGTAAAAGTAAGAATTATGATGATTTACTTGTTCTCCATTAATTCATGCATGGACCAAATTAAGAAAGAAAGAAGGAAAGGAAGATTCACATCACGCCAAGCAAGACCAAGGCGATTCCGTAACACCAATAGAACAAGCTTAGTTTGTTTACTCTTTTCTGCAACTTCCTCAATTTTCTTCACATAGAAGCAAAACAATAGACATGAAAATTAACTACATCAAATAGAAAGGCTCAAATAACTAACAAATTACTCTATATTTAAAATACAAGATTCAAGAGGCATGATAATGATGCAAATAGGATAAAGTAAGAAAATTTGCTTAGATCAAAAACAAAATTCCTATATAACTTAGCTGAGGAAAGTAAAATTTACTTATCTTACGACTATTCTTCTTGATATGGTCCCTGCTTTGTATGAAGGAAAATGAAAGTGGAGCAAATTTTGCATCAGTGGGGGGGGGAGGGAGGGAGGAGGAATCAATTCCAGAATTCCTTCTATTTCACGTGAAGGCTAGCCTGCATTCAATGCCATACTCTTTGATTTAGGTGTTGGCTACCAGCCCTAGCAGGACCACCGATCATTACATGTAGGCCTAAATGGTAGCATGATAAGCCAATGGGCACGTAGTAACGTGTCTGAACACTGAGAAGAAAGGTCCTCTGTAAAGAAAATGGTAAGGTTTAACCTCTTTGGTTGGGTGGTGCTCTGTTTCTTATTATTATTGGATGATGTTGAGGTTCAACAATTTATCAATCCAGTTCCTTCACCAAAATTAAAAGAAAAAAGAAAACAGAATAAACAATAAAAGCTTTCTATTTAAATACAGAAGTGTGAATACATGTTTGCAATTTTCAGATGGATAGAAAAGGATACCAGAATATTTTCTTGTATCTCTGATCTTTTAAGGTCTTTTCCATTGCAACTATATGAGATTGCAGTTTCCAGATTATTGGATTTAATCATCCTTTTCACATTTAGCCAGATATAGTACAATTGGGGTTGCACATCGGTTTCAAGATTATTGGATTTGATCAAAGACGGCTTCTCACTCTGAGTTTCTAGCAACAACCAAGTTGTTGAATCTTCACTTGACTGTTGTTCTTCAAGGGACATGATCACTTGAATGGATTGCAACATATCAGAGAGAGCTATGACAAGGTCACAGGACAGGATCATCCGCCTTGCCTTTAGCACAGAGAAGGATCTACTGAGGTTGCTCCCCATATCATTAGAGAAGCTCAAACGGAATGGTATTAAATCCGATTGAAGGTTCAGAAGCCTCCTTACTGAAGTAAGGCAAAGATTGGGCAGTTAGGTCGGCAATGTGACCAGGAGAGATGCCATGTGACCTGTCTTTCTATAAACAAAAAGTGCATCCACCTCTAGATCGTTGGCTAAGATCACAATTCTACCCTCATCAAACAGGTCCATACCCATCAAGCATCAAAGCAGCAGGAGCACTTCAACAATAATGATTACAAATAAAATAACAGATTACCACACCATAAAATCAACAAGAACCATGTGATTTGTTTTCCCCAAATTTTTTGCACATGATACTGACAATAAGAAAAATCTGTTTATTTCAGCAACCGGCTAGCCTTCAGTTCAAAATTCTTTTTTATTGGTAATTGGTGGTGCATTTATTTATTAAAAAAGAATAAAATACAAATATACACTACAAACTTGACATTTTCTTCTATAAAGCAATGCCGATTTAACCTAAGTTTTAGTCCTCCCTAAGCTAAAGCAATGCCGATTTACTCAATTAGGTACACACACCAAATAAAGTTTGTTGATTCCTTCCCTGGTGGGAATATGCTAATGTATGTTTAAAGTCATATCTGATGTAACTATGGAACAGCTAACAGAGTAGAGTAACTCTATAAATTATGTAAAAATTATGTCAATATTCAGTCCACCCCACCCAAGACCCTTGATAGCCATGACCAACATAGGGTAATGACCCTTGACAGAGTAGCCCAAATGAAGCTCTCACTGGAGAAAAGACCTTAATGTCCACTTCAGAGAGAGTATATGCCATGAAAGAAATATTGACATTTTTTCAGAGAAAACCCATTCACATTTCAAGTCAATCAGATACATGCTTATTAAAGGAGCTAGAAGGGATTCAATCTAAAGCTTTTAGAAAGCTTCAATTCCTATCCGTCTTTTTCCTGTAAGGCTGTATGAGTTTCTGCACAATAATATGCCTCATTGACCATGTATTTTTCCGTCCATGGAACTTTACTCCCCCTATCCCCATCTTAGCAGCAGACTTGAATATCTCCTCTGAAATCCTGTCTACAAATGAAGCAAAGATGTCTGGGAATTCCATAGCTTCATGGTGTTTCTCTTCCCTCCACTACCTTTCAATTCTCAGGCTGACACTTCTCAGTACTGTCAATGCTTTCTCTGGGTACTGACCCATTGTAGACTCACCAAAAAGCATCTTCCTGTTGTCTAATTGGTTTAGAAACATCCGCCACTTTAACTCTGGTGGGTGTAGGGTATTAAATCATTGACTCAAGAAGCTGAGAGGCAACAATGACAGGCTTGTTTAGCTGTCTGCATAACTTGACTATATTTTGTTGGGCTGATGAGACTTGCTCCAATGGGATCTGAGCACCTAGATCTCTTCTTGCCACCATGGTTCCATCTGATATCTGAATGATCTCTTCCAAGTTCTTCAAGGAGTCTATACTCACTATCTTTTCAATGACAACAAGTTCACTATAGAAAACCAATTGAACTTTCCAATATCATAATTAGAATCACAATACATTTGGAGATTTCCCTAAGCCTGTCTTTGGATTTGGGTGGTGGAAATGGAAATACAGGATGTAAGTGAAGAATCAACAGGTTTTGGAATGACTAGACCTCTAAAGATTAGCAAATCTAGTGTGGTCAAATTCATTGCCACGTAAAAGACCAGGTGCACTCATATCAAAGCCTTTAAATAGGCTAGCTGTAAAATTTGGTGCCCATCAGAGTTGTGACAATCCAAAGCTTCATAAGCCTATTTGAAAATTTTCAATCGATTCAAGTGACATTGGAATTTGTTAAGGAGATCAGAATTTGATTAGTACAAGTTCAGAATAAACAATTTTTTATCATTAATTGTCAGTCATTAATGATAGATTAGCTAGTACTAATCTCACATCCATGGACATCCAAGAACCACCAAAACTGATATGGAGCATCAGTGGACCGACTTGGATTTCTCAAAAAGAAACAATAACTTGTCTCTGTAGGGTTGGACCCACACAAAATAAGGCATGTGATAAGGGGTTTGGTTTCTTTGTACAGCAAAAAGGGTTTATGTTAGGGGATAAAGGGCCTTGCAAAACAAGCAATTGGGATATTCAAATACCATTTGGGGCACCTTTTGGCATTAATTGTGAGGAAATCGATAAGATTTAGTAAAGATTTTTTTTTCCTTTGGGGGTACTTGATTTAGTAAAGATAGGGTTCTATTTTAGATGTCTAGGCTAGCCACGTGTTCAACTTTCTTTCTTCAATCTCTCCTCTAATCTTCTCATCTTCTTATATATAAGCACCAAGCAGGTTATCTATAGTTAAGTGGGAAGTGGATTCTGAGTCCAAGTGGGACATTCATAGCTAATGTCCCCAAACCAAAAATCTGGTCTGCCCAGATTTCCTGAAAGACAAACCTTCCACTTTATAAATGTGGAACTGTCAAGGTTTGATAGTTTCTAAGGGTGCACCACTAAACTTATTTCCTCTGATGCTCTAACTGATTAAGTTTTCTTTTGAATGCAGGTTGACATTTTGGTTGTCAAATTCAGTTGTCAAGGTTTGATAGTTTCTAGGGCCATATGTTTTGTTAAATGGAAGGACATGAAGTCTGACTGCCTCAACTACATCCTTTTTTTGTCCCCTTGGAGCTTTGGCTTACACTAAATCACTTCTTACTGGCACTCTAATTGGTCCTTGATGCACATAACCAAACCATTTCTATTTTTTTGTTTTTTTTGAAAGGTAAGGAAAAATTTTATTAATTCGGATACATTCAGGTTCTTAAATTCAGGAGATACAGACACCCAAGAAATCAGCTTGCTGATTGCCTCCTCATCAGTACTCTTTGTCTTGTTGCAAAAGACTCACCTATTCCTCTCTGACTAGGTTACCCAAAGAACAGCCATAGGAATTGTCTTCCATATTAATTTCCCTTTTTTCTTCAGGCCTGAAATCTCGCAGCTAAATAGAAGGTCTTTGACTAAACTTGGCATGACCCAGCAAATTCCAGCAGCCCTGAGAAAATGGTCCCACACTCTAGAGGAGATAGGACAGTGGATACAAAGCTGGCCTTTGGATTCAGGCAATAGTCCACAAAGACCACACAACAGAATGTTGCCCTGTATAGGACCTTGTTCATGAGGGAAGCACTGATTCTTCTAAATATATTGGCATCAAGTCCTGCTAAAGCAAGGGCTGCTAAAATATAATGGCACAAAGAAAAATGTGCAGATGGAGGTTGAAATTGTTGAATTAAGTTGGGTGTTCAAGTTGAGAGTTTTCAATTACATTACATCATCACATTCTTTTGTTTTCTTCAACAGATTGCTAAACCACAAACTTATGCATTCTCCCAATGGCAATAATGGCGGCAACCAAATGCTAAAGCATCCCTCACAGAGGTGAGAAGTAAAGCATCAATAATAAATTCTATCTCAGACCAATTAAACTAAAGCATGAAAATACACAAAAAAAAAAAAAAAAATCAACTAAACTAATAGGAACAAATTACCTTGCCTTTCCAAATGCCACAAATAGATAAATCCACCTTCAACCAAGCCTAAAGCCTGTTCAAGCACAATAACACACTTAGTACAATTAACCATTAGCCATGTTTGAGGGAATAAGGAAAATGAGAAGCAACGTGCGGCTGTATCTTACCACAACTCTTCCAGCGGCAATGGTGCCGTAATGCCGATTCTCTCAAGAAGGACATTCGGTTACAAAAAGAAAGATAGAGAGAGACAGTGGTTTTAGCAAGCTGGAGATCGTTTGAGTGAGAGCAGGGGAGATGTTGCACGCTCCATCAACTGCTTATTGATAGAGTGAGAGAGAAGGGGGAGTGACCACAACTCTTCCGGCGGCAATGGTGTCGTAATGCCACTAGGGTTTTCCCAAGAAAGACACTCAAATCAAAAATAGAAAGATAGAGAGAGGACGGAGTGAAAGAGAAGGGGATGATTCTTGATGTTGCAGGCCTAATAAAATCAATTCTTGATGATAGAGTGGAAGAGAAGGGGATGATGGAGAAAATCCGAGTATGGGCGTTCGTTCGAGTCAGAACGGGGGAGATCTTGCAGCTCGATCAAGCGATTCTTTAGAGTAAGAGAGAAGGGGACGATGGAAAATTCGACTATACTGGGAGTGAAGATTTCCCGCGGGGTGATAATGGACTAGGCGCCAATGTTTTCCAACTGATGACGGTCCGACCATATTTGCTATTAATTATACATTTGTTTAATATTTAATTTATTTATTTTAATAATTTCTTAATTATTAATTTTCTATTAATAGTAATTAATAAATAATAAATATTTCTTAATTATTAATTTCCATGCATTACATGAATTTCTAATCATTTTAGTAAATATTTCAGTATTTATAAATTTTTATATTTTTATTAAAATATTTATTATTTTATTATTTTTAATATTTTATAATCAATATATAGCCACCAATGACTAACATTTGTGGCTATAATCAATGATCAAAATTTTGATATGATACACTCTGGCTAGGGTTTAACCCTAAAATTTGGGGCTCTAATGAGGGCTCCAGCCTTGGCCATGGCTTAAACACAAAATCTAGGTCCAAGAGCAAAATTTTTCAACTTGCTAAAATGATCACCCTTGTTTTTATGGCAAAAATAGCAAGGCACCTAAGGTGCCTTGATTAGTACTTTAAAACACATAAGTAGCAAAAAAGTTACTCAAGACCAATTCATTAGTTCTTGGGTTAGACCACTTTGGGTGATAGTTTTGGCTTTTTTTTAGAGAAAATAGGGTTAGGTGTATGATCAAATTGGTTAAGGGTTGGGTCATGGTTTAACAATAATCTGATTAGCTAGTCTCGTCCAACTTTCTAAACATTGGTTAGTGTTATATGTTTTATTATATATAGAATAAATAATGTTATTTTGAAATATGTAGAATATATATATAAATATGTAGAATATATATATATATATATATATATATATATTCTAAACATTGGTTAGTGTTACATATTTATATATATATATATNAATATATATATATATATATATATATATCGATTTATTTATATTTTATTTTAGTTTTTCATCTTTCACAAATAAAAAAAGTTAAAAATTACACTTTGAGCCAAAAATAATTTGGTAAAGTGGTTGAAATAATTTATTAAATAAGTATTAATTTATTAAATAAATTATTAGCTATTATTGAATTAATAAAATAATAATTAATAATTATCTATATTGTATAACTATTACTTTATTAATAATTTATTTATGCATTCAAATAMTTTATTTTAATTTTCAATATTATTTTCATTCATAAGTAATTAATTAATTTACTATTAGTGGTTTTCATGTTTAATTTATTATTTTCTATTAATTATTAATTTACATAAATAATTAAATTAATTTTTGATGATTAGTTTTAATTAATCATATAATAATTAATACTTATTTATTTCTATTTTAGAAATTATTATCTTTTTATTAATGTACTTATGAAATTATTAATAATTTATTTTCTAGTTTAATTATTATTAAATAGTAATCACTAATTATTATTGTTATGCAATAGTAATGAGCTAATAATTTGTTAATTATTAATTATATACATTTACTCTAATAAATTCTTAATTATTAATTTACTATAAAAAGTAATTAATAAATAACAAATATTTTAAATGAATATTATATGATTATTATTTATGAGCTAGGAATAAAATGATTGTAGCTAAAGATAATTAACTTATTAGTTATAGCCACAGAATTTTAGTTATCCGTGGCTATAGTGATAAATAGCTCTTTAGCCACAAACAAAATGACCGTAGCTACAAGTCAACTTATGCTTTTGTAACTTATAGCTATGGATACATTATAACCGTGATTATAAATATCCTTTAGCTATGGATAGAATAACTTTAACCACAGACAAATTGTCTGTAGCTAAAGCTCAACCTTTTGCCATGGACATCAAATTGTCTGTGGTTATATCCCATGTTTTAGCTATGGTTTTTTTTATCGTAGCTAAAGTGTCGTAGCTATAGCCTCATTTTCCTATAGTGCATTACACCACAACATACTAAACTCGATTGGGTCCATTGCTTATAGCAAGATTGTTGGTTGTTTCATTGTTGCTCCTACCCAAAATAACACAATTGATTCATATAGTTATGGAATCTGCATTCAAGGGGTGTGGGTGGCTGCCCCAAATCAGCCCCACAGGGAACAATGTTGTCTCTAGCCTGGAACTGTTAGGGGTTAGGGGAGCCTCAGACAGTTTGGTATCTTAAGTCCCTAATTGGGACACATAAACCCCAAATATGGTTTATGATGGAAACATATAACTGTTTTAACCATATGAAGAAATTTCGTTTGCCTTCTGCCTAGAATTTTGCCTTTGTAGACCCTATGAGCAGAGCAGGAGGCCTCATTCTCATGTGGCGCAGAAGTCAATTAATTTAACAATGATTAAGTCTTCTTCCTTTGGCTTTCATGTGGAAATTGAAAGAAGGATTGGCAATAATTGGGCTTGTACCTTAGTTTATGGACCCCCCTATGATAATTAGTGAAGAGATTTCTTCAATTATCTCTTAGACTTGGGGCATAATAGTTCTATTCCCTGGGTTTGTATCGGGGACTGGAATTGTCTTATGAACAGTAACGAGAAGAAAGATGGTACTTACCTCCGTAGAAGGGAAATTGAGGAGATCATGGATGTTATTAATAGTTGCAGACTCCAGGACCTTGGTTTTACAGGATACCTTTTCACCTGGTCTAACAAGAGGGAAAGAGGTCTAGTAGAGGAAAGACTAGATAAAGCCTTTGTTTCAGCTGATTGGAGACTTTAGCATGAAAATGGATAACTGGTCCACCTCACCCAAGCAATGTATGATCATTGTCCCATTCTCTTAGACTCGGACCCTAACCAAACTTGGTTTCCAAGACCATTCTTTGAAGTAGCCTAGAGCACTCATGAGGGCTGTAAGGAAATAGTTTCTAATGTGTGGAATTCTAATGAGAGGGATTCCAAGATGTTCCAGATGGCATAACACATGGAGAGAACTAGAGGTAAACTCAAACAGTGGAATAAATCAACTTTTGGGAATATATCTAGAAACATAGAGGCTATCAAATCCAAACTATATTAGCTGAATCAAAATGAGAAGGGGCACAACAGAATGGAACAAATCTGGACTCTTGAAAAGAAATTAGACCTTGAGCTACTGAAAGAAGAGATGTTATGGGCCCAAAAGTCTAGAGTCAGATGGTTAAATTGGGGAGATTGAAACACCAAGTTCTTCCATGCCTCCATAGTCTAGAGAAGGTCTAGTAACAAAAATGACAAAATCAAGGATTCAGAAGGGAACTGAGTTGAAGGACAGAGCAACTTAAGTAACTTCATCTCAAATTTTTTAAGTTATTGAAGAGCATTGGTGGGAGGAGTAAGTATCAAAGTATAGAAAATATCAAAGCCTCCCCCATTCCAGACCAAGCAAGAATGCTAGAGCAAGATGTCACTGAGGAAGAGATAACTCAAGCCTTGAATCAAATGCATCCCCACAAAGCTCTTGGCCCAGACGACTTCCCCAATTATTTTTATCAGAAGTATTGGGGGGGGGGGGGGAATAGGACCAAAAGTCTATGAGGCAATCAAAGAGTTTTTCTATTCAAGGGCAATGCTTAAAGAATTGAACAACACCCTTATCACCCTCATTCCTAAGGTGAAAAACCCAAAGGAAATTACTTAGTTTAGGCTTATCAACCTCTGTAACACCTCCTACAAAATCATAGCCAATGTCCTAGTCAATAGATTAAAGAGGGTCATTGACAATCTTGTAGGACCTTTCCTAAGTGCCTTCATCCAAGGGAGACAAATCTCTGATAATATATTAGTGGCACATGAGCTTCTCCATTATATGAAGAGAACCAAATGGAAATCCAATTTTATGGCCTTGAAATTGGACATGAATAAGGCGTATGACAAGGTGGAATGGAGTTTTGTGGATGCAGTCTTAGCAAAAATGGGTTTTGGTGATAAATAGAGGGGTTGGATCTATCAATGTAAGTCTACGGTTTCTTATATACTTTTAGTAAATGGCTTACTCAGAAGGGTCATCCATCTCTCAAGAGGTCTCCACCAAGGAGATCCCTTATCCCCTTTCCTGTTTTTGTTGGTAGCTGAAGCTTTGTCATCCACCTTTACTGTGAAACAAGAACAAAAGAGGACCTTTGGAATTAAAATGAACCATATGTGCCCAGTAGCCTCTCATCTATTATTTGCATATGATTGTTACATATTCTCTAAGGCTTCTATTATGAGAGTCACCAGATTCTAGACATCCTTGAGCAATTAGAAGTTGAATCTAGACAAAAAGTTCATTTAGAGAAGTCTAAGGCGTACTTCAACCCTAATACTCTAAGGAAATTTCAGAGAATAATCTCTCAAATCCTTAGAGTGAGAAGAGTTGGGAAGCCTAGTGTGTACTTAGGCTTACCTGTAGAAGTGGAAAAGTCCAAATTAGAAGCCTTTCAGTACATTTGAGATAGAATAAAAAATAAAGTTCAAGGTTGGAAGAAACAATACCTCACACCAACTGGGAAGGAAGTTCTCATCAAGTCAGTTAGTTATGCCCTTCTAGCATATTCCATGTCGTGTTTCCTTCTCCCCAAATCTATTTCTGATGTTGCTTCTAGGAAGTAAAGGAGATTCTGGTGGAGCTCTGGGATCAATGATAAGAAAATTAATTGGGTTAAATGGTCCAATCTATGCAGAAGGAAACAGGAGGGAGGTTTGGGTTTCAAAGATTTCAAATGCTTCAACTTGGCCTTGTTGGCAAAGAAATCTTGGAGGGTCATACAACAACCAAATACCTTATGGTCAGAATCCTTAAAGGTAGATATTTCCCTTGCTGTAGTATTATTCATGCAAAGAAGGGAAACTTAGCCTCTTGGGGATGGAAAAGCTTATAGGTTGGGAAAGAATCACTAAAAAGAGGTTGCCTTTATGTAATAGGAAATGGGGAGCAAGTCAACATTTGGGCTAATCTCTCGTTAAAAGGGAGACAAGGCAGTTTGATTGGATATAATAAATCCTTTGATTGTCCCTTCCAGACAGTAGCTAATCTCCTTGATATCGAAAAACATAGATGGAGAGACGAGACTCTAAGGCAATGGTTCCCAGATGACATAAGACATGAAATTGAAAACATCTATATCCCCCTTTTCCCCATGGAAGACAAGATTGTTTAGGTCCATACCAAATCTGGTATTATGTCAATCAAATCAGCTTACCACTTTGCAAAAAGTCTAGATGATCAAACAACCATGACCCAAATGCCCCAAAAGTCTGGAAAAATGGTGTGGAAGCTTCCCATTATGCCCAAGATAAAGTTCTTCCTATGAGAATTTTAAACAATAGTGTGGTAGTAAGAGCCAATCTGATCAATAGGGGTATAAACATTTCGGCCCCGTATCCAATTTGTGAGAGCAGTGATGAATCTCTTACCCATTTACTACTCCAGTGCCCTTTAACTCGAGCAACCTGGTCTAACAGCCCATTGGGCCTATATATGGACAATGATGTGAACCTCACAGTCTCTCAAGTTTTCCTTAATCTAGTGGGTGACAACAATCTGTTAATGGCTGAAAATTTTAGGCTATGCTCATTCTTTGCTTATTGTATGGCTTGGCTTTTGTGGATAGTAATGTTGTGTATGAAGGTACCTGTACTCACTTTTCTCAAATATTGTCAAGAGTCAACAGGCTTTTGCTAGAAATGGAGGAAGCAAGAATGGAGGTAACAACCTCCCCAATCTACCACACTAAAGCTGATAATAGTCATCTAAGAGTGACCCATGCAAGTTTTGCCAAAGTTTTAGTGGATGGAGCACTCTCAAAATCTTCATATGATGGTTATGGTTGCATCATTTATAAGGAGGATGGGAATTTTTTTGGCAGCCTCCTCCAAATCTGATTTGCCTCGGTCTCCCCTATTCTCTTAAGCCCATGCAGCCCTTGAAGGCCTGAAACTGGTAGCGACCCTCCAACTATCTCAAGTGATTGTAGAGTCTGACAGTACCCAGTTGGTGAATATGATAGAGAAGAACGAGCCAATCCCAATTGAGGTTTGGATTGTAGTTCATTATATAAAACAGGTTTTGAGGAAGTTTACATCTGTTTTTTGGTCTCATGTCTCCTGGAGTAAAGTAGCATATGCCCATTTTCTTGCTAGTCAAGCATGTAGGAATGGTCAATGGTTTTATTTCCTGATGACCATCAGGCTATTTGTAATAGATGGGATTTGTATTGTGACTCTTCAAGGGTTTCCCCTTATCCTCTAATGTAATAACTTTGTTTTTACCAAAAAAAAATAGGCATTGAAGCGGAAAAATGCCAACCAACAACAAAATGCTTACGTTGGAAGGGAAATATTCGGTTTTTGAAAAGAAATTTAAACCACATTTGAGATCACGTGCAATTGGATATTAACGATTTGTTGATAGAAGGGAGGTCTTTGTGTGATGACATCACCTAATAGGGGAAGTCTTAGTTCATTTTGAAAAGATAGGGATGGTCTTACAACCCATATTATCCCACCAATTGAGTGGTGGCCAGTTGGTATATTGTCTAAGTAGTCTTAGCAGATGTGCATATTTGAATCCGCTATTACCACTTACCTCTGTAAGTTATTAATGTGTTATGTTTAATACCAAAAAAAAAAAGTAAAGCCATATTACTGTAATCATCTTTAATTCCTCGTATTATGTGAATTTGCAAATACCCCTACTACACTTTCAACCATAGAGAGAGGATTCATGGTTATTACATGTGACCCTACATATACATAGTATATTTTTGGGTCATTTACTAAAACACCCCCTATAGTTTTATGGATTTACTAAAAACTACCCTATAGTTTGTGTTTTATAAAACATCCCCTACATTTTGCAATCAATTTAATTAATTGACATTTCATTAGATGAAAGTGGAAAATGACAATTTTAACACTAATTGACCTTCCATTTTTGCCCCTAGTAAAACACAGACAACCACTATATTTTTCTCTATTTGATCAATTTTGTTTTCTATACAAAAACATGTTAGGGGTACTTTAGTAATAAACAACAATGGATCCATACCCTTGAACATTTTTCACTCAATTTAAGGGTACTTTTGGACTAAACAATCAAGGGTACATGATGCCCTTAAACATTTTCCACTTAATTTAGGTGATCATGTTACTATTTTCATATGGAAAAACAAATAGTTCTTAATGAAAGGTTGGTTAAGTAAATTGGTGCAAATCATAAGGGAAGTTTTAGTAAAATGCAAACTATAGGGTAAGTTTTAAATCAGTCTATGAAACTATAGGGGATGTTCTAGTAAATGACCCTATATTTTTTGTTTCTCAAGCAATGGTATTAAGGGGGCGTTCTTTTTTTATTCTCATTGATCAAGAAACCAATGTTCTTTTTTTAGATTTATGTGGGGATAAGAGAAAGTTTATTTTTCTGGGTATCACTTACCAATATCCTAGGCGGATAAATAACTTTCCCACCTGGAGAAGTTGTCAACACTTGAATGGGACAAAAATGCCCCTTTTAATAATTGAATTTCATGGATAAAATGGTCATTGCCTTATTTACATGGGAAATAAAATAACATGGATAAATGCACTTACCCAAATAAATCTTTCCAAGACTTGCATGCATTTATCCGAATAAATAATTTACCAAAAAGAAAACGGGGCATAAAAGAAAAGGGAGCTAAGCCTATCTATCTTGTAGTGTGAACTCAAATGCGTGTTGTCTTGCTTTTTTTTCTTCGCCACCACGCGGGACGCGGCTTTGAACTAAAGAAAGAAGAATTCTATGGCTGCAGAGCTTGGCTATACATAATAAATCCAACGTGTTTTGGGCAATGGTATTAAACTAAAAAAAAGAGCTAAACCCTCCATCTCAGTGTGAATTTAATGTCTGGCTTTTTATTCTTTTCCTTTACCACGCGGCTTTGAACCAAAGAAAGAAGAACTCCTGTCTGTAGCGCGATGTCATACATTTAAATTCTATAAAAGATTGAGGTTGTGCAAATCAGTTCTAAAATAGTAAAATTTATATATGCGGTTGCTAGTTGCTAACTTGCTACACGCTAACAACCATTCCTTACTTCTCCCTCTCGCTGTTGAGACTCTGTCCTTTCCTCTATATCACCCTTATCTTTGACTTGATAATTTGATAACGAGATAACGATGGTAGAAAAAAGTAGGAATAGTACCACTAGTGGGGTGTAGTAAGGAAAGAGAGAGAACACGCATTGTGGAAATAAAAAGGAATGAGAATAAATTTGGCTATTTAAATTCAATATCTAGGCTTCAATCTGTCAACAACGTCCTAGGCTCCTAGCTCCTTTATATTTGATGATGTGCAATCCGGCCGGTCTTAGCTGTCAACGACCTTGCCTCTGAATTGAGTAACTGGGGACCTGAAATGGGGGCGATGAAGAAGCTCCGAGGAGAATCCGGTGTAGAGGCTCCGAAGCTCAAGTTAGAATCCTTCAAAGGCAAGATAAAATAGATAGCGCAAAGTTTGCATACCTTGTTCTTGGGGGTAGGGAGCCTTTTATAACCACCTCGCGCACTCACTTCCAGGCTTCTGTCAGATTGGCCTGACTATCTCTGAGCTCCTGCCAGTTTGGATGTCATCCCTTCTGTTCGGGCAGAACCGCCACTGCTCCTTTTGTCGGAGCCGTTTCTGCGGCTGGTGACGACGGTGGCAGGTGGCGGTGGCAGGAGGCCGTTTGAAGTGCGGCTATCAAGCATCAAATCCCAAATCATTCAGGTGTGCCGCCCTTGGAAACGGACATCCTTGGTGT
>NW_010729209.1:717909-730163 GCF_000365185.1 Nelumbo nucifera
CAAAGGCAAGATAAACCAGATAGCGCAAAGTTTGCATACCTTGTTCTTGGGGGTAGGGAGCCTTTTATAACCACCTCGCGCACTCACTTCCAGGCTTCTGTCAGATCGCACCTGACTATCTCTGAGTTCCTACCAGTTTGGATGTCATCCCTTCTGTCCGGGCAGAACCGCCACTACTCCTTTTGTCGGAGTCGTTTCTGCGGCTGGTGACGACGGTGGCAGGTGGCGGTGGCAGGAGGCCGTTTGAAGTGCAGCTGTCAAGCGTCAGATCCCAAATCAGTCAGGTGCGCCGCCCTTGGAAACGGACATCCTTGGTGTCAGGTATGGTATGCTTGGTTAGTCTGGCGTTTCGGAGGCGAAGTGCCGGAGTAACGGGGGGGACAAAGTCTTGAGTTCGGTTTGGGGAATGCTCCGAGCTTCCATGGGCCAGCTCGGGTCACGGCCTGGTGAGGTTTATGGCCCAGGAGAGAGCTCGGGCTCCTTGTAGGGAGGTCGGGTCCTTAGTAGCGAGTTCGGGCTCCTTGTAGGGAGCTCAGGTCCTTAGTAGGGAGCTCAGGTCCTTAGTAGGGAGCTCGGGCTCCTAGTAGGGAGCTCGTCCTTAGTAGGGAGCTCAGGTCTTGCTATTTTTACAAAAAAAATTATATATATAAATTAAATTTAAAACTGAATTAAAAAACATAAATTAAATATAAAAATACATATAACATATCTAAAACATATTTATATATTATTTATTGATAAAATATATAATTATACATATATATATATATATATATATATATATATATATATATATATATATATATGCATGCATGTATGTATATATGATGACATGGCATGGTCTGAACCGTTTGACCCCGCCGATTGAACTGGTGTACCGCGAATCAGAGGCAAAAATGGTTCAACCTCTGAACCGGTTTTTAAAACATTGGTATTTCAGTTTGACATAGCATTTCTGACTCGAATTCAGCTTGGCTCAAAATTTTATATGTTTTGCTTGGCTTGAGCTCAATCTCAAATCCATCAATAATATATATATATATAGAGAGAGAGGCTCACGCTTAGCTTGAATCTCGAATTGGTTCAAATTAAATCAAACTTTTTTTGAATTGAATTCAAACATCTTGAGAAAAAATCAATTTCATGTCCACCCCACCCCTAGTGTAGCCCTATTGAACAAAATTTGAAAAAAAAAGAAAGAAAAAAATTAAAAGAAAAAACACAACATTGAACCTTTGACGCTGGGATTGTTGGGTGAACTAGGGTGTCGCATAGGAAGAGCCTTGATTTTGGAAAAGAGTGTTACATCTGCGAGCTTGGGATGACATGGTTACAATTTGGAGAGCTGCTAACTTTAACTTGATATAAGAAGATGAAAAAAAAACATATTTATATGGATTTAATTTAATTTATTACCATCTTATTCATCTGTGCCTTTGCTTTAAAGACTTTTAAATAGAATTTTGTGCTTGCTATAGAAGAAACGTACTTCTCAGATAATAAATTAAACTGATTGTATCTATGGCACTAGAGCTGTAAATGGGTTGGATTCGGATCAAGTACAGCCACTTCCGATTTCAATCCAATTAAAATCTGATTCCAATGCAAAATCCTATCAGATCTAGGGTGGAGCTAATCCGAGTCCGTTTCATATTTCTTTATAAAATGGATTACTTTTTGTTTTTTACTTCTATATCTAATGATTATATAAATATGTAATATTGAATTTATTATAATAAACTTTGTTACATCAGGTGGGATGAGGATTGGGTCTCAGACATTCTTTTTAAGCAAAAAGCGTTGCATTAAATTGGTGGCTCACAGATAGGTGCAACGTTGTCAAAATTTCAATAGGCAACACGAAGTTGGAGTCCGAAACAGTATAAACTGTTAAATCGGATCAACCGATTTGCACTCTTAGGGCCAGTGTCGCAGAGCGGATCAACGTTTTTTTGGATAAATTATAAAGACCTCCCTTGTACTATAGGTCTGCCATAAACTCTCCTGTACTTTAATTTGCAACAAAAGTCCCCTTAAATTTTTACATTGCGGTAAATACCTCTTTCACCGTTAAGTTAGATAACAAAAACCGTTAAATTACTAAAATACCCTACCAAATTTTCTCTATTTTCTTTTTTTGCTATTCTCTCTTAAATCTAAGTAACTAATTAATCTTTAAAACAATTCATCAACCAAAAACTAGCCATCTTAAAAATGCATCTTCTGAAATTACTATTCTCCATTGAGGATTTGTTCCGTGGTGAGGTCCATATGTTAACTTGTACAAAACTTTCATCAAAAGAACTAAAGTAGCAAGGATATACGAATTATTCTTCTTCAATGCATACACGTCATATACTATCGTCACGTCCATTGAAAGATACGAATTATTTTACCATTTTAGGAAGATTCCTGGAGGGAACCCTCGTCTGTTGCCTGGTTCGGTAATTGTTCTTTTTTTTCCTTCTTTTAGTTCCGTGATCCGTAGTTCCTACTCTGCTTCACTTCTATTGAATGAAAAGGGGAGTATCGGAGCGTAGTGGAAATAACCGTGGCTTGGTGATGGCTTTCTGTTGACTGAAGAATCACATCAGTGGAGTATGGTTCTCCTTTTCTGATTTCTCTGGATGTTCGCGCGTTCCGCCATTTTCTATTCAATTCATCCCACCTGGTTGCCTAAGACTGGTGAAAAGAACAAAAGGTGTTATATAGCTCATCAAAATAACATCACGTATCCTCTGCTTTATTCTTTTGCACATTTTATTCTGTATACGTTTCGTTTTTATAAATTTATCGTTTAAACTGTTCTAGCTTGATAACGATTAATAAATGTACAGTAAGTAATTAAGCAGGTCGTTACTGTATTCATTATTTTGTTCTGCTGTTTCCTTTACGTTGCTATCTTTAGGGCTGTTCTTTCATTTGGCCTCATTTCTCCTTCCATCCGATTGTTGTGAAATTAAAGTTTGTTTTTTTTTTTTCTTTTCTGGTTTTAAAATCTTCGTTCTTTCGAATATGTTTCTGAAAGATGTTTGAAGGAAAATAGTTATTAGTTGTACCGCTTTTCATTTGCTTGGAAACAACTTCTGAAGATCTTTCTGTAAGACAAATTCGTTTTCCTTTCTTATGTTTGGTTGGACAGAAGATTGGAATATTATTCTTTTTTTTTTCTTCTTTGTTAAAAAGGATAATTTGTTTTTAGTTTCTCTGGAAAACTTTGGTTATTATTTATTTCCTATCTTACTGTTTAAATTACCTAAAAACTGAAAATTGATTATCTTTCATAAGAAAAAGGATATTGTTTTCTTCCCCTGTTCCTTCAAAATGTCCCAACCGTCGTCTGTACTCTGTTGCAGATCCGGACTCGTTATTTTGTGATGTATCATGGTTTTGAAAACGTTTTACCAGGAAATAACTGGTTTTGTAAGGGCTTTTGCACCAATTTATACTTATTTAAAAATAACAAAATATATATCGACCTTATTAGTGGTTAGTACCTCTCCAGCTATAATTGGCGTGCTGTTACTTGTGTATCACTATGCATGTAACATTCAAACATGAAAATGAAAAAAAGAAAGAAATGAATTAAACCCTGCGTTTGATTTCACAACCCTATTTGTCATAACCCCCAAACCTCCAACCCTCCCCCTCCACCCCCCAAAAAAAAAAAAAAAAAAAACAGAAAGATTTTGTCATCATGAATCATTTGAATCATTTAAGCATTAGTTAGGCATCAAGTTGGCATCTTTACATTTGTTTTAGCTATTCCATTTGAATGTTGAGTTAACAGTGTCAACTGTACTTGATTACCTAGTTTTAGGACTTTATTAGTACTAGGTCCTATTTGGGTACACCACGGTAAAGATAACCATATTCATAAGATTAGAATTTCATTAAGGCTGAATATTTACAGTTGCCTCTGACAGAGTACAGGGTAGTTTGCTAGTTGGTGTTACTCCCTGCTATTGTTCAACATAGGACTCTGACTTGACCTTTCTGTGTCTATCAGCAAGATGCCCTGTATACTTCTTGTATATCCCTCTACATTCTACCCTTTACTGTTTTTTGTTAACAGGAAACAAAGGAAGTAATTATAAATATCTGTTGGAGATTCACTAATTACTTTACTGCTATGTGGGTCTCTTTGTATGTATCATCCAGAAAAAGGACTCGATGATTATTCATTTAGAGGAACCAAAAGATAGCATTTTGGCGGATAAGGCTACCTTAAGAACTTGTTACTGCATGAAATAGATTTTCCCTTCTCCATTAGATTAGTTTCAATTGAGTGAAAGGAGGGCTTCTCATGTACTGTCTTGGTGATGAAGGCAAATCAAGTCACTAAAACTAGACAAGCTTTCACCAACTCACCAGAGGACAAGCCATGCAGACCGTTTCCTAAGATGAGGATGAGAGCTGCTCTTCACTGATTGCATCCATAAAACTTCATGCTCTACAGCATCTAAACCAAACAATCTTTCACCAACTCACCAGAGGACAAGCCATGTAGACCATTTCCTAAAATGAGGATGAAAAATGCTATTCACTGATTGCATGCATAGCTGATAATGTCTCATGGCTAATTAACTGGGTAGAAAGTTGGAGGGTACACCTGCTATTGTTTATCCTGCATAAATATTTGTACCTAAATAGTTCTGGAAAAGACATCCATGTGGATCTGATTCCCAAAATCTTCATGCATTCTAATGGGGACTCCAAGCTCCAGCAAAAAAGTTATACGAGATGTCCTGGCCAATGTTCTCTTTGTAGCATCTAACCTGCTAAATGCTCTCTTCCAAATCACAAACTGCCTCCAACCTTTGTACCATACACCTTAGCTTAGTTCAGTTTACCTTATGAGTTTCCCTAAAAGCAACAAGAAATATGTTGAAACAGTGAAAATCAACCATTGCATTGAGAGACGCTACACCAGTACAAATGCAAGGCTATACAGCATAGAATTAGAAAAGGGGTGTGATTTGGCACATCATATTTTTAGTAAAGGGGCACTTTGCTACTCAAAAAGTGGCTGTATTTAAAGACAAAAATACACCCATGTTTTGACTTTTGTCATAACTGGCGGTGGCTTCTTTGTCTTTTTACCAGGGTTTTGCCCGGTTTATAAAAAAGAAAAGGGATGTTCCGTAATCATAAACATAGAAATGAATGTGATAGGAATATAAGAGTATCCACAATAGGTTACAAAATAAGGGTAGACTTAGATGGTTTGGACACAGAACAACATTTATTGTATAGGTGAAGTCCGTGAAGAGTAATTTTTGGGGATTTAGAGGATCTAGGAGTAGGCTAAAGCTTAAAAGGAACATGGGTTGAGGAACTGAGAAAGGAGCTGAAGACACAAAACCTAAGAGAGGATATGGCCTTTGGTAAGGTGGAATGATGAAATGGAGTCTGTACTATTAGGTTTTGTTATTCAGGCCAAATAATTTGAGAATTCTGGCTGTTGGAAGTTTCTTGGTCATCTTTGGTAGGTATCACCCAAAATGTGTCCATATGATTGTCCATGTTCCCCCACTCTTTATTAGAAAATTTAACTAAACATTGTGTCTGAAGAGGAAGCCTGAAGTGCCTTGAAGACCGAAAATCATTATCGAGGAATGCTGGAAGTCTAGTGAACTGTTGGACTGCAGAGTGACATACCATCATGTTTTCCATGAAGCCAACCTAGCAGCAAACTGAGCAGCACAGGAAGCTCTCTCCTCTCTGGATGCTCCTCCTTCTTTAGTGCTGATCTGCCTTTCTCTTTAGCCTTTATTTGGTGGTTTTATGTTTGGGGTTGAGCTACCCCACCATCTTGTGTAGCTCCTTTTTTTTTTACCAAAAAAAATTAAATAAATAGATTATTTGCCATGTGGAAAAAGGTCATTTGTCTCATGTTTATTTGAAAAAAAAATCAGTAAATTTGTGAACTATTTTTGGGGAAAGATGCAATACTTGGTGGGTTGGACTGGAAAATAAACAATAAGCTAGTCTAGAAAGTCCCTCATTAATTGGGCACTATGAACCTTTCTGCCAACCCTCCATGAGGCAGAAATCAGAAATTACCCATTGTTGTGCCTCTATAAGATGCTTACAAATAAAGTGCAACTTGGACCAGGTTAGGTTGGGTTGAGGTCAACCCTAGCCCAATCCAAAGTGCGAAATCCCCTATACTCTCACCTTAACCCAACTTGACCTTCAACTCCATAAGATAAACCTTAAACCAACCCAATCTATTATTCTTCAATCAATCCTTAATCCAACCCAAAGGTAGACATCAGGTTGGGTTTAGTCAGTCTGGACTCAGGTTGGCTCAGGTTTCTTCACCTCTTTTTGGTTTTAAAAAGAAGTTTCTACCATTCAATTCTTTGAAACTTGCTATAGTTTATCTAAATAGATAACATTACTGCACCACAGATCATAGTCTTTAAAGGGGAAATTTTGGTACATATATTACATACATAATATCTATATCTACATGTATAACTTTGGGTCTGGTCAAGGTGCTTGAGGCCTCCAACAGATTTTAACTCCAGGTTGCCATTTTTCAACCCTGACACAATGTTCAGCCCAACCTGACTTTTTCTAAGTTGGTTCAGGCTAACCTAGCCTAAGTTTCATTCCCTATGTACAAATATGGATATAGATATGGGAGATGGGGATACACCCCCCTGTTCCTTGAAATCCAAGAGATGGATATGGATACATGCATCTTCTCCCCCATCGACCTGAACTGATATTCACTGTTTTAGCAATTGTAAAGTTACAAAGATGCCCCTGTTAAGTGATTCTTAACAGGGGAAATACAAGGTTATATCGAAAGACAAAAATACCCCTCATGGGAATATATTTCAACACTCCCCCTCAAGCTGGAGCATATATGTTATAAAGCTCTAGCTTGTTACAAATATAATCCATTCTAGTACGACACAAGCTCTTGGTAAGAAAATCTGCTAGTTGATTTTCCGACTTGACATAAGGAGTAACAATCTCACCATTTGTCACATTTTCTCTTACAAAGTGACACTCAACTTCTATATGCTTGGTCCTCTCATGAAAGCCCGGATTGGAAGCAATATGAATAGCAGCTTGATTATCACAAAACAACTTGATAGGCTCCTCTACAGGAATGCCTACCTCTTGGAGTAGATGTTTCAGCCACATCAACTCACAAGTGGTAGGGCCATTGCTCTGTACTCAACCTCAACACTACTACTGCTGAATCTACCATACCATGCCCGTGGTGGCTGCTTTAGCCCATAAATGGCCTTGTGCAACTTACAAACCTTTCCAGCCTCCCCCTGAGCAGCATACCTTGGAGGTTGCTCCATGTACACCTCCTCCTAAAGGTCACCATTAAGAAAGGCATTCTTGACATCAAGTTGGTACAAGGGCCAGTCAAAGTGGACAACAAGAGAAATAATAACTCGTAAAGATGACAACTTAGCTATTGGGGAGAAAGTCTCAGAGTAATCAACACCATGAGTCTAGGTATAGCCTTTGGCTACCAAGTGGGCTTTAAGCTTCTCAATACTTCCATCTTGTTTGTGTTTGATTATATACACCCACCGACATCCAATTGCTTGTTTTCTAGGGGGTAAGAGGGTAAGGTCCCATGTGTGGTTAGACTGGAGAGCGTGAAATCAATCATCCATTGCTTCCTTCCAATCAGTTGAGTTAAGGGCTTCTGGAACAAACCTAGGAATAGAGATAGAACACAAATTTTTGGTGGGCAACAAATAAGTGAGCAAGAGAGCAATAACGAGAGGCAGGGTGGTTAGTACAAGCATGCTTACCCTTAAGTAATGCAATGGGAAGATCAAGTTCTGATGGAGGATGATTTGCTACCGGTTCAGATGATGGTGGAAGATCGGAAGTTAGAGTCTTAGCTGGCATAGAATCTAATGCAAGCTCCCAAGCACGTCTAATGTACACTCTATGAATTGATGATCGAATAGGCTCTTTGAGAGTGGGAAGGGGAATAAACACATCACTAGAGGCAGATGGGAGAGGAATAGAGGGAGAGGGTTCCTGTCCAGAAAAATAAGGAAGACTCTCAAAGAAGGTGACATTAGGAGCAACAGACGACTTATGGAGGATAGGATCATTAACATTTGTACCCTTTTGGGTGTGAGATTAGCCAAGGAAGACACACTGGATTGCTTGGGACTCAAGTTTATCATGTCCAGGGCCCAACCTATGGACAAAACAAACACATTTGAAAACATGAGGAGGGAGAGAAAAGGGAGATCCTGTAGGGAACATGATAGAAAACGGAGAATCACCAACAAGGACAGATGTAGGCATACTATTAATCAAGAAGCGTGAAGTGAGAACAATATCACTCCAGTAGGTTTTAGGAATAGCCATTTGGAGTAATAATGCATGAGCTGTCTCAATAATGTGTCGATTCATTCGTTCTGCTACACCATTTTGTTATGGAGTGTGGGAACAAGATGATTGATGTATAATACCATGAGTGTCAAAATAAGCTTGAACTGAACTATGAAAGTACTCTTTTGCATTATCAAAACGAAACACTTTAATACAAACACCAAACTGATTGTGAATTTCAACATGAAAGGAAAGAAAAATAGAAAACAATTCTAAACGTTCTTTTATTAAATATATCCATGTCATTTGTGAATAATCATCAATAAAGGTTACAAAATATTGAAATCCATTGTATGGTGACATATGACTAGGAGTCCAAACATCTGAGTGAACAAGATCAAAAAGACTCATGGCTCTATTATCTTCCCTGGAACAAAAGTAACTTTGTGATGCTTGCTGAGTTGACATGATTCAAAACCAATTGAGACACTAACGGCAAACTAGGAACTAGCTTCTTCAAAATACGAAGTGAAGGATGACCCAAACGGCAATGCCATTGGTGAGGAGTAAAGGATGAGTGAAGAGCTCATGACAAACCATTGACAACTAGGTAGTGTAGTCTTCCAACTTTACGACCTCCACCAATCATCTTTCTCGTTGTAAGATCCTGGAAAACACAATAGGAAGGAAAGGAAGTGACTAAACAGTTTAATTACTTCATGAGTTTACTTACAGACAAGAGACTAAAATGAAACTTTGGAATGCAAAAGGCAGAGTTGAGACTAATATCAGATCCAAGGGAAATATTACCAAGACCATTAATAGGAGAAGTGACATCATTAAGGTAATTGTTTGGATAGTGGAAGGAGTAGACAAGGACTCAAAAAGATCTAAAGATCCAATCATATGATTTGAAGCTCCAGAATCAATCACCCATGGTGAATGGCTAGAACTGGAAAGTAAACAAGTTGTGCTTGACTTAAGAGTGGTAGTGGACTTGGAAGGCACAAAAAAAGCTTAACGAAGTCTCTCATATTCCTCACGAGTGATGGAGACCAACTCATTACTCTTACCAACTCCTATGGCAGACAACTCATTAGTAAAGTCATTAATTCCAGAATCATCCTCAACTATGACATGATTGGCCCATGAAGATGGTAGACCATGCAACTCATAACAGAAGGCTACAATGTGTCCCTCACGACCACAATGTGTGTACTCTCTAATTGTACCATGACCACCCCTAAAACCACGGCTGGCACCTTTAATTGCATTTCTTCCCCTAACATCTCTGCCACTACCACCTCTGGCCGCTACTAAAGATGACCTCTCTAAAGTAGTAGAATGATCATTATGGGGTTGACATATCCTCTGAATACAAGAAAACACCTCTGGTAGGGAGGGGAGATCACTACTACCCAGGATTTGAGCCCTCACATGTTCAAATTCAGACTTCAATCCTGACAAGAATATGAACATCTAAATGCTCCCGTTGAGCTTGTTGTACCTTCAAATCAGGGGAAAGAGGTTGGTAAACATTCAACTCATTCGGTAGACTTTTTAAGGTAGCCTAATATTCTTTAACACTTTTATCACCTTGTTGAAGAGAGAAATAATCCTGGT
This sequence comes from Nelumbo nucifera, assembly GCF_000365185.1. The sequence continues at coordinate 727,867 of NW_010729209.1, forward strand.
AAGGTTGGTAAATCCTTGTTACATTGTCCTGCCTTGAATACAACTGTTAGGCATGCTCCTAGATTTCCTTAGTGGTGTCCAAAAACATAAGTTAACACTAATATTGTTTTTCATACGGTTCCATAAGGCAGCCATATTTTCTTGTACCTAGTCACTTCACCCTTCAAACTCACTCTTGGGTTGATCTTCCTTAACATATTTCAACTTCCATAGATTTAGCCCATGGTACATAATTAGTACCAGTTGTAAATCTAGGGTTTGTAGAAGAGGAGAGGTGTGTGTGTTCACTGTTCACACCCTTAAAAGTGCTCTTTATATTTTGAAAGAAAAATTATAAGAAAGCCCATACTTGGGTGCCCAAATACAAAATGATGAGGAAAGAGTAAAACACCCTTGTCTAAACATTCTTGACACTCCCCCTCATGTTGAACATATATGTCAATCATGTCCAACTTGACAAGGTTCTTACTTTGGATAGTGAACACCTTTAGTGAGACAATCAACTAGTTGGTCTTCCGACTTTAGGAAAGGAAGGAAAACCTCTCCGCTAGCAATTTTCTCTAATAAAGTGTTTGTCCACCTCAATATGCTTTGTACAATCATGTTGAATAGGATTATGAACAATATTTATGGCTGCTTGATTGTCACAATATAATCTCATTGGGGTATCTGCTTGGATGCCCATTTCAGTCAATAAGGTTTTCAACCAAAGTAGTTCAGACACTCCATGAGCCATTGCCCTATACTCTGCCTCAGCACTAAAACGAGAAACTACAGATTGTTTCTTCTCCATGAAACCACATTGCCTCCAACTAAGGCACAATAACCAGATGTAGATCTTCTATCATTAATGGACCCTACCTAGTCAACATCTATATAAACTTCAATCTTTAGATGGCCATGATTGGAATAGAACATCCCTTTACCAGGGCATCCTTTTAGGTAGGCTAAAATTCTATTAACTGATTGCATATGAGATGTCCTGGGTTTATGCATATATTGGCTAACTACTCCAACAACATAGGACATGTCAGGTCTAGTCAAATAGAGATACAGGAGACAACCCACCAATCTCTGATATATCCTTTTATCTGGAAGAACTTCTCCTTCAGTAGCACTCAACTTGTGGTTGGGATCAATTGGAGTTTCTATAGGCTTACACCCTAATTTCCCAACTTCATAAAGCAAGTCAAGGACATACTTCCTTTGTGATAGAAAAATTCCCTTCTTGGATCTTGCAACTTCAATGCCAAGAAAGTATCAGAGATCACCAAGATCCTTAATCTCAAATTCAGAAGCAAGGAAAGACTTTAACTAAGCGATACCCATGATATCGTTGCCTGTCACAACAATGTTATCAACATATATTATCAACATTGTTACCCTACCATCACCTCTTCTTATAAATAGGGTGTGGTTTGCCTGAGATTGAAAAAATCCAATATTTAAGGTAGCATTTTTGAACCTCTCAAACTAGGCTCTAGGGGACTGCTTGAGCCCATATAAGAACTTATTCAAGTGGCAAACTTTTCCTTCACTGTTAGGAAAGCTTACCCCATGTGGTAAGTCTATATACACTTCTTCTTGTAAGTCTCCATTAAGGAAGGCATTCTTTACATCCATTTGATATAAAGGCCAAGAGTAATAGGTAGCAAAAGATATGATCACATGAATAGAGTTCATTTTAGCAACTAGAGCAAAGGTTTCTAGATAATCAATTCCATAAGCTTGAGTATATCCTTTGGCTACAAGTCGAGCTTTGTACCTCTCAATTGAGCCATCTGCCTTGTGCTTAATAGTGTAAACCCACTTACACCCAATGAGAATCTTATACTTAGGACAAGGAACAATCTCCCAAGTTTGGTTCTTTATTAGGGCCTCTATCGCTTGGTTCATAGCTTCCTTCTAGTGATGGGACTGCATTGCCTCTATAACACTACGAGGGGTGGAAACAAAAGAGATAACAATGGAGTCCCTTAGTAAGAACATCTTGGTTACCAAAGAAAAAAAAAGGTAAGAACATCCGGAAGTTAATCCTTGATGTTGACAATAAGGAGTGCACACATCACCTCTCTCAAGCTTCTCTCTACTTATGGAGGACAGAGTTAGATGCAATATTTATGGCTGCCTTATTGTCGCATTAGAGTGACATAGGGCTATTAACACTCTCTCCCAACAGATTTTTTATCCAAAGCACTTCAGCAACCCCATGTGCCATGGCTATATTCGGCTCCAACATTAGATGTTGCGGGCCCGGGAATAGGATCTCGTCACGGGTCGGTCCACGGGGAAAACCT
>NW_010729209.1:744912-759887 GCF_000365185.1 Nelumbo nucifera
TAACCAAGGTGAGTTGACTAATCTACCCTTATTCGGCTAACTCTAACAACTATCAACATTGCCACCTTATCCTAACACTTTTTAACAAGGAGGGTGTAATCAAATTGGCACTACTTGAACCCTACTTGTTGAACTGCCTTATGAAACCTGCTAAATCAGGCTTTGGGAGACTACTTCAACCCATACAAGGACTTCTTTAACTTACACACCTTGTCTTCCTTCCCTTTAGCACGAAAACTTGATGGTTGAACCATGTACACTTCCTCCTCCAAATCACCATTCAAGAATGCATTTTTGATATCAAGTTGGTGTAACTCATAGTCCAAGTTAGCAGCCAATGAAAGAAGGACTGAATGGAGTTCATCTTTGATACTAGGGCAAAAGTCTTAGCATAATCAATACCGTATACCTAAGTGTACCCTTTTTCCACCATCCTTGCCTTATACCTTTTTACTGTTCCTTCTTTTCTACTAGATCCTTCCCTTTCGAAGGGTCCACCAACTCCCAAGTATTATTTTTATGGATGACATTGATCACCTCCTTTATAGCATCTATCAATTTAGGAAATTTTAAAGCCTCTACAACATTTTTGGATATAGGGATATTGTCAACAGTAGACAAAAAAGAGCGATAAGAGGGAGAAAGATGCTTATAAGATATATAGTGGGTAATGGGGTGTTTCATGGTGCATGACTTGACACCCTTCTTGTGAGCAATAGGAATATCAAAGTCATCCACACAATCAACAAAAAGAGGAATGGATGAGTCAACTGGCACAAGAGTACTTGGTTGAGATAAACTTACCTCCTGCAAGTTTGACGGTGTCGGTTGCATGTGTCTAGAAATTTCACATCTTTAGAACATTGTTGATCTTTACAAAGTTTACATAAGAAGACATGGAAAGGTTTCGGGTCCAAATTGGTAGGAAGATGGACCTAACGGACTTGCTTCTCCTCCACACCACTCTCCTCCTAAGGAGAAACATGGTAGAAAGGTTTAGACTCAGAAAAAGACATTCATAGAAACAAAGTACTTGTGGGTGACTTAATCAAAGCAATGAAAACCTTTCTGAGTAGATGGAGGTTACGGTACCAGCCTGCATAATTGGGTCCTTTCAGTTTGTTGTCGTCTAACAATTTAGTGAACTGTCTGTGTGCCATTTCTAATAAAAGGAAAGAATTAATTAGTCCACGGCCTTATTATTGTTTCATGTTATCTTTCATAGAATGGACTTTTATCTATATTCCATATCCATTTATTCATCTATGAGATTTCCCTCCTATCTCAATGATGAGGGCACAGTTCATGTTCCTGAAAATGTGGGAAATCACATAGGTGCATGGGGCCAATTGTTTCAATTGCATAATCCCACCACTTTCTGTGAAGGATCACATATCCACCCATCCAATGAGCTTTTCCTTTGGCCTCCATCAAACAATGTTCATTGCCATTTTAGGTTAAACCTTTCTGTTTGGTAATCATATTGTGAGCCCCAAGGTACCGTGGAGTGAAATGGATAGCCCAATTTCATGGTGCATCTCCACCCACCAATTCAGCCCGTTTTCATGTTAATGACGGAAGGCCTTTAGAGAAATCATCTTATGATATTCCCTATCTTATTGCACTTATATTAATCCGGAGGGAACGTGTATATCAGTCCCTAGGTCAGATTTAGGTCATTCCACAGGGGCTCCCACTGACTTTCATAAAGTCAGATTCAAATGGGCCCATAAAGGGCTAGGGTTCCACAAAGTTCCTCTTGGGGAGGAAGCTAATCAGGGGGCCATTGAAAAGGGAGATCATGCAATGATCTATGGGCATCATGGCAATGATGTGCATTCAGTCATGATGTACGCAGAGAGCCACATAAGTCAATACATGGGCCAAGCACTTATGGCCCACGAATGAATCACATCCATTCAGCACATCACATACACACACAAAATTGATCAAAATCAATTCAAGACTTGTACAACCCATATTCATTTAGATTAACACATGATCAGCCCATCAATGGACCAAATTATCTAGTAATTTTAACTTGGTATATGGGCTAAACTGCGAAAGGCAGTTTATCCCATATAGCAGTCCATGCTAAAATGGGTTGGTCTTGCTTTAATCTAACACAAAAGGGGTTTTTCAAGTGAGGGCCGAATTGGTCCACGCAATGGGCCATCAAACCCTTGGCCCAAAACCGATTTTGAGTCACTCAAACCATGATCCAAGGGGCTGTGGTTAGACCCCAAGGAACCATAGGTTCGGCCCAACTAGATTGAACCAAAACTAGGTCAAATTGGCCTAGGGTTTGGTGTCCAAAAAATGCAACAATTCTTATGATTAATGATCTGAAATTTCTCAGCTAAGATTCACAATCAAAGCAGCAATCAAACAACAAATAATAAAGCTAGGGCGGATAGTGTGATGGTCCGAATCTGATCCGAACAAAACTGCAACCTCGCAAAAACTACAATTTGCAGATTGTCGTTCATTTGCAGATTCCGTCTTCTCCGCGCGCTCTAGTGATTTTTCTGATGTAAAAAAAAATAGAAAAAACCCTAATTTTTATTACTTACATAAGGAAAAACCTAATACAATTTTTCTAAAAAGAAAAAAATTATTATAGACCAGATAACCGGAATAATGAATATCGAATACACAGAATTTGGCGCCACAAAGATTTCGATCTCCATCACACATTTAGCGCAAAAATTCAAGAATTCACAATAGAACAATTCTAAAATATATCAGAATATAATCATGAAAATTTCAGATAATTTGCCCAATTTCTGAGAACCGATTTCTCAGAAAAAGTGCTAGTTGCTCAAATCAGCTAGACTAGTCCTTGCCGATTTGAGTTTCTAGCCGATTTGAGTTTTGGTTTCAAATCTGATTTGGTTTGGTTCAAGGCTGAACCTGAGGCTCTGATACCACTAAAGGAAGGTTTAGAATCCATCATATGGATGGCCGAACCATGCTAGATGGTTGGGCGAAATTTCAAAAATTTCCAGACCTTCTGGGAATCGTATTCCCTAAATTTCGAAAAACTGCATTTTTCTAGGATTGGTCTTGCACAGAACCGGACCAGATTTGAAACCAAACAAAGAGGGAGATGTATACCTGATACGGATACTACAAGTGTAGATCCCAAGGTGGAAGTTCACGCCCAAATCAGTTCCTAAAACCAGCTTCCAATGAAGATGGTGCAGCTTGATCTTAAAGCCGGTTCAGCAACGTAGTTTTCAGCAAAACTGCAATCCAACTGTTTGGTTAACTGGGGAGGTGAGAACGAAATTTCTCTGATTTTTTCTTGCAAAAATCAGAGAAGGAACTAATCTTTATCAGTCCCAAAAAGTTGTAGTCGAACTAGGGTTTCTTGGAAGACAAAAGAAGAAGAGAGAGAGCAGAATTGAGAGGTTATCTAGATCAGTTTACCCTCTTCTCTTTTATCTCTTTATGGAGCACTTATCATAATCAAATTAGGAGATTATCCAAATCTTTATATGGATCTGTACTCTATTAAAAGATAAAACTCATCCTCTTAAGAGGATGGGTGCTCCATACCCATTTCCGAACCCAGATTCACCCCATGTCACATGACAACTTAAGCTGTCATGTGACATGTTAGTTAATCATATTAATTATGGGCCTTAGGCCCATTAACTATATGGCTTACGACCCAAGAGTGTTGCTTGGCCAATTTAGGTTTGATTTGTATGGTGTGGGACCCCATAATGACCTCACATAAGCCCACATGGGTTCGGCCCAACCTCTGTGAAAACACTTGGTCGAATTCACTGCTAAACATAGTGAACCCTTGAACTCATCACTATGGGTTCAAAATGGGCCCAACATTTACAATTAAATGATCCTTGAATCTAGCCATCCTATGAAGATCCAAGGGTAATGGACTTAAGTAAGATAAAGCCCATCAGGTAATTAGCCCTTAATGGTCTGTTACACTTAACCTCTTAGCCCATAATGATAAAACATTGCCCGACAGGGAAAGACCTCTCCCCTGGCTACAAGGTGTAGTGTCACACTTTGCTCAGATGGATCCCAGGAATTAAAACATTTTTGCACACTTTATATATATATATATATATTTTGCAAAACCAAATCTCAAACACAGTTGAAATCCACTACCAGTAGTTTAGGTTTCCATTAGAGAGAGTACAAACCTGATCATTCACTTTGTTCGACAAAGGGGCTGATCCTATTACTATGATCACCCACTTAAGTGAATTCTCAAACTGTTCCAACATACCGAGGTTTTGACCCACAAAGGATTTCACTGATTGGCATAACAAAGACAGCCCAATCTGGCACCTAATATAGTACCATAATCAAGTCTAGGTGTTATGTTTTACTTTCTGGTTTTGCCCATCAATCCCCAAAGTCCAGGGCATAAATAGAAAATGGTCCGGGTTCAGTGTTTCAACCAAACACACACTACATGTGCTTTGGGTCTCACCGTAGCAGCTGAGACAAACTGCCCCAATTTCTTTGGAAGAATATCAGTGTCAACCTTGGCAAGATAAACTCCCAAAGTCTATCCAACGGCTGAGAACATTCTAAACTAACAAGAGTCTCATAAATGTCTAGTTTAAGGGGTAATTTCATAGATACATACCAATATCAACATGAAACAATGATGTACTTTTATTTATTTATGATAAATGTATTTGTACATCAATCTGATTGGATCTAAGGGCGTACACTCTCTAACATTGTTATCACTTTTCTTCATCATATTACTCCCTTTTGTAGCTAAAGCACTTTGTTGCTGCTCCCCTTTAGCAATAACCAGCAAACTCTGCCTACTTTCCTCACATTGAACCAGGGAATACACCTCTTGAATTGAAGGCAGCTCACTACTCCCCAAATCTGAACCCTAAGAGGCTTGTATATAGGATTTAGTCCCAACAAAAAGGCAAAGATCCACTGCTGAGAGACCAATTCCTTATAAGCCTTGGCATCAACATCATCATCATGTTTCTAGTCAACTGCTTGGTAGTGATCCAACTCCTTCCAAACTAATGTGAGGGCTGAGTAGTAAGCTAACAAACTATGATCTCCCTGCTTACAAGTGGAGGGCTCGGCTTGTTACTGATAGATCTTGGCATAATGCCTTTGATCGGAGTAAGTGGATTTCGCTTGTTCCCATATCTCACTAGCATGTCAGCCCACATAAAATTTTTCCTCACCTCAGGTTCCATAGGTACCAAAAACCAAGACATGACCATACTATTTTCTTGATCCCACCGGTCATGTTCTGCAGTACCACTCTTAGGCTCCTTCACCTTCCCATTGATGTATCCAGCTTTACCCCTAGCTCTAACATAGAGTTCGATACCCGTGGACCAATCCATGTAATTTAGTTCATTCAACGGAGTAACTGGCATAGGAAAGTTCATACTATCTTCACCCACACTAGTTGTTCCTAGGGTAGATATCCGGAAGAGACAAACTCATCAATCGCCATTGGGGAAAATCATCAAACACCTAAACCACAACAACACTTCTGTGACTGATCACACCTCAATAAGAGGAACTGTCGAACTGCTGAAACTCCAAGAAAAAGGTTGAAAGACCACCTACAGCAACTGTACTTGCCTAAGAAAATCAGTATCACCTACAGCAACTGTACTGTCCCAGAAAATCAGTCTCCAATCACCTACAGCAACTATACTACCCAGAAAATCAATCTCCAATCACCCTCAACACACACTACATGCAGCACTAGAGAACCTCCTCTACTTACTCAAGAAGGGATCGCACAACCCCTTCACAGCACATACATGAAGGTGCAAGCCCCAAAAAGGAAACTGTCACAGTTCAAAACCAAGAATTCTGGGTACAGAAAAGAGAGAAAACTGCGGTCTAAGTGCTTCTATCTCCCACAGATTTGCTCTGATACCTGATCTCAACCCAGAAATTAGAAAAATAAAGAAGAGATAAGAGAGAAAGGGAGACTAGAAAAAGAAGAGACAAAAGAAAACCATCTTGGCTGTCCTTTTTTATTATTTATTCTAGGGACGAGACAAAATAATAAAAGAAATAAAAAAGACAAATATACCCCTGAGGCATAAATCAAAGAATAAACAGTAAAAAATTAACAAAAACTAACAGCTAGCTAACAACAGTATTGATTTGTTAAAATATAAAATTACATATTTTAGAAGTGCTTCAAGCTATGAGAACTCTGTAAGTGTACATGCAATTTGTTGTGTTGTATTGATTACAAACATTGGAATGCCAAGCATGCACAGGTATCTTGGTACCATATCTGTACATTTAAACATACACATTTTAACTCATCAAACATGTTAAAATCCGTGTTTCTATACATGGATAGTGAAACAAAAGTGAACTTCATTTGGATAAATAACCTTAACTTGAGTGCATAAATATATTGTTAAGTTTTAACTGCATGTGCTTGTGTTCTGGTTTTTATTAGAACAATATGAAGATGTTCATTGCCATCAGTAACAGAAATTTTTGGTTTTCACATTTCAGTTTATAAAAATGATGCTTCCACGAATTAGCTCATGTTCCTTTGACATGTAAAATAGTTCTTCCACAACCTGCTTCTTCCAGAGAAAGCGCATATTGTCCCTCTTGTTCCTCTTCATTGTTTTAATCTTGGTGATGTCCAGTGATCCGCTTTGTGCTCAAGGCTTTGACTCTGCTACTCTGTTCTTCCCTAACAATCCTACCCTCACCAAATCTCACAAGAGATGGCGCTTGGCTTATGCAACCATCTACTCTTGCCGAGTTTTCATTACTCTTACTGGAGATATTTTCGCAATGAAGAATCAACTCTTTCCCAGCATATTACGTATGCAATCTTACACTGCCATTGATGTATCTCCTCATGATGGTGGTGGTGGAAATGACAACATCGAACCTTTTGCCAATGTTGACCAGACAAGACTTATTGATTTGGTAAAGGAGAAAAAACTGGAGTATCTTCATCAGTTTGGTGGGGTTGAAGGACTTGCTAAGCTTCTTCAAACTGATGTGAATAATGGAATTCATGGTGACACCAAGGATCTTAGGAACAGGCAAAATGTGTTTGGTTTGAATACATACAAGAGGCTTCCTGCAAAAGGCTTCTTCCATTTTGTGGTGGAAGGTTTCAAGGAGACTACTGTCCTCGTCATTTTAATCTGCAGCCCTTTCTATCTTGGGGTTTTTACTACTTACGGGCTGAGAAAAAGTTTATACAGTTTTGCAAGTATAATTCTTTCTATTTTAGTCATTGTCAGTCTCTCTGCAGTGAGCACATTTTGGCAATCAAGATTATTTGACAGTATTTCAGATGAGAGCGAAATCATCAGGGTGGATGTTGTCAGAGGAGGAAAGCGGAAACAGGTCTCCATCTTTGACATAGTGGTTGGAGATGTTGTCCGTCTGAAGATTGGAGATCAGGTTCCAGCAGATGGATTGCTGTTAGATGTCCCCTTCTCACATGTACAAGTGAATGGATCCAGTTTTTTGACAGGGGAGAGTGATCATGTTGACATCAACAGTAGTGAGAGTCTGCTTCTATTCTCTGGGAACAAGGTGGCAGATAGAGATGGTCGAATGCTTGTCACTGCTGTGGGCATGAACACAGCATGGGGTGAGATGATGAGCTCAAAAGGCCATGGTTCAGCAAAGCACACACCACTACAAGCTCGGCTGAATAGGTTGGCCTCTAATTTAGCAATTATTGGTTTTATTGTTGCATTCCCTTTTTTTGTGGTCATGCTGGTGCATTTCTTCAGGTGCCCAGGATACTATATTAAAGATACAACAAATGCATTGTTGGGCATCCGTGGGTTTTTGCCAGTAAATACCATGTCTACAGTTACCATTGTAGTAGCAGCAATCCCTGAAGGCTTGCCATTAATTTTCACTCTCACTTTATTTTATTGTATTAAGAGAATGAAGGCTGATCAAGTGATTGTTCGTGAACCTGCTGCCTGTGAGATTATGAGCTCAGTTACTGTCATCTGTGCAGACAAAACAGGCACACTTACACTGAACCAAATGAAGGTTGCTGAGTTTTGGCTTGGTGAAGAAGCAATGAAGGATGGCACCTCAGAAATAGCCCCTGAAGTTACTGAATTGCTACGACAAGGAGTCTGTCTGAACACAACTGATGGTGTTCGAAATTGTCCTTCGGTATTGATGTCAGAGTTTTCTAGTAGTCCCACTGAGAAAGCCATTCTATCTTGGGCTATGGAGTTAAAGATGGATATGGATGAAGTAAGGCAGTGTTGCACAGTCCTCCATGTTGAAGCCTTTGATACAGCGAAGAAACGAAGTGGAATTTTGATAAGGAAGGGGGATGAAAAGATGATTAACATTCATTGGAAGGGAGATGCTGAGGTGATACTGGAAATGTGTTCTAGTTATTATTTGAGATCTGGTAGTGTAAAAGCCATTGATGAAGACAAACGGAATAAATTTGAGCAAACTATTGAAGACATGGCAGCTAAAGGCCTTCGATGTATTGCATTATCCCACAAAAAAATTCCGGAAACAGAAGACAACGATAACACCAAGGTCCACCTCAAGCTTGAAGAAGAGAACCAGACCTTATTAGGCCTGTTGGGTTTGAAGGACCCATGCCAAACTGGGGTTAGCAAGGCTGTTGAGGTTTGCAGAAATGCTGGAATCAACATCAAGATGATCACTGGAGACCATGTAGTTGCTGCAAAAGCTTCAGCCATTGAATGTGGGATACTTCAATCTGATGTGGAATTGAATAATGAAGCAGTAGTTGAAGGAGCAGAGTTCCGAAATTACTCAGAGGAAGAAAGAATGGATAAGATTGATAGAATTCAGGTGATGGCAAGGTCATCCCCCTCTGATAAGCTTCTAATGGTACAATGCTTGAAACGAAAAGGCCATGTTGTTGCAGTAACCGGCAATGGAATAAATGATGTTCAAGCACTCAAAGAAGCAGACATTGGTTTTGCTGTTGGGATTCAAGGTGCTGAGGTGGTGAAAGAGAGTTCAGACATCATCGTCTTAAATAATAGCTTCACCTCTGTAGCAGCAGCTTTGGGGTGGGGGAGGTGCTTATACAATAACATTCAAATGTTTATCCAATTTCAGTTCACGGTCAATATCTCTTCCCTTTCTATCAACCTCATAGTGGCAGTTTTTTCTGGTGAAGCACCACTGACGGCAGTACAACTGTTATGGGTGAACTTAATCATGGATGCATTGGGGGCCATAGCCCTGGCTGCTGAACAGCCAACCGGGGAGCTCATGGAGAGGCTTCCTGTGGTTCAAAACCAGCCACTTATAACTCATGCCATGTGGGGAAATCTCATCTTTCAAGCCTTGTATCAAGTGACTATCTTTCTCATCCTACAATTCAAGGGAAGGTCTGTCTTTGGTGTCAATGAAAAAATTAAGGACACCCTTATCTTCAATATTTTTGTCCTATGCCAAGTATTTAATCTTTTCAATGCAAGGAAGCATGGGAAGAAGAATATATTTAAGGGGATATTTAAGAACCGGTTGTTTTCAGTGATCATTGGGATTACAGTTGTTCTTCAAGTGGTAATGGTGGAGTTTGCCAAGAGGATTGCCAACACTGAGAGGCTGAATTGGATTCAATGGGTTGCAAGTATAGGATTTGCATCCGTATCTTGGGTGATCGCTTGGTTGGTAAACTGTTTCTCAGCCTTCCCAATCAATAAGGTGTACATGTACCTCATCACAGTCTTAAATTAGACTAGGATCTGTATCTTACTTTAGTGTGATTGTAATGCGATCTCGCATACATCTTGTCGTTTGCTTAAGCATTTGATAAGATGTTCTTACAATCTCTTGGACATAGCAGATACCACTTATTTATAGAGCTTTTGTCTTAGTTTCTTTTCTTGTACTTGTAATTTGAAAATATTTCCTTCTATTGGTGGAACTGTTCCTGTAAGATGCAATTAGAGCACTGTATCTGTTAGCCTAGTATAATAACTCAACCACTTGAAAGGATATTTTTCCTTACCTCAAGTAAATTCCAATAACCAAAAGTGGCACGTCACTTAGCTGGGAGGTCTCTCCCCAGGCATGCAGTGTGCTATGGTAGGAGCCAGGACATTGTTAGACTGCATTTGGCATTCCTTATTTTAAGGACTTATGTTCTTTTTACAGTTAAAAACTCGATATTTATAAGGACATTTTAACCGCAAAAAAGAAGATAAATCCTGAAAATAAGAAATGCCAAATGCAGCCTTAAGTCTGCTTACATTGGAAATATCTATGTGGGCTAGGAAAATGAATAAGATAATATATGTGAGCAGAAAGGAGCTTGGCATCTCCACTGGCCATCCACCTGCTTACTGCTTGTTCAGGGTCCCAGAATAGATAAGTTGCCCGATTCCCATTCTAATTTCCGTTTACCGCTAAAGAAATAATTAAAAAATATTCATTGCTCTAACCACTGCAGAGCTCCAGACAGTGGTTTCCTTTGGTTTGATAAATATTTTTACATATTGCAATTTTGTTCATTCATATTGTCGTCGTCGTCATCATCATCATTATCATCATCTTCTTTCAACTATATAGAATTAATTATATTGGATTCTGTTTCGCCATTCCCTTTTGTTTAATGCAATTCAAGATCCATGACCATAAGAGTTTGGCAACGGCTTTAATACTAACGGCTAACCTCCAAATCTCTCGATCTCTCGATGGAGGTGAAGCTCCATCCACCAACCAGCCAGACGTTCTTCTCCGCACCGAAGAATGCTTAGAATGCTTGCAGCAATGGCTCCGGCCTCGCTCATCGAATATCCAAATCCGAATCCTCCCCGAACAAAAAACAAATAAGAAAACATTCCACCTCCGAACGGAATTCTCCTCACCTCTCATCTTGTTTACCGATTGAAGAAAGAAAGCGCCACCATCACAGATTACAGAGAGACCGGAGAAATGATGATGATTGAAGAGGTACAATACTTGGAAACGTATTGTTTTTACTTACATATCATAAAAAAGGTGGACTGGTTTACAATTACAAGTGCGACGAGAACCCAAAACCAAATCTCCCAATGATCTGAAAACTTGAGAAACTCCGGTGCTGTTCGAAGTTGTAACCGACTCTTCATTCTTCAAATTCCAGTCGAGAAGAACGAAGTCGAGGGAAGCAAAAGGAAAGATAACAAATAGGTTCGATAAAGGAGAAGAGAACGACACGACACGACCCGTTTCGTTCGGTAGCTGTGAACCTGTGATCAGTTTTCAGAATTAACGGAAGAAAGCAGAAGAGATGTTTTTCTTCTTTGTGGACGCTGCACCAACTGCGGCTCGGCGGCGGGTTTGGTGGAGTACGAGAAGGTCCTGAAGGTGTTCTTCGTTCCGGTGTGGCGTTGGTCCGGCAAAGAGCCAGCCATGTACTACAACAGCTGCTCCCTCTTCTTCCCTCAATCCTTCTCCCTCCCTCCCCATCCGTCCTCGACTTCTCTCCGTCCCTCTCCGATATTCTTCGCTGCCATTCTTGCTCTCACGTTGTTGAACCCGAGTTCAGCTTCTGTCCGTTCTGCAGTTCAGCTCTGTAATCTTTTATCACAAGTGGGGTTTTCAATTTGATTAGAAAAACAAGAAATTTTCTTTCTTAACTTGCTCTGCCCCCTACTTTGTTTTACTTGTAGTTGGAGTTTCTTTTCCATCATTTGCCTTTTGCAGGGAGGAAAGAAATCTTTGGATTATAAGTCTTTCGTGGGTTGTTTCAGATTCATGTAAACTGCCACATGTTCAAGCAGATGCAGCTACTTTATCTTCACGTGGTTGGAGCTAATACTCACCGTCGAAACTGCGCTACTAAACAAATCAGACGGTCCACAAGGACCCAACGTCACGTGATTCACTGCTCAACGTGGAATCACCTCAAAGAACGTCGTCGTCCACTCGTCCTCTTGTATAGACGCCATTTCTGAATTATAAGGCACATGCGTAGCTCCCATATCTCCTCCGTCCACTTCCTTACTCGAATCAACGGTCTAGATTCTGTCCTGCTTATAAATCCTCTCTCACTCACACACACTCTCTCTCTCTGTACTCACCCACTCGGTCTCTCTGTATATATGTATATAAAGCGACTGGCGAGCTCTCTCTGTTAATCGAGGAGGTCTTCTTGCCTCTTCGCCCACTCACTTGAAGCTCTCTCTCTTGTCGAAGATTTCTTTTTTTTTTTTTTCTCATTTTATTTTGGGAAAGAACAAAAAAGATGCTTCTTCGAAGCGCTTCAACGCCGATCTTGAATTCATGGATTCCGTAGTCAAAGGAGTCGTTGCCGGAATCTAACCTGTTTCTTCATATACCGAAAACTCGACCGATCACATTGACTGCCTCATCGGCTTCGGTGCCTCTTGGCGACGATTCCATGAAGAAGATGAGCAGAGCTCTGTCGGAGACTGATCTCCGGGAGCATGCGGTGTTGAAAAAGAAGACATTAGGGAGGAACCTTACTAGGCTGCCTTCAATTTCGGTGGAAGAAGAGGAGGAACAAGAGGTGGGAATCAAGTCAAGGGCTTCGTCGTTGGAGCGGCTGCTTTCGAGTTTGGGGGTTTGGGGGAAGCTGTGGAAGCGATGGATGAGGGGTGTTGGGTGAAGGGGCGAAGGATAACGGGTTGTGACGAGGGCGGATTTTGGCTCTCTAATGACATCACATATATGTTATCTTGGAACATCTAGTTGATACATACACACCACTTAAGCAATGACTTGGAGTCTCAAATTGTGGTTTATTGTGGTTTTTCACCTAGTGGCTTGCCTTCACCGCTAACCTGGCGACTTCGACCACAATTCAGGTTGGTTAAAAGTACTTTGTTCAAGGCCGACTTGCACCCTTTCGTCACTGGCCGAACTTCCTTCGAGGGCATGTTGACTTGACTGAGGTCTAGGTGGCGACTTGTGAGATGTGACAAATTCGGCATGCATACCCGATACTCCCACGATTCATAGAAGTTGGCCCACATACCGAACATTTCGGAGGGTGGTCAATGTGCATGATGTTTACCTCTAAGGATTTTGGACCGGTTAGGTACGATCTCCTAGAAATCTTGGATGCGGTGCGTGAGGCCCACATTGAACAATGCCTATATAAAGGCACCAACCCCAAAGACCCAGAGAGGAGAAAAAAGATAGGTACGTATGATTATTTGCTCACTAGCACTCTAGCATTCAAGTATTCAGCTTGCATCCATAATATAGTACTAACTTAAGCATCGGAGCGACCTCGCCGGGTTAGCCACTCCAGGTTCTCTAATCTATTATCTTGTAGTCTGATCCAGCTCGTCACGCAACTAGTGTTCAAATCATCTTCCAGTTAGGAGTATCTAGATCGCGCACTATCAATTGATGCCGTCTGTGAGAAACGCTACAAGAAGCTAAATTCTCACCTTCTAAAAGGCTAAGTCCTATTCTTCCAAAAAGCTAAGATCCCGCCTTTTAGAAACTAAAGTTCTCACTTTCTAATTTCCATTTTTTATGAACTCAAAGGCACTTTTGAGCAGCATCAACACCCAGAACGAATACCGATTATTGGGGGACAAAAACACCTATGATGAACCTGGAGAACTCCCCTGTGACAAGCAGACAAGTTCAGGCTAAACTCAGCATCCCTAGTGCCCAAGATAAATACACCGTTATTGCATGTGAACGCCCCTCTCCCCACGGTACAGCCATTAGTGGTTCCTGCCGGGGTTGAAGCGTAGCAGTTCTATGAGATGAATTATGAATTTCCAGATCTGAGCATGGGAGAAGCCCGATGTAGACAACAACAGAACATCCTCAACTCATCCTCAATAGCAGTCAGCCAGGATGAGGCCTCATCAGCCCTGTTTCGTGAGGTCGCCTCTACAAGATGAGTTCTTCGTGGCTTCCGCAGGAGTTGGCGGCCAACGGACTGCATGGACGCCCTTGCAAGTTGAGCCTTCCAAGGCTCCTGTGCGAGCTGGTGACCTAAAGTCAATAGTGCTGCCCCCGTAGGTCAAGCTCCCAGTGGCTTCTTGTAGGAGTGGATGACCGGTGTCACTAACGAGGCTGATGTAGTGTAGTCATGGCCCTAAACTGCCAAATCACACCGACAACAACATTATGCCCTCGCAAAGGGGGCATAACATGTACGTTATGGTCTCGCAAGCACTCACCCAAGAAGATAATCCTACAAGATGACGTAGAAGCAACTATATGAGAAGTTATTATAGAATGACCACCCGCTTAGGCAGAAATGTCAGGTCGCACGTCGGCTAAATAAGGATAAGGAGAGTAGACTGCGAGTCGCTCCCAGAGCCCAAGGGCTAAGGTGTCGAGTTGATAAAAGATCTCAACACCACATGAGACCTAGTTGCCTCTTCAGCATGGGCAAATAAAAAAGTAACTTGTGCGCAGGTAGGATGGGCACATACCCTACAATGTCTATTTACTTCGGCGTACATTGAGATCGGGTTATTCCTATTAAAAACTAGTGTTAGACAGTGTATGCCCTTAGCTCAAATCAGAATGATGTACATTATAACATTTAATGTAAATGAATAAAGTACATATTTGATTCATGTTGTTATGGTGTGTTTTTGTGTAATACCCTTAAATTGGACACTTATGAGACTCGTGTTAGCTTAGAATCTTCACAGCCGTTGGATAAATCTGGGGAGATTTATCCTACCAAGGTTGACACTGATGTGCCACCAAGTTGGTTGGGGTGGTTTGTCTCAGCTACCAGGGTGAGACCTGAGGTACATGCAGTGTGCATTTTCTTGAAACCCTGAACCGAACAAGAATTCTAGTATTGCCCCGGACCTTGGAGATAGATGGGCAAAACTGGAATGTTACACCTGACCCCTAGACTCGATTATGATATTGCACTAGGTGTCGGATTGGACTGTCTTTGATATGTTAATCAGTGAGATCCTTAGAGGGGGTCAAAACCTGGGTATGTTGGGACAGTCCGAGAATTCATCTGAGTGGGTGAT
>NW_010729209.1:776445-908667 GCF_000365185.1 Nelumbo nucifera
ACAACAAATCAAATTGAATTGGAAAAGTTTATCTGTTTATTTATATTATATCATGTAGTTTTTTATTATATCAAATCAGATTAGATCAAATAATTCGAATCCGAATCATAATCTTGAAAATCCAATAGATTCTTGTGGAACGTTACTTGATTTTTCTGTAGAATTTTAGTGAACAGTCCTCTGAATTTTTATGTGGAATTTCAGTAGATTTTTGTAGAATTTTAGTTCATTTTTTTATAGAATTTCAGTGAATATTTATGTGAAATTTCAGTGAATTTTGGATGAATTCTAGTTCATTTTTCTGTTGAATTTTAGTGAATATTTCAGTGAAATGGTGATGGTGGTAATATTCCCAAGGTTCAAAGTATTGACACGTATCAGCCCGTATCGACTGATATGTATCGTGTCAATGGCTTCCTGATACTCCCCTACAAGGGTTGTATCGAGTCAGCCACTGGTTTAAAGGGTAGTTGGGCCTTAAACCGGCCCCTCTGAACCAATTTTAAAAAAATATGAAACATAAAAAAAACAGTGACACTGGCGTACCGGCCCGTGTCAATATTTAGAACCTTGAGTATTCCTGGGCTCTGATGCGGTCAGCTAGATGGGTTTAGGAGAAATCAGGGTAGGCCTTGTTGAAGTGAGAGAAATACTCTGAGAAGGAAGGGAGAGACTCATGATTGGTGAATTGGGTGTTGAGGAAAAGAGAGGAAGTGGTGACGGTGGCAAAGTTGTTTCGGGAAGCGGCTATGGTGTTGGAGGGCTTAGAATTGGGCTTAAGGGTGACGGTGGTAGTATTCTGTCAAATTCAGATCTAGGGACTGGGCAGCAACCTTGGAGGCAGGTTTGTGAGCCATCTCTAAAGTGCACAATCCACAATCCACAATCAAACTGTAACGGTCCAGAAATGTTATAGGCATATGTTAAGATGTTAAATGGCACAATCCATAATCAAACGATCATTTTTTTTACATCGAATGTTTTACATCTTGGTGTCAAACGCGAAAAGCATAAATTAGTCATGCAAAAATAAACCGATTTGTATTTTTCAAACCAGTGGAATGTTAATTTACACCTTTCAATTTTGTATTTACCCCCTTTCCAAACCTAGCCTAATCAAAATTGTTTAAATTCAACTAAAAATTGATGAACTAGTCCCAATTTCATGAAACCATCTAAGTCATTAAGTAATTGAAATTTCAAAATGCATGTTACAAAAGTTGAACCCATGGTCCCACTTCTTTATTTATGTTAATTAAAGAAAATGTAAACTATGGGACTTGAACCGTGGTCATTTGCTTTAAAAATTAAGGAACTTGTTATCCATCCACCATATTTTAATATAATAAAATTTGTAAAATATATTATATAAAGTATTTATATGACTGATAGTATATATATGTATATATGACATCATCACAATTTAACCCCAGTTGAACCTCTCCCTTTTCCAATTTTTATGGATGGTCTGATTCACTAAACTTTGGATAGAATCCCACCTCAGCTCTTTCGACATGTATCCAAGGAATAGAGCATCTTCAACAAACAGGTGGCCAATGGAGAAAGTACAATAGGAGAGAAAAGAGAGATGAAAGAAGAAGAAGGAAAGAGAAATGATGGTGCATGATTTGGTCACTCCAAGCTGGAAGTGGCTGCGCTCCTAGCTGGTGTTGGACAAGAGGTACCTGCGAGGAAGAAGATGAAGGAACCCGAGGGGCTCACCCGGCAGGAACACTGCGACGGTTAAGTTAGTAACCAGATTGAAAGCTGGGAGAGAGAGAGAGAGTTGCAGAGAAATTAAAGAGCTAGAGTGATGATCACGCAATTACCTTCGCCTCTGGGGGTCGAGGTCCTTATATACTAGTATCTTGACATGTCAGGTGCAACTGCCTTTGAATCTCTGCGGCGGCGATCTGCTATCTAATAACGTCTTGGAGTGGCTGGCCATTATTTGTCAGAGCTGAGCTGTCGGGCAGAGGTGATCGCTGCAGAGTACGGTCCTGCCAGACAAGAAACAACCTCCAGGGTTGGCAGGCACGACGCCGCCAGGCAAGAGACGTGGGTGCAGTCTCTAGGTTTGGCAGGTACGGTTGTCAGGCAGAAAATCCCCTGCGATACGTCGTACTGCTCTGCAGCGAGCTACCTTACACCGAGTTGCTGGTGATGTGCCGAGGTGCTTCTACCCGAGGTAGATCTCCGAGATAGTCTACTTAGTTTTGGACAGGAGCGAGCTTATTCTAGTTAGGGAGCTGACGAGCTTAACCCAAAGTGTCTTCAGTTCGGGATTCTCCCAACTTGGGAGAATCTTAGCTCAGGGTGCTCCCTACTTGGGGAGTCTTACCTCAAGGTGCTCCCTACTTGGGGGACTCTTAGCTCGGGGCAACGGAGTATTATCTTGTAGCGAGCTGCCATTCATGGCGAGCTGTCAGGTTGGGTAATAGCGAGCTCGTTATGCTGAGTTGGAGCGAGCTCGTTATGCTGAATTGTCACTTATGTCGAGTCACATCCACGTGTCCCCTCATTACAAGGTCAGGCCAAATCACCCTCCATCAGTTGCCCCCCACTCCCCGGGCCAGGGGTCCTGACCTGGTGTAGGAAGTTCACGGTGACATGGGTAGATTTGGGTCGAGGTTCAGGCCGTCCAGTCAGACAGTTCGCCAGTCGGACCAGTTCGGCTGCTTGGCTCAACCAAGTATAACCTAGGTCGCGTGCAGTTTACGCGCAGACGTCACGTGATCTATAGACTCCACAGACGCCAAAAAAGGCGCTAAACTGATTTTGACCTTGAGAGTCGTGCAACCGGTTTTCTTAGGAACCGTCAGATCTTCTTGATCTCGACCATTGATCCCAGACCTTGCGGCTATAAATATGAGGGGACCCCAGTCATTTTCTCCGCCATAAGTTCACAAGCATTCACCTTGAGGTCGCAGTTAGAGTCCTCAGCTCGGGTTTTCTAGTTCGTCAATCTTCCAGTCGGTCTCTCTTCTTGGTGAGTCTCCCCTAGCTTTTCTTTTTCAGTTTTGGTTCAATTCGTAGTTATGTCGCAATTTAGTTTTGATAGTCTCTTGGATGAGCCCGAGGAAGGTACCTCGGCTCGGGTCGGTCCTCCCGAGGTGGAGTCATCCTGGGAGGCATGAGAGGCCACGAATAATCCAGCGTCTACTCATCGAGATCAGGCATCAGACAGGTTCGGTCCTTCGACGCTGACTGTAGATATAGGGCTTTGATAGGTCGATACCACCTCCCGGAAGAGTACACCTACAGTCTCCCCATCACTAACTTCCCTTGGGAGCACGATCATAATGAGATCGTAATCTTCGAAGAGCAGCTCGTGGCTGGTCTTCGCTTACCTTTACATCCCTTGATCATCGAGGTCCTGAAGTTCTTCAACATTACTATAGACCAATTACACCCGAACTCAATTTGGAATGTAGTAGGGACGATCTCTCTTTTTTATGAGTACTGTCTACCTCTTGACCTCAACATCTTTTCTTCTATTTTATCAATCAAGAAATATTCTTCCTTCCTGCGTCCTTCCCGAACATAGGCGAACCTATTACCTGTCATCTCGCCTGAGCTTTAAACTTTTACACGAACTGCCCAATAGGATCCCGGCCTGGAAGCGAAGTTATTTTGTAGTTCGTAATCCCACAGGGTGACCTTTCCCTACTCATTGGAGGGCTGCCATTCAGGAATCCGGTGTTAGGCTGGACCTGAAGACAAGGGAGACGCTCCAATCGTGGGTAGAGCTCGGCTTCCACTGCAAGGACTACCTTGCCGAAGATAAGATCGTGCAGGCTGGCTTGAGTCCTAGTAGGTCCTCTTTGGTTTAGAGTTATTTTGGACGGTATTTCATTCTTGTTGACGTTGCTAACGCCAGGTCTTGTTGCAGCTCCCATGCATCTCAATGCAGACAAGCTTCTTGGGCAGATGAAGGGAAAGAAGATGAAGCAAGCTACTAAAAGAGCTCGTACTGAGTCTCTAGAGCCCGTCGTCCCTGAGCCAGAACAACCTTCCAATGCGCCTCCAGTGATCGACTTGGAGTCGGAGAAGGTCCCACCTCGTGCATTCGAGACATCTTCGGGACCTGCCCCTACGACAATCGTTGCTTCTTCGAGGAGCGAAGGATCAATTCGGAGTATCTTGACCCTACAATATAGCCTTCAAAAGATCAAAGAGGCTATATACTCCGAGGAGGTCGCCAGTTGGGCTGAGCTAACGCCTACTCAGCTCGGAGCTCGGGCGGCTACCCACTGCATGGTGGTAAGTCTTGTTTTACTTCGATTTTTTTTTTTGTATCTGTAGCCTTGGCGGCACTAACTTATATTCTTGGCAGGTGAACTCAGTCGTGCATGCCTTGACCTACCAGTCTGAGCAGCACTTAAAGTGGGCTCTAGCTGCTGAGAGTTCATCTCATGAGGCTCATACTGAACTGAATTTAGCTCGCGGAAAGATCCATCATCTAGAGAACAGTGTGCGAGCTCAAAAGAAGCTCATCGAGACACTGATGTCAGAGAAGGCAGATCTGGAGCGTAAGGTGGAGAACCTCAAGACGGATGTCATGGAGCGGACTGAAATCTTTCTTCAGTCCATGGAGGAGGCCAAGGTCAAGGCCGTCCAGGATTATAAGAGCTCGGAGGAGTTCGAGGGAGAGTTGGTCGAGGCTGGGGCGGAGGGCTACCGCAAAGGCTTCAAGCTCAGTAGATGGTTGATCAAGCGCGAGTTCCCGCAGCTCGATGTGAGTGCCATCACTACCTCGCAAATCACAAAGGAGGTAGCCCTTGAAGCTGCTAAAGACCCAGACTCGGAAGCGGAGAGCGACGGTGACGACATTGCAGAGACCAATGCCGATGACAAGGTTGGCTCCTCCACCGAGGCTTCGTGTAAGAGCAACGAGTGTCCCAAGTAGTCTTTTGTACTGTGAGCCTACGAGCTCAGCTTCTTTTTCTTCTTTCCCCCTTTTGTAATGAACTCTTTATAATGAAATACATTTTTTGTTAAGTATTGTGCAATTGATCTTCTGATCATGGTGATTTTTTTTTGAACTGTTGAACTATCTTGCTAGATGACCGAAGTAGGGGTTCCTTAGCTGTTACCCCGAACTACCACCTCGTACTTTGGAGTAATTTGCCGAAGTGAGCGATATTGTAAGGTATACGCTCGACCTATCTGCCCACAAGCTACATGTCGTAACAACCATTACAGGTATTCATACCTGAGCTGGGGGTGCCTTGGCACTTCGCCTATGCCAAAGAGGCGAGTAGGTCTTTAACGGTGCCGGGGTCCTTTATTAGCTTGGTATTTTAGCCCTTAGGCTGAGGGAGTGACTTATAGTCCACTCTTTGGAGCTCGCCCATGCCAAAGAGGCGACTGGGTCTTATATAGTGTCAAGGTTCTTTTATTAGCTCGGCGCTTTGGCCCTCAGGCTCAAGGATCGACTTGTGGTCCACTCACTTCTGGAGTTCGCCCATGCCAAGGAGGCGACTGGGTCTTGTATTGTCGAGGTTTAGCTTGGCACTTTGGCCCTTAGGCTTAAGGAACGACTTGTGGTCCACTCACTTCTAGAGTTCGCCCATGCCAAGGAGGCGATTGGGTCTTGTAGTGTTAAGGTTTAGCTCGGCATTTTGGCCTTTAGGCTCGAGGAGCGACTTGTGGTCCACTCACTTCTGGAGTTCGCCCATGCCAAGGAGGCAGTTGGGTCTTATATAGTGCCGAGGTTCTTTTATTAGCTCGGCGCTTTGGCCCTTAGGCTCGAGGAGTGACTTGTAGTCCACTCAGCTCGGTAATTACAAGTAATATTGCCTTAGGTTGACAATATTCCATGCCCGAGGTACCTGCTTCCCTTCTATGGTTTCGAGCTCATATGTTCCTTCCCCAAGTACCCGCTTTACTCGGTAGGGTCCTTCCCAATTTGGCCTGAGCTTACCAACACCGGGCTCGGGTACCATGACTTTACGAAGAACCACGTCTCCGACGCGGAGGTTCCGCTTCTTGACCCTAGCGTTATAGTACCGAGCTACTCTCTGCTGTAGGCCATGGTCCTAATGTATGCGAGGTCTCGTACCTCATCAAGTAAGTCGAGGTTGGTGCGTAGTTCATCCTGGTTTGCTTCGTCGTCGTATGCTTCCAGGCGGAGTGTAGGGACCTCAATCTCGGCTGGGATCACTGCCTCCATGTCGTAAGTGAGGTTGAAGGGGGTCTCGCCCATTGCGGTATTCACCGTGATTCGATAGGTCCATAATAAGTTGGGCAGCTCGTCTACCCACAGCCCCTTAGCTCGGGCTAGACGTGCCTTCAGTCCACGGAGAATGGCTTTGTTTGTGACCTCCATTTGACCGTTTGCTTGAGGGTGCACCACCGAGGTGAAATTTTGTTGTATTCCTATGTCTTTACACCAGTTCTGGAACTTAATGTCCTTAAATTGTTTGCCGTTATCAGAGATGAGCACTCGGGGTAGTCCGAAACAACAAACTATATTCTTCCAGAAGAAATTCTGCACACTTCGCGTTGTGATCATTGCGAGAGGTTCGGCCTCCACCCACTTAGTGAAATAATCAACTGCTACCACTAAGAACCTCCTCTGTCCTGTTGCTGGTGGAAACGGTCCGAGTATATCGATCCCCCACTGTGCAAAGGGACACGGGCCGGTGAGGTACTTGAGGTCGATAGCAGGCTGGTGGTGGATGTTGGCATGCTTCAGACACTTGTCACATCTTCTCACGAACTCAATCGCATCTGCCTTCATCCTTGGCCAATAATATCCCTGTCATAGTGCCTTCTGGGCGAGAGCCCTACCCGCCATGTGTCCTTCGCACAAACCTCATGAGTGTCGCGGAGCACGAGCTCAGCTTCGGAAGGTCGTAAGCAGCACAGATAAGGGAGCGTATAGGATCTTCGGTACAGTCGCCCATCTATCATGACGTATTTGGCTGCCTGACGCTCTACCCTTCTGGTAGCATTGTGATATGCAGGGAGGGTCCCGTGTAGCAGGTAGCTCGCGAGTTGATCAACCCCGCTCAGCTCTGCTTGTACGACAGGAGCGACCTCCTTTGCCCCCCTGAGAATTCTAGGCCGAGGCAGGTTCTCTATGTACACGGTTCTCATGGTGTTATCTCTTGTGCTGGCTAATCGGGACAGGGCATCGGCCTCAGCGTTCTCGGATCTCAAGATCTGCTTGATGAAGTAGGGCTGAAAATTGAGCAGAGCCTCTCTGCTTTGGCTAAGTAGGCGGCCATAGTTGGTTCGCGAGCTTCAAATTTGCCGGCGACCTGGTTGACCATGAGTTGGGAGTCGCTGCAGATAACGATGTGCTTAGCTTTTACTTCATTTGCTAGAGCCAGCCCGGTTATCAATGCCTCGTACTCCACTTCATTGTTGGACGCAGCGAACTCAAAGCGTAGCGTATACTCCAATTTCACACCGCTTGGCCCGTACATAACGAGTCCAGCCCCGCTACCCGGCTGATTTGATGAGCCATCCACATGGATGATCCAGGGCTCCTCATCCCAGGTCGGGTTCGGTCTGACCAGGAGAGAGGCCGCACTGATTGAAGCTTCCTCGCTGTGCTCGGGCTCGTCCGACGTGGGGACTTCGGTGCTGAAAGTGCATTCTGCGAGAAAGTCGGCTAAGGCTTGGGCCTTGATAGCAGTTCGCGGCTTGTACTGGATGTCATACTCGTTGAGTTCGATGGCCCACTTCGTCAACCTACCGGAGACCTCGAGCTTGAGCAAGACTTGCCTCAGAGGCTTATTGGTGAGGACGATGATCGTATGAGCTTGGAAGTATGATCGAAGTCTCCGAGCTACAACAACTAGTGCGTACACCAACTTTTCGATTCCTGCAAGCTCGTCAGCTCCCTAACTTGAATAAGCTCGCTCCTGTCCA
This sequence comes from Nelumbo nucifera, assembly GCF_000365185.1. The sequence continues at coordinate 784,330 of NW_010729209.1, forward strand.
AAACTAAGTAGACTACCTCGGAGATCTACCTCGGGTAGAAGCACATCGGCACATCACCAGCAGCTCAGTGTAAGGTAGCTCGCTGCAGAGCAGTACGGAGTATCGCATGGGATTTTCTGCCTGACAACCGTACCTGCCAAACCTGGAGACTGCACCCACGACTCTCGCCTGGCGGCGTCGTGCCTGCCAACCCTGGAGGTTGTTTCTTGTCTGGAAGGACCGTACTCTGCAGTGATCACCTATGCCCGATAGCTCAGCTCTGACAAATAACGACCAACCACTCCAAGCCGTTATTTGATAACAGATTGCCACCGTAGAGATTCAGAGGCGGTTGTACCTGACATGTCAGGATACTAGTATATAAGGACCCCGACCCCCAGAGGTGAAGGTAATTGCGTGATCATCACTCTAGCTCTTTAATTTCTCTGCAACTCTCTCTCTCTCTCTCTCCCAGATTTCAGTCTGGTCACTAACTTAACCGTCGGAGTGTTCCTGCCGGGTGAGCCCCCAGGTTCCTTCATCTTCTTCCTCGCAGGTACCTCTTGTCCGACACCAGCTAGGAGCGTAGCCACTTCCAGCTAGGAGTGACCAGATCGTGCACCATCAATTGGCGCCGTCTGTGGGAAACGCTTCGCAAAGCCTTCTTCCACCAAATTCTTCAAGTTCAATTTCCATGGCTTCCTCTAGCAACGCCGGACACAGTGCAAACATGAATGCTTCCGAGGAGCAACCTCAAATCCCGACAGTGTGCGTTGGTCTATTCACCCTGCCACTCTCTATGGATAGAGTTCCTACTCTGAACGTGCCCCAGATCATGGCACCTGTGAACGCTCTACTCCCCTCCATGGCGGGTGCAACCTTCTCTGAACCATCTATTGTTCCCCCAATGACCGGACAAAACCAATTTGAAGACTTCTTACACTACATGCAAGCTATGCAAGATCAAATGCAACAAGTCCAACAATTCCAACTGTATCAGCAGCAAGTGCTACACCAGGTTTATCAGCATTAGTACCAACAACAGTTTCCAGCACTGCCTCAGAACCAACAGCCGGTTCCACCCCAGCATCCGGCCGCACAGCAAGCTAAGCTTCACCGCCGGAGCGAACGCCCCTCTCGCCGGGGAGAAACCTCCCAAACCCAGAATCCCCCTAGGAGCCAAGTCTTGTCCCGCGAGGGAGAAACCAGTTACTCCCACCTCACCGCGCATGGTCAGGACGGGAGATTCTCAGCCTAACAAACCTGCATCACCTCGGCTTTCAGAGTTCGAGATCCCGCTCATAGAAAATCAGTTCGAGGTCCTGGCCGCAGACTCTAGACAAGGTCCCTCAATCCACAGCCACCGCCAGTAGTCCGAGCCACTCCCCGCAAGAACTGTGCCGGACAACATGGAAACCAGCAGCACCAATGCGGAGCCGACCAATAAGCAACGGAGATGCTGCTGAGCTCATCGAGCTGCTGAGCTCATCGAGCTACAACCCAAAACTTGCCCGAACTCCTCAAAGGAAAGGAAGAAGCGAGCTCAGGAGCAGTGAAAGCCACTCTACTCCTCTCTGTGCCATCCCCCCTGTCTCCCGAACTTCTGGCCGTCCCGATGCCAAAAGATTTCAAGGTACCTCCCTTGGACAAGTATGATGGATCATTCGGTCTGAATGATCATGTAGATTCTTTTCAGTCACAGATGCACTTAGCCAGGGCAGGTGAGTCTTGCATGTGTGTAGCTTTCTCTACTACGTTTAAGGGGGTAGCTCGCACATGGTATAGAAACCTCATGCCTGGGACAATCAAGAGTTGGGCGCAGTTCGTGCAGATTTTCACCTCACACTTCATCACCAGCAAGAGGTGTCTGAGGTCCCAAGAAAGCCTTCTCGGCATAGTCCAGAGGGAGGGGGAATCTATCCGTAGCTACATCAAGATGTTCAATGATGCATGTCTGTAGATACCTAATCTAGACCCCGCAGTGAAGCTCACGGCCGCCAAAAGAGGCATAACCCACAAAGAGTTCAAGTGGCATGTAGTTGCCAACAAGCCCAAGGATGTAACCGAGTTCCTCAAACTTGCGGACCGATTCATCGGAATAGAAGAGGAGATGAACCAGAAAAACGAGAACCCACCGGAGAAGAGGAAAAGAGAAGGTGAGATCTCGACTAACGGGGACAATAAGAGGAAGAAAGAACCAACTCGGGGAGGAAAGCCGGACCAGTCTTTCTGAGCTCCTCCAGCTGAAAGGATGAACTACACGCCCATGAACGCGAAGCGAGCAGAAATCCTCATGGAAATCAAGGACGCATCTTATGTGAAGTGGCCACCTCAGATGAGAGGAGACCCAAATACTAGAAATAAAAATCTGTATTGTCATTTTCATAGAGATCACGGTCATAGCACTGAAAATTGTAAAAACCTCCGCGATGATATAGAAGAACTCATCCGTTGCAGGTATTTAAGAAATTTTGTACAAAGTGATAATAAAACAGGACGGCAGGGGGAGCAAGGTAGAGATGCTCTCGAGTCCAGCAACAGGCAGAATGAGCAACCATAGAGGCAGCCACCCGAAGAGAGGCCAGTTCAGGGAACAATCCAAATGATCACCAGCGGATTGATCGTCGCGGGCTGCACCTCAGCTGCAGCAAGGACCTCGGCTCGGGAGATTGAAAGAGAAGAACGGAATCCCCCAAAGCGGCCAAAGGGTAGAGGAACCAATTTTCTTCACCGAAGATGATGCGCATGGAGTCCAGTACCCCCACGATGACATGCTCGTTGTAAAAATGAGAATCAATGATTTCGAGGTAAGCCGCATCCTTGTTGACTCTGGCAGTTCGACGAATATACACTTCAAGGTCGCATTTGACAAACTTCAGCTTCGGGAAAGCGACCTCAAGCCCGCGAACACTCCCTTGGTGGGCTTCAGCGGAGAGGAAGTCAGGCTCCTGGGGAGAGTTAAAGTACCTGTGGAGGTCGAGATCATGGCCTAGTATTGCGAGATTTGACCACCCTTTTCTAGTGGTCGTGACTCCCTCCCCGTACAATGCCATAATAGGTCGGCCAATCACCCACGCTTTACGCGCAGTGGTGTCCACCTATTACTTGGCTATGAAGTTCCCAACGGACTTCGGAGTAGGGGTAGTGTGGGGCGACCAGCTTGAGTCTCGCAAATGCTACGTCGCCGCCCTAAAAGGGAAAGCCAAGGTGGCTGACGACCTCGATTTGGAGCGACCTACGGAACAGCATGAAGAGCGAGCTACACCCATAGAAGACACGGTTGTTGTACCTACTTTGACAGACGATCCAGCTCGGACTCTCTAGATCGGTGCTTCAGTCGAGGAGCCTCTACGATCTCAGCTAGTAAGCTTTCTACTTAAAAATTTAGATGTTTTTACATGGTCCGCGGAAGAGATGTTCGACATAGACCCCAGAGTCATTATTCACAAACTGAACATTGATCCTGTAGTTAGACCCGTTAGACAAAAGAAACGCAACCTAGCCCCAGAGTGTTGGATAGCAGTCGACGAGGAGGTCGGGAAGCTCCTCGCAGCCAATTTTATTAGGGAAGTCCATTACCCGAGCTGGGTAATCAACCCCGTTCTGGAAAAAAATGCCAACAGTAAATGGCACATGTGCGTTGATTATACCGACCTGAATCGAGCTTGCCCAAATGACTGCTTCCCACTTCCCAAGATAGACCATTTGGTGGACGCAACCTCAGGGCATGAGTTGCTGAGTTTCTTGGATGCTTACTCAGGCTACAATCAGATCAGAATGGACCCTGCCAATGAGGGAAAAATGGCCTTCATAACCAAACTAGGCCTGTACTGCTACAAGGTCATGCCGTTTAGGCTGAAAAATGTCGGGGCAACTTTTCAAAGACTTGTAAACCGATTGTTCGAGCCACTGATCAACAAATTTTCACAAAAACACCCTCTCTCTCAGTTGGACTTCACACCAACTTCCCAAAAACTGCATTTCAGCCTTGAAATTCCCCAGTTTTCCCCAAGATTTGCACAAAGACCCTTAGAGGTCACAATATTGAATTTAATTGGAAAAATGGGACATTTTGACTATTCTAAGGCCGAAAATAGCCCTGAAATGATGCCCCTAAGGCATCAAAATACAAAGTTATCAGGCACGTGAACGAATATTGTCCGGGTTCGAGCACACATTCTTGGTGGTCATGACTCCATCCCCCTACAACGCGATCATAGGTCAGCCTATTATGCATGTTTTACGCGCAATAGTATCAACTTACTATCTCGCGATGAAGTTCCCGACAAAGTACGGAGTAGGGGTGATACGAGGCGATCAAGTCGAGCCACGGAAGTGTTATATGGCTGCCCTCCAAGGAAAGGCAAAACTGGTAGAAGGTGTCAAACTGGAGCGACTTGTAGACTACACCGAGGAGCGAGCTACCCCGATGGAAGAGACGGTCCACATACCTATGTCCGCGATCGAACTGACCAAGACTCTCCAAATCGGTTCACTAATAAGCGAACCGCTCCAAACATAGTAGTAAGTTTCTTACCTAACAATTTAGATGTGTTGGCTTGGTCTGCGGCAGAAATGCCTAGAATTGACTCTAGTATAATAACTCATAAACTTAATGTGGACCCTTTAGTCAAGCCAGTTAGACAAAGAAAACGCAACCTCGCCCTGGAATGGTGGAGGGTAGTCGATGAGGAGGTCGGGAAGCTCCTCGCCGCAGACTTCATCAAGGAGGTCCATTACCCGAGCTGGGTCGCTAACCCCGTGCTTGTGAAGAAAGCCAATGGCAAGTGGCGCATGTGCATCGACTACACCGACCTGAATAGAGTTTGCCCAAAGGATTGTTTCCCCTTGCCTGGTAGACGCGACCTCAGGGCATGAGTTGCTGAGTTTCATGTGCCTACTTCGGCTATAATCAAATTAGGATGGACACAGCTGACCAAGACAAAGCTGCTTTTGTAACTGAACTCGGGCTATACTATTATAAAGTTATGCCATTTGGTTTGAAAAATGGTGGAGCAACTTTCCAGCACTTGTAAACATTGATTGGTAATAAAGTAGAATGTTATGTTGATGACATGGTCGTGAAGACCCAAATTTCTAGATCTTTAATCGACGATTTAAATGTTGTTTTTCAAATTCTAAGGAAATACAACATTAAGTTAAACCCAAATAAGTGTGTCTTCGGAGTTACGTCGGGCAAGTTCCTCGGTTACATAGTGAACCTACGTGGCATCGAAGCAAACCTAAACAAAATCAAGGCCATCTTAGAAATTCGACCACCCTAGAAAATCAAGGAGGTACAATGACTAACTGGCCGGATAGTGGCCTTAAACCGATTTATGTCTAAATTGGCAGGTTGCTACCTTCACTTTTTTAAAGCAATTAAAAAGATTGAGACTTTCGAATGGAATGAAGAGTGACAGCTTGTGTTTGATGAGCTAAAAAGGTACCTAAGCACTGCCCCAATTTTAACCCGACCTGAGGAAGAAGATGTGTTGAAGCTGTACCTCTCCGCGAGTGACGAGGTGGTCAGCTCGGTACTAATCAGATAGGTAGATTCGGTTCAACGACCCGTCTACTATGTGAGAAAAGTGTTGCAAGATGTAGAAACCAGATACCCTGATATCAAGAAACTAGCGTACATGCTGGTGGTGGCAGCTCGAAAACTACGCCCATACCATCGTCATCCTTACTAATAGACCTTTGAGGCACATCCTACTTAAGCCCGAGGTGATAGGAAAATTGACGAAATGGTCTATTGAGCTTAGCGAGTACGATATTCGGTCTGAGCCCCTACTAGCAATCAAAGCCCAAGTCTTGGTGGACTTCATAGCATAATGCACATTTAGCACACCAGCTCCTGAACTGACTGAGCCTGTTAACATGCAGAGGCGTCGACCAGTGCAGCACCGGTCCCGGTCAGATCAGTACCGACCTGGGATGAGGAGCCTTGGATCCTCCATGTTGACAACTCATCCAACCAGTGAGGAAACTATGCGGGACTGATACTATATGGCCCAAGCGAGGTGAAGCTGGAGTACGCTTTCTAGTTCGGATTTGAGGCCTCAAACAACGAGGCGGAGTATGAAGCGCTAATTGCTGGGTTGAACTTGGCGAAGGAAATGGGAACAAAACACCTCATCGGCTATAGTGATTCTGAACTGGTGGTGAACCAAGTTAATGGTGACTATGAAGCACGTGACTCGAGTATGACAGTCTACTTGACCAAAGTCAGAAAGATCCTACCAAGCTTTAGCTCTTGTTTCATCAGGAAAATTTCGAGGTCCAAGAATGTTGAGGCCGATGCCTTATCACGACTAGCAAGTACAAGCGAGGACTTGCCTCGGCCCAGCATCCTCGGGGGGGCAGAAGAGGTCGCTCTCGGGTTGCAAGCAGAACCGAACTGGATTGATCCGCCCATTGATTATCTGCTCCAAGGGACCCTACCTACAGAACGCAATGCAGCTCGGAGGGTAGAGCATCAATCAGCCCAGTACGTCCTCATAGACGGATGGCTGTATAGGAGATCCTTCATGCTCCCCTACCTACGTTGCCTGTGACCCTCAGAAGTCGAGCTCGTACTTCGCGATATCCATGAAGGTTTATGCGGAGGACACTTGGGGGGCAGAGTCCTCGCCCAAAAGGCATTAAGACAGGGCTACTATTGGTCCACAATGAAGGCAGATGCACTTGAGCTCGTCAAAAAGTGCAACAGATGTCAAAGGCACACCAGCATCCCCCATCAGCCTGTTGCTGATTTGAAGTATCTTACTATCCCATGGCCCTTCGCACAATGGGGAATCGACATCCTCGGTCCTTTTCCACCGACAACCAGGCAGAGGTAGTTCTTGGTCGTGGCAGTGGACTACTTCACGAAGTGGGTGGAAGCCGAATCGTTGGTAAGCATTACAGATCAGAATGTGCAGAATTTCTTCTAGAAAAGCATCGTGTGCCATTTTGGACTGTCCAAAGTCTTTATTTCGGATAACGGAAAGCAATTTGAAGACATCAAATTCCAGAATCGGTGTGCCAAGATGGGGATTCAGCAAAACTTCACTTCAATAGCACATCCACAGGCAAATGGGCAAGCCGAAGTGACGAATAGGACTATCCTTTGTGGACTGAAAACTCGCTTCGTGCGAGCTAAAGTCTTTGTGGGTGGATGAACTGCCCAGTGTCCTTGGGGCCTACCAGACTACCATCAAGACCGCGACCTACGAGACACCCTTCAACCTCACATATTGGATAGAAACTATGATTCCGGTAGAGATTAAAGTACCAACGTTGTGGCTCAAAACCTACGATGAAGAGACAAACGACGACGAGCTCAGGACTAACTTAGACCTCATCGAGGAGGTATGCGATCTGACGCACATTCAAACTACAGTTTACCAGCAGCAAGTAGCTCAGTATTATAACGCCCGGGTTAGGAAGCGACTATTCCGAGTCGGAAACCTGGTCTTTCGCAAGGTAATGGTACCTGAGCCCGACGTGGGTAAGCTCGGTCTGAATTGGGAAGGTCCTTACTGGGTGAGACAGGTGTTCGGAGAAGGAACCTATGAGCTCGAGACCATGGAAGGGAAGTTGGTACCTCGCGCTTGGAATATCGACAACCTAAGGAGATACTACCTGTAAACCTCAATGCAAGCAAAAAACGACTAAGTCCATAAGACTACCGAGTTGATCCTATGGACGATGAATTGGAGAGAGGACCTTAAGTCACTCCCAGAAGCCTAAGGGCTATAGTGCCAAGCTGACAAAAGACTTCGACACGCTATAAGACACAATCACCTCTTTGGCATGAGCAGAGAAGTCCTAATCGCCTCTTCGGCATAGGTTGCACAAGACCCGGTCGCCTCTTTGGCATGGGTTCATTAAAACCCAGTCGCTTTGGCATGGGTAAGGCAAAGTAGCCCAGTGCAGACAGGTTAGGCAAGTACACCCTACAGTATTTTCTCACCTCGGCATACGATAACGATTGTTCCATTTTGAGTTTGGGAGTAATCTCGAGCTCGAGAGTAATCTATACTTGGAAAAATTTCGCTCCTATATGGTCTAGCTCGGGAGAAATCTACACTTAGAAAAATTTTGTACACAAGGAGTTTTGCAAAATACTTGTATTCTATTGATAAAATGCTTTGAGTACATAGTAAAAAAAAAGAGAAAAAAGAAAGATTACAACTATTTAACCGAGCTCGAAGACTCGAGACATCAAGTATTTACAAAGGGGGGTCCAAGAAAAGAGGCATCAGTCAGTTTGGGGCTCCTCATCCTCAACAGAGGCTTCAGCAGGCGGATCTGTCTCCTTGCGGTCCTCGATGGCATCAGCCTCCTATCCCTCTCCCACCATCTCGTCATTGAGAAGGCTGTCGTCACTCTCCACCTCGGAGTCCGGATCCTTGGCGGCTTCAATGGCCATCTCCTTAGTAATCTTGGACGTAGTGATGACGCTGAGGTCAAGGTGGGGAAATTCACGTCGAGTCAACCACCTACTGAGCAAACTCCTTGCGGTAGCCCGCTGTCCCAACCTCGACCAACCTCTCTTGAAGCTCTGCTGAAGACTTATACTCCTCGATCACCTTGACCTTGGCCTACTCCATCGCTTGAAGCAGGATTTCAATCTGCTCCTTCACAAGAGCCTCGAGGTTCTCATTCTCTCTCTCTTCAGTTTCACCTCGCACTCCTCAAGCTACTTCTTCTCTGCTTCGAGCTCCTTCTCTGCCATCAGCACAGTCAATAGTTCCTTCTTAGCTCATGCATCGTTTTTCAGCTGGCTGACCTCGTTGCGAGCTAAGTTGAGCTCAGAGTGGGTGCTTCGGGAGGACTCCTCAACTTCGAGAGCTCGCTTCAGGTTCAACTCGGACTGGTAGGCCAAGGCGTGAACAGAGGAGTTCACTTTCCAAAAGAAGAAAACAAGTATCAGTATGAAGAAAACTCTAATTATAAAGCAACCTGAAGGCTAAGTACGTACCACCATACAATGCATGGCTGCTCGGGCCCCGAGCTGAGCAACTGGCAAGTTAGCCCAATGAGCGACCTCCTCGGAAAACACCACATCCTTGCTCTTGAGAAGGCCAAACTTCGGAGTCAAAATGCTCTGGATAGAAGTATCCCTACCTGAAGAAGTAGTGGTTTCTTGCCATACAATGCATGGCTACTTGGGCCCCGAGCTGAACAATTGGCAAATTAGCCCAATGAGCGACCTCCTCGGAAAACACCACATCCTTGCTCTTGAGAAGGCCAAACTTCGGAGTCAAAATGCTCTGGATAGAACTATCGCTACCTGAAGAAGTAGTGGTTGCTTGTATGGGTTGAGGCTCTAAAGAGGTGGTCTCCTTGGGCATGCGAGGCAGGATGGCCTTGCCTTGGTCCTCCTCAACCAAGTCGATCACGGGAGGTTGTTCGGTAACTGGTGGCTGCTTGGGAACGGGGGCGCCAATGTATGAGGTGGTAGTCTCGGCATGGAGGCGAGCCTTCTTGGAGGCCCTTTTCTTCTTTTTTCCCTTCTGCATGCTCCCGAAGAGCTCGTCGGTGGGGATATTGTCAATGTCAACTACAACAAGTGATGAACTAAGTCAGATACAACACCAAAGTAAAACAAACCGAAAAAAGGGACAACAGTTAGTGACCTACCAAGAGGGCTTAGACCAGCTTGCACGAGCTTCTCCTCGGTCACGAAGTTTTCAAACTTCAGGCCGAGCTTCGCCCAAGATCGGACCTCCTCCCTTGTCTTCGGGTCTAGTCTGACACCGGGGTTTTGGATGGCTGCCCTCCAGTGAGTCGGGAAGGAGACATATAGTAACTTTGCTTGTGCTCGAGTAGAACACATGACGAGTTCTTTTTCATGGAAAGGATCGAAGAAAAGATGTCGAGGTCTAGAGGTCGGTTTTAATCGTGGAAAAGGGCAATGGTACCTACAATGTTATGGATGGAGTTCGGATGTAGCTGGTCTATGATGATGTCAAAAAATTTAATGACTTCAATTATGAAAGGATGGAGTAGAAGGCGCAGCCCGGTTACGAGCTGATCCTCGAAGACCACGATCTCGTCATAACCGTGATCCCAAGGAAAGTTGCATAAGGGAATATTGTGTACAAGATCATTGGGAAGTCTGTACCGAGCTACTAGAGATAGGAGCCTACCCGCTGTCATTATAGACGGACCGAAGTTGTCCGGTAGGCAACCTCGGTGTGAGGTGGAGGCCGACTTGCCAGAGGCTTCTCGCTCTCGCCGAGGTGAGTCCACCTCAAATGGATTAGATTCCACATCTTGTGCCGAAGTGCCCACCTCGGCAGGATGAGGCTTTGCGGTCTGGGCCGAAGTTCCCACCTCGGCCCCAACGGACTCGCCGCTCCCATCTAGAAGGCTATCTACGCTAAGACTAGACATACTAACGGAAAGGACAATGGAATCGAAAGCAAAGGAAGACGAACTCACCAAAAAGAAGACTGAAGAGAGCTAGACGACCTCGGACCCAGGAATAGCTAACACCGAGTTGGGATACTTGAATGCAACCTCAAGGACTTCGGATTTGCGGTTTTGTGGTGAAGAAAATGGGCCTTTCGGCCCCTATTTATAACCAGTATATCCGGAAATTAATGGTTGAGATCTACACATTCCAACGGCTCCTAGGAAAATCGGCTTGCACGCTTCCCGAGGTTGAAATTAGTTTAGCGCACATTTTGACGTCCGCGAAGACTATAATCAACTTGACATCCGCACATACCTGATATGCGATATAGGTCACTTCCTGGTTGAGCCAAACAATTGAACAGGCTCGACCAAAGGTCCACCCTCCATATCACCTAGACTTCGTGCCAAGTCCACCTGGGCTCCTCATGAACTCCCCGTGTTGGGTCAGGACCCCTGGCATGAGGAGTGGGGGGCAATTGATGAGGGGTGATTTGGCACCACCTAGTAAGTAAAGGTCATGTGGATGCGATCTGCCCGAAGGATGACAAATCAACAAAAGGAGCCTAGTTAGTAGTTTTCAGAGTACGGGTGTTCGGTCACCTCGGCATAAAGTCACCTCGACATTAGTCACCTCGGCGTAAAGGCACCTTGGCACCTAATCCAATTCGGGGACCAAGAACCGAAGTGACACATAATCGATTCCAAAAACTTCCCAGTGGACTCCTTATTTCACGGGATCACGCCGTGTAACAACAAGCCTTATCCTCTCCCCGCCCGGATCGGGCGGAGACGATAGGCTTCATTAACTGATACATTACTCCCCGACTAAAGTGGAAACAAATCTCATCTACTCAGGCCGAAGATCCCAAAACCATTTCGTGAGACCCATGGCAGCTGGTGTGTCCGGAAGCACGTCATTAAACACTCCAGAACACTAGTTTAAACATTTATAATTTTTATTGTTTCTCAAACAACTACTAACATAGTAAATGGGTGAGAATGGGTCGTATCCACAGGGAAGCAAGTGAAAAATTAATATATACTTAGATCCGGACAAGAGAATGCAATCGGGAATGGCAAAAAATACGAAAATAAAATCTAATATTGCTGAAATTAAATGTTTCAAATTTAAACAAGACAATAAATAAATATCAGAATTTAATAAAGTATGGGAATCAACAAAGAAAATAAAAGAAATAAATAAGAAAAAAATTATCCAGAATCCGGATCCCGTGGCGGTAGCTGTAGATCAGCCAAACAGCTTGCAGAAACCCTCCCAACAAGAACTTGGCGTCCATCCTTTCTACAACCCTCGAACCCCTCGAGACACCTTAGCCTTGAATCGAACGAATTCAGATCTGCAAAATAGAGAAACAAACAAGAATTAAATCTAAAAGATTGCAGAAATAAAAGTAACAAAAAAGAAAATAAAGAAAAGAAAAGAATGGTTGACCAGATCCAGTGACGGTAGTTGCAAATTGGTTGAACAGCTTGCAAGAACCCCTCCTGACAAGATCTGGGCGTCCTCTCCTTCTACAACCCTTGAACTCCTCAAGAAACCTTAGCTTTGTTAACTGGGTGAATTGACCAACCCCTTCTACAGGGCCCTTATGGTCCTTTTTATAGAGAATGATGGACACAACTGAGAATAGAGAGAAGGAGGGGGGCGGCAACTGGGTTTTAGCAAAAATATGGGTGCTTTAAGGTTTAGAATGAAGGGTTAGGATGGTTCTAGGGTGATCCTAAGGCTAAGAAGAAAGGAGAAGGCACCCAATATTATGTAAGGTTGAGATTTAATGGCTAAAGGTCGAATGGTGAAGATTAGAAGTTAGGTGGCTCCTAGGGTTAGAATGCTAAAAAGAGAGTGCCCTAGAATGGATGGTGGAGATTAGAAGAGATGGAAGGTGAGGATTTAGCAGTTAGGGGTGGCTAGAGTTTGTTAAGAGTAAAAAGAATGGGTTAAAAGGCACCCTAGGGTTTGCTAAGGCGTGGGGAGCATGCTAATATAGTAGGAGGACGCCAAACTGGGTTGAGCAGTTAGAAGGTGCCCTCTTGCTTTCAGTTTTCACAAAAACACCCCCTCTCTCAGCTGGACTTCACACCAGAATTTGCACGGAGATCCTTAGAGGCCACAACATTGAATTGATGCCCTTAAGGCATCAAAACGCAGAGTTATCAGCAGCTCAACTATATAAGGGCATCAACCCCTCCAGGACCCAGATACACGCGATTACTTACATTCAAACTTTCTAGCACTCAAACTTCAGCTTGCAACCACAACAAGAATATTGACTTAAGCATCAGAGTGATCTCACCGGGTCATCCACCCTAGTCTCTCTAATCTTTGTTTTACAGTCTCATCCAGCTCGCCACGTGAGCACGCCCTGACAACTTTCCAACTAGGAGCTTCCAGATCGTGCATCATCAATTCCCATTTGTAACATCACCATTATCATGGAAAAGGTAGTCATGCATGGAAACAACTAATTCCTTTGTTGTAGAAGAACATTCCTCTGTGGTAGAAGAACATGATGAGAACATAGTGAAAATTTTCATCAAAGCCATTTCTAGTCGTCTATATTTCTTTGTTCTGATGTTTCATTTTCGGCCTAAGTGGATTTTTCAAATCTGGAATTTTTGCCTCTAGGAGTTCTTTTTTTTTCCTCTTCTGTTTTATTTTTGGATAAATTATAGATAAGTACTTTGGGGGTAGTAACACTTAGGTACCTTAAACTTTCAAATGCAATACTTAGGTACTCCGAACTTTCAGAAATAAACACTTGGTGCACACTACAGATTATTGTAAAGTTACTAAAATGCCCATATTTTTTTTTAAATTGTTTAAATCATAAAATTTAAAAAGACTGAAATAACCCTGTTTAAAAGTTGGGTTCTATTCGGTTTGGGCACCACTATTGCTCATTGTGGGGAGAACAAACTATTGCCGCTACGGGTAAAAGAAAGGATTTCTAGCAGAAAAGGGCAACTTTTTGCCGTGTATAATAAAAGATCATATTTTTATAAAATAATTTAACGTTTTTTGAAAATTATCAAAAAAGGCAATGACACTATTTATTGTCTTCCTCTTCCTGTGATTATTTTGAAAAATATCACCGAAGCTTCAAAAGTTTCAGGCCTCTTATCTCTCTTATGAAGCTTCAAAAGTTTCATAAACATCTAGGAAGCTTCGAGTTCTCAAAAGTCCCACATCGGGTTTGAGGTCATCTCGAGCGGGTCTCCATCTCTCATGGTGTCGCGTTCTGAAGCTTCCTGATTCATAAAGATCTCGCATGTTGAAGCTTCTTGATTCAGAAATTGGAAAACTCGAAGCTTCCTGGATCTGGAAACCAACTTGCATTCTTTACACCACGCGTGCTGTAAGATCTGTTTTTTCCTCTTCAGTCTTCCCCTCTGCAACAACATCGAATTCAGGGAGAAATGAAAAGATAGAGATAACCTTGAACCCGATGCGATGCTCAGCTTCAAGAGAACGGTGTCACCGCGATTCCGGAGTAGTAACCGTGAAGAAGAACGTGCCTGTGCCCTACTCCGCCTCTCGCATGAATAGTGTATTCGGATGAATAAGAGGCAGAATAAGACAATGAACAATGCTATTGCCCTTTCTTGATATTTTTTTTAAAAAATTACCCTTATATGCAAGGCAAAAAGTTGCCCTTATATGCAAGAAACCCTAAAAGAAATCGTTGCCGCCACCTGAGAAGAAACCGTTGTCGTCGCTTGAGCAAAAATAACTATCTTAAGATGCAAAATAACTTTAAAAGTTAATTAAAGCCATTTTTATCCATGTCGTTTTCATGCATCCTTTTTATCCCCCGACACTTATACCAGCTTGATTCAACATTTGGGCTCCTTAATCATTGCCGGTCCCCTGTTCTCTATGTCGGGGTAGTGCGTTCCCAAAAATCAGCAAAACAAATAAGAAGAATAGGAGGGAGGGAAGAAAAATTAAAATCTAAAAAGTTCAAAGGAGAGATCTGCGCTTTGAACAAGAATCCATTGGAAAGTCAGTTATCTCGTTAGTCTCCCGGTTGCAAGCTTGTTTCACCTTCGTATTGGAATCTAAACGGGAAAAAAATTCTTGATTCCCCTGTTGTAGTAATCAATCTTAAGGCCGAAATACAACCAAGTAAACTTTATTATCATTCCCTGCATTCCATTTTTCTTTCTTTCTTCTTTCATTTTCAACTTTTTCCGATTTGATTCCCATGCATTTTGATATGGAATAGCCAGGACCCGAATGGGGGTAGTAAGCGGAACTGGTGATGAGGCTCCCGCTGCACTAGTTTTGTCGAAACTTTTGACGCTAACCTAATCTTGACATCATTTTTTTTCTAGGTTGGAATTGCAATGCTGATATATTCTAGATTCGTTAGTTGCTCAGAGAATCAACCATTTTTTGTTGTTGTTTTCTTTTATCTATGAATCAGTTTCTTCCACACTGATTTCATCAGTAGTTTACCACTCATTTTATCTTGTTTTAGCTTTTTCTTCTATGAGGAGTAAGCTTCATTGAATATTGTGAGGATTGGTTAGTTTTGAAGCTTACTCTAGGATTGTTTCTTTAGTGATAGTTGATCTACTTGTTTGTGATATTCAAAACGGATGTATGATATTTGCCTCATTGAATGCTGATCTGTTTCGTATTTTTATTTTCAATCTCAGGTCTGTTTTAGTGATTCATCCACTTTTGTTGTAGTTGAGGCCCAAGAATGAAAAAAAGGGAGAAAGGGTTTATAAATTGGGGTTTATACATTAGAATGGTAAAATTGTCCAAAAATACACAAGAAGGGTAATTTTGGTATTATAAAATGTTTAATTGACAGAATATTAGCAATGGACCCAAGTGTCTATTTCTAAAAGTTCGGGGTACCTAAGTGTTGCATTCGGAAGTTTGAGGTACCGAAGTGTTACTACCCCAAAGTACATGGTACTTATCTGTAATTTACCCTTTATTTTACATTTCTTTTATTGAGTATGAACTATGAACAGTGCAAATGAAATAAACTATACGCTTACCATGCTTATCAAAAAAAAAAAAAAAAAAGAAAAAAAAAAAACAAAACAATACGCGTACCATTATTTCATACTTGGCATAATATTCTTGCTTTTCTCTTAAATGAAAATGGCAAATTCTCTAGCCTACTTGTGATGAGCAGTTTTTTTTTTTCTAACTATCTACTCTATTATGCTTTTTGGTAGTGAATTTCCACCCTCGCTTTCATATGAACCTTTACATTTCATCTGGATTTGGGAAAATCTATGATGTTGGAAAGATATGATACTAGAAAGACTTTGACCAATCACAACCCCAAGAACTTTGATGAAAGCCTGTCTGATTGGTTACTACTTTTATGATGCTCGTTGATTGTTTATTACTTTTATGATGCAGCTTTTCATTTCTCCTTCGCCCCTTGCCCATTTATCAACTTGGTGTCTGGTATCCTTGTTTTGCATGGGTGTTGTTTTTGTATTTGATCTCAACATTGCAAATCCAAGGAGTTGAGTGGCAATGTATAATTGTTTATTGTTATCTATAACACATAAGCACTACTAGACACCATTACCATTAGGCACCGCATAGGATAGGAAATATAGGATTCTACCCGGTTGGAGGACATGCCACCAAAGAAATGCATTTACACTTAAATTTTAGGGTTTAGGGGTTTAGAATTTAGGTTTTAGGGTTTAGGGTTAAGATTTAAAGGTTTAGGTTTAAGGTTTAAGATTTAGAATTTAGATATAAAAACTAAGAGGTAGGAAAAGAACTAAAGCCCCCATAGAGTAATGGAAGTGGAAGCACACCTTAGAGGAAGAACATCCAATTTCATGGCTTTATTGATTGATTTCACAGCTTGGCACTTGCACTTTTGGTTTTGTAAAAGTAATTTTCTAAAATTTGAAAATTTCCACCAAAACTCTTGTTTTGTCTTTTTTACCTTGTCCCATATGGGAAAATCATAGACTTTTCTTAGAATTATTAACACGAGTTTGCTTAATAGGCATGCTTGCCTAGTCTCTAGGAGCAAAACTTAAGGCATGTGCCTGGTGGGCATTGAACATCATCCTAGGTGCACGCCTTCTAAAAGATTGTATCATTTTTATTATCCTTTTGAAAGTTTGTCAAGCCTTTTGAAATTCTGAAAATCTCATATTTGCTATTTTTTCTCATTTATTTGTCTTAATAAAAGATATTTTTAAAAGATAAAATTATAAAATTTTTTTTTATAGGAATTAATAATTTAAGACCATGATATGGACTTATTTGAGCTTGCCTTGAGGACTTGGTACAAAGACGATTCATATAATTAGAAATGCATAATGTTTAACATTACATTAGATATTTGAAGTAATACAATCGGGAAAAGAAAAAGATATTAAGAGTTTTACATGTTTGAATATGTTTTATATGTTATACTTGTTTTTAATTAATATTATTCTTAATTTTTTACTTTTTTAACAATTTTTGGATTTTTTAGATTTTTTTTTTACAGTTTTGCACCATTCTTTAAAAATGCTTGTGCCTCGGTGCAAAATGCCCTTGCACTTTTTTTTTTTTACACTTTTCATCCTCCTAACGCGTGCACACGCACGCACACGTGTGCGATGCCGCCAGACTTTGCTTGCACCTACACTAATGGAGAAAATTCTTTGCTCCTTCCATTGCATCCTAAAATTGTTTAGGATGGTCCATGTCCATTTTAATACCATGTCATATTAACGAGGGACAGATGTATCGTCGCAAAAGGAACAATTCTACAAATGTTGTTAAGTTACTTTTTCACCTTCTAATGCCGCAAGGGAGAGAACAAGACGACCACTAGTGAACCTTTCTATTTTGAGCCAAATTTCATTGTCTGCTTTATGAAGCTTGAGCTCCATTAGCTCATGATTTCATCAATACTAATATTAAAATATTTATTTGGGGTTGTGGATTTTGGTAATGGGTATAGTTTGCTCATCTTAAATACAATTTTATTATTATAGTTGTTTCAATCAAGATTCAAAATTTTGCAACGTATTGACTTGTATCGGCCGATGTGTATCATATCTTTAAAGGGTTAACATGGGAAATGCTACAAACTCATTTGTATCGTGTCTTTTTGTCGTGCCAACCCTGTATTGGACCTGTATTGGGGCGTATCGGGATTGTATCATAGCCATATCAAGATGTATCGGCTGATACAGTACGATTTCCTGTAAGCAAAAAACGAATTAAAAATGCTTGAGAAAAGAAGATTTCTAACTCTTTCCAAAAGCCTTTTTTTCTCCCCCAAACTCATCAAATCATCCCTACAGATTCTTGGATTGTAAAATCTTTAAAAAACCCCCAAAACAACTTCCAAAACTCAAGATTTTTGTAGTTTTTTCAACTTTTTACAAAAGCTGCACAATTAAATATATACGTTTTTTATTTATTTGATAGTATGTTACAAAATGTGTTTTTTAAAGCTCAGAAATGTATATATATATATATATATAGAGAGAGAGAGAGAGAGAGAGAGAGAGAGATAGATATTGATATATATTGATATACTCTCCTTATGTTGAAAATCCTATATTTGTTGTGCTTTAAATAGATCTATTTAATCTTTGAAGAAAATTTAGGAAAAATATAAAATAACAACACAAAAAAAAAAATATATTTTTGGTGTAATATGCCGATGAAGAATAATTGTGTCATATATCTATGGGTGATCTACCATGTCCATAGCTCTATTGAAATTTCTAAAATATTCATTTTTTATTTTTGTAATTTTTGGAATAAAAATATTTATTTTTTCATTACTAAAAATTAAAAAAGATTTATTTTTTTTGTAAAATGAAAAATATTTATTTTAAAAACTTTTTGTAAGTTTAAAATACAATTTTTTTTTTAATTTTAATTCATAGATCTATTGAAATGTATTGTAAAATATTTATTTTTTTTCTAATTTTTTGTGTGATCTAATCATAATATTTACCATTTTGTAAATCTATGGATGATCTATCACATCCATAAAATTATTTTTCTATTACATTTTATTTTTTAATTTTGTTAAAATTTTTGTAATAAAAAAGAAAATAATTCCTTGAATAAGAAATAAATAATTGTTTAAAAAATTATAGAAAATGTTTCATTAAATAATTATTAAGCTTATATTGTGCACTTATAACCTTATTAGAGAATACTCTTATGTTTCCATATGTTATTTGTGATATACTTTTACATAAAAATCACTTATAGGATGTGATTTTTATGTATATATAGCTCATTTAGGCCCCTATATTTAATGTTATTGATGTATATTTATGATTTATTGGAATATTTATAGTGTTTCCATGCATATCTTCATTTTTGGTCTATATGCATGTGTATCCAAGGCATATCCCAATACGCCTCTTAAATTTGTCTTTTTGATACACTTAATGTTTATGATACTTTAACCTTTTGTTTCAACTTTAAACCAGAGTGTAGTAGAGAAAAGGAAAATATTGAAGAAAAATATTTTTCTTTGTAAATAAGGTATTTTAGGGAACTTTTTTTATGGTTTTACTTACTCGGATTTGTAGGTGTTTGAGAGGATTTTGACTTCAAGAGGATCAAAAATAGTAATGGAGTTGCAGAGTTGCCTATAGAGTTTGCCATTGGATCTTTTCTTTTCTTTTTAGGGGGGGGGGTTGTTCATGGAGCTACACAATGGGTGGTAATCCATCCTCCATACCCTAAATCCCTAACCTTGGTGGCAATAGGATTTGATCCCGAGTTTCCACGACAACTAACCAAATTCATTGGATCTATTTGGCAAAGATAAACAAGAAAACAAAGAATAAAAATAGAGAAAGCAACTTAGCAGCATTTGCAAAGTTATGCCTACTCCTCATTAATTTTACATGGCACTAAATGGATGTGGACCAACTCTAAACATTTTTAAGTTGAAGTGTTTTTTGTTTAAGAAGTGAAGAAAGACTCTACTAAGAGAGAACAATCACTTAATTCAAATTTGTAAGTTGTAACTATACAAGGAGCCTCTTCGTAGAGACTTAAAAACTTTTAAAACGACTCTCTAGAATCTATAGAAAAGGTGTAAGACACGATGTTTTTGCTCATGGAATTTCCTTTGTTCTTGTCTCTCTCAATCCGAATTATTGCTCTCATGTAGAAGGTTTTTGCTCATAGAATTTCCTCTGTACTTGTCTCTCTCAATCCGAATTATTACTCTTATGTAGATGGCTTCCTTGGAGGATCTTTAATTTTGCTTGTTGTAGTTTCTAACTAGAGGCTCTGTTGTATCCTAGGAATTAGGGCACCCTTGGCTGATTGCCTCACCCAAATGCCTTGACTTATATCAATTAGCCACCTATCTAGGCCACTAAGGGCGCCTAGGCAACAAAAATGACAAGGTGAGCACCTTATTATAATATCATTTATATTATTGTAGCTTATTAATACGTGTGTAAATACATTTTATTATATTATATATCATTTATACTTTGTTTTAATGTCTTACTATTGAAATTTAAAAGATCAAAAGGGTTTGAAGAGAGAAAAAGAAAGAAAGAAAGAAATAATAGAAGTATGGGGATTATTTTTCTTTTTGTTCGCTCTCTATCTCTCTCTATTTTCAATTACATAAAACAATAACTACATCCTTTTTTTTTCTATTATACTTTTCATCTTGAATTTTTATCATATGAAGTTAATAACCCTCTTTAGTTGTTAATTGATATGAAATTGCTCTATTAAATAAATAGTAGTATTTATTTTTGAAAATAATGAAATTAATATATTTAAAAGATTTTTATCTTTTAGATATAATAATTTAACACATTTTAGAGGAAATTCAATATTTTTAATAAAGATAATTTTTATTTTATATTTTATGCATGTTGAATGATATATATAACTGGGGAACTAACCAAAAAGTAATTCCTTATATTATAAAATTCTTATCGCCTAGGCGCCCTTATGTTGCTTAAAATCCTCTTGGATTTACTTACAATCCAACAATAAACTAAGATTATCAAATAATGTTCTAAAGATTGTATCTTTAAATACACCTATGATATTCAACCTCTCTTCTTATAAGTAAGGCTGTATTTGGATAAACCTTTATTTTGGGAGTTTCAAATTTCAACGAAAGTCCAAGAGCAATAAAGTCGGCTTTTAGAGGTTGGTTCATTGGTTGAACAGTTGAGCTTACTTTTGGACGCCAAAGCACCCAAAGCAAAATTTCATTAAGGGCTAATTTCAGGAAGCCCAGAAATTTGACTTTGTACTTTTGGAGTTGCTTTCTCCCACATTTACTTCCCCATTCACTCGAACGAATCCATCCAGCCACTCATGGTGAATTCCCTACCATCTCTTTTCTTCATTGCCATTCTCCTCTTCTTTGTCCTTCTTCACATGGCTGAATTCTCTTACGGCAGGTTCAATCGGTCTTCACAAGTTTTCAGGTATGCCGTCTTAGTCCATTTCATTACCCTCTTCATTGTGTATTGTGTCTAGATTTGGTGGTTTGTGTGATTCTTTAGCTATATGTGATATAGGGTTTATTGTTCCTTTGTGATTGTTTATTTGATTTTAATGTGATGGGTTTGATTCATTGTTCATTTATGATGTTTTGTGCGATTTCATTATTTGTTTGTTGCTTGGATTTGGTGGTTTGTGCAGTCTCATTGTATATGTGCACAGGGTGTGTTGACACTATGCATTCTATTTGTTCGATATTTGGTCTACAAGAAACTTGTTCATTACTGATGCTATTAGCTTATTCATTCCCTATTTTTTTTTCAAGAAATCAGAAAGTAGGTTGGTGTTACCAAACACCTCTTGTTACTTTTACTTCACAAATCATGCTTTGGAAGCCATATTAACCAAACAGTTTATGTAGCCAAAAGTCCAAACTAGAAAGTTCAAAATTGGTTTTCGACTTTGGACTTTGAAAAGTCCAAAAGCCTTATCCGGACACTGGCTCATTCAAACATTTCCTCCAAAAGTCACTTTCACATAAGAAAAATAATAGCATAAAACATTTGTACCTGATCAACCCAACCAAACAGGATTTTGGTTTGGTAAAAATCAAAATGCCTATTTGGTGCATGGCAGTGAACTGAAATGTCTCCGCAGCACCATGATACAAAACACTGCCTAAGTTGTTGCTATGAATTCAACATGACAGCTTCCCTAATAAACAGCCCAGTTATCTTTTATGTGACAAATTAATAGGATCATTGGAAACTCTACTCGTTTATCATGACAAAAAATGAAAACACTGTAAAATGATAAATCTCTACCAAATTTTTAGTTAGGGTCTTTTGGAGTTTTCGAAATATTTTAACCAACAGCACTATTTATGGATTCATAATAGGAAGGAGGCCAGTGATACGAGGGCATGTATACCAGGGGAGTTCAAAACATTTTTGAAAACTAGCGAGTTTGGTGAAGTTTTCTGAAAACGTGAGGAGATTAATGAAATTGCCCTTTATCAAATTGATAAAGGTCCGCTGGTGGTTTTTAGGTGATTTATTGTTCCAAGGTAATTGTAGTTCTATGCAGAAGATTTTGATTAGAGTGAAGTGGTAAAATAATTTCATAATCAATTGAGGATTTTGATTAGTTCTGTGCAGAAGTCTGACTCTGTCTTAGAATTTTCAGAATTCATGTCTAGGGTGATTCCCATATATGTGATAGGCATCCAAGGAAGGCTTAACCACTGTTTTATGCTGCCAATAATATTGTCTACATTAAAAGATGGCATAAATTTTTGTGGGCTCGAGATAAGTGATGCAATCTGGAACCTGTATTCTGACCTTGCACAATATACCTTCATTTTGAGTAATTGGTATTGGAACTTAGTGGAAATAATTACATAATTAATTGAAGATTTTGATTAGTTCTATGCAGAAGTCTGACTCTGTCTAAGAATTTTCAGGATTCATGTCTAGGGTGATTCCCATATATGTGACAGGCATCCAAGGAAGGCTTAACCAGGTTCAAAGTATTGGAAATGCCAAATGTATCAGAAAGGCAATTTTAAGATACGTATCGGGATACGCCTTGGATACGTATGCGTACCGGAGAAAAACTAAGATATGCTTGGAAACACTGTAAATACTTTAATAAATCATAAAAATACATCAACAACACTAAATATAAGACCTCAATGTATATACATTAAATTAATATATTTTAATGGTTTTATGAAGAAATATATTATAGCTAATTATAGTTTCATTAAAAATCCTATGCTTAACTATAATTTATAAATTTTAATTCTTAAGTTTTAATGTTTTATGGGATGAGAAAAACCCAACTGTCCTATCCAACCATAAAACATGCATTGGCACAACTTCTATGTGAAAATATAATTAATAATTATTTATTGTTTAAATAATTATTATTTATTATTCATTTCCAAAAATTATAAAAAATAAATAAACATTATATAATATATTAAAAAATAGTTATTAAAGAAGAAATTTCAATTGTGGATATGATAGATCATCCATAGAATTATAATATGATCGTTATGATCAAATGATAAAATATAATTAATTAATTAATTAATTTTTAATTCTACAAAAATAAAAAAATAATTATTAGAAAAGAAATTTTAATTGGTCTATGGATATGATAGATCATCCATAGAATTATAATATATTCAATTGTTATGATCAAATGATAAAATATAATTAATTATTATTTGTTTTTTTAATTCTAAAAATATCAGAAATAAAAAAATATTAAAGAAGTAATTTCAATTGCTCTATGGATATGATAGATAAACCCATAGATCTAAAACATATTTAGTCTTTATAGCCAGAGAAAAAACTTACATTTTCAAATTGTTTGTTAATTTATATTTTCCCCAAATATTTTTATGAAATTTCCATAAATCTATTGATAGCACAAAAAAATTGTGATTTTGAATGTAAGAAATGTAGATCGACATAAATTTAAACATTCAAGAAAAAAAAAAAGAAATCACAAGATATTATAAAAGATTGAAAAAATTTACCTATTTTTGCCATATTTTTTCAAAATTCGAAAAATATTTAAAAAAAATTAATGATTCACACTTGTTTCTTGCAAAATTTTGCAAATCTAACACTCTAGGAATGAAGTTTGGAGTTTTAGAGTCATTTGGGGGTGAAAGAAGGTTTATTTTGGGGAAAAGAAGCTTGCTTTCCCCTTAATTTTTTTTTTTTAGTTTTTGGCCATATCTTTTTCGCCGATATGCTACTGATACGCCCCGATATGCCCCCGATACGGGTCCGATACACATGAAAAAAGATGAAACGTTCGATTTTCATGCGTATCCTGTATCGGTTTTTAAAAGATACGATACGATACGCCCCGTATTGGGCGTATCGTATCGAAATTTTAAACCTTGGGCTTAAACACTGTTTCATGCTGCGTATAATACCATCTACATTAAATGATGGCACAGATTTTTGAGGGCGAGAGATAAGTGATGAAATCTGGAAACTGTACTCTGACCTTGCAAAATATACCTTCATCTTGAGTAATTGGTATTGGAACTTGGTGGAAATTTCCCTGTTGAGCTCAGGCAGTAATCACAAAGGAACTCGGCCATTATTTACAAGTGGAAACTGAGAAAAAGCACTGAGCACTATTTACCAGTTCTTTTAGGCAGTCTTTTTACAGGAAGCAAAATGGTGGTTATGATAAAGTAGCTTAGAAGAAACTGGTATGCACTTGACAACCCAACCAATTGGCCAAGATAAAGCTGCAAGTCCAATACATTCACTCCATTGCTTCAAATTCAACCTCTCAGTGTTGGAGAATCTATTCAGAAATACCACCATCATCATTTGAAGAACTACAGCTATCACCACAATGCCTAGGAATAATTGGTTCTTATGTATCCCCTTAAGTATGTTATTCTTTTCTAGCGTCCTTGAATTGAAAAGGTTAAAGATTTGGCAGAAGACGAAAGTGTTGAAAATGAGTGTATCATTAATCTTCTTGCTCACCTGAAAGATATGAACTCCCTTGAATTGTAGGGTCAGCACGATGGTCACTTGAAATAGAGCCTGACCTATGAGGTTCCTGCACATGACCCTGGTGATGAGGGTCTCTGTTCTAGCCACTGGTGGCTTTTCAATGAGCTCATCACTGGGTTGCTCGGTTGCTAGTGCCAAGGCTCCCAATACGTCCATGATCAGGTTTACCCACAACAACTGGGATGCTGTTAGAGGGACTTCACCTGAAGAAATAGTTACAATGGAGTTGATCACTAGGGCAGAGACATTAACTGTGAGCTGGAACTGGATGAATTTTTGGATGTTGTTGTAGATACATCTTCCCCACTTCAAAACTGCAGCTACAGAAATGAAGTTACCACCTAAAATGATGATGTCTGAACTCTCCTTTGTTTGAATGTATTGTGTCCCTGTGGCAATCACAACATCAGCATTAGCTTCTTTGACTGCTTGCAAATCATTTGGGCCATCACAAGTGACTGCAATTACATGGCCTTTTTCCTTTATGCACTGTACCATGAGCAGCTTGTGATAGGAGGAAGACCTTGCCATTACCCTGATTTTATCAACCTTCTCTTTTCTTTCTTCAAGTGAGTAGTTTTTGAATTGCTCACCTTCCACCACTGCTTCATTTTTTGGGTCCTCATGATTAGGTCCAAGTATTCCACTTGTGATGGCTAGAGCTCTTGCATCAAGGACATCACCTTCAGTTATCAACTTGACATTCACCCCAGCATCTGTACAAGCCTTCACCTCCATGCTCATAGCTTGTGGACATGGATGCTTCAGACCTACCAGGCCTAATAAGGTCAGGCAATCTTCTTGGAGCCTCTGAACCATTACTTCCTCACTCTCCTCTACATCTTGGATTTGTTTGTAGGCGAAGGCAATGCATCCAAGGCTTTTACTTGCTATATGTTTAATTATTTGCTTGAACTCCGTCCTTTTGCCTTCATCCATGCTTTTTGTGGTCCTATTTCTCCCATGATAATGTGAACACATTCCCAATATCATGTCAGCATCTCCCTTCCAATGTATATTGATTGTCTTGTCACCCTTCTTCCTTGTGGAAACACCACTTCGTTTCTTCTCTGGATTCGAGGCTTCAACATGAAGGATTGTGCAACTTTCCTTCACCATATTCACATCTATTTGCAACTTTGACACAACCCATGAGAGAATGCATTTTTCCGTTAGGCTACTGCAAAAGAGGGGCAACATTTCTGAAGCATGTTTACAGTCATAAACTTCAACTGTGTTCAGAATAATTGCCTGTTGTAGCATTTCTAAAAGATGGGAGGCTGTTGCTGAGCCTGCAGAGAATGCATCGTCATTCATTATTTCTTCACCAAGCCAAAACTCTGTGACTTCCATCTGGTTCAAAGTCAACATGTTGGTTTTATTTATGCAGATGGTGGTGGCTATGCCCAAAGTCTCAATGGCAGAAAGTTTCTGAACCATAACTGCATGAGTATCCATCATTTTCTTCATGGAGTAAGTTAGAGTGTTAATAATAACCAATGGCAGGCCTTCAGGAATTGCCACCACCACAATTGCAACTGCAGCATTTACAGACACAAATCCCCGCATACCTGACAAAGCGTTCATCAGATTGTTTATATTGGGGTTGCTTCCATCTAATTCATGGTTTCTCATCAAGTCATGCACCCCCATTCCCAATAGAGCAAGGAATGGAATTGCCAGAAAAACCTTACATAAGAAAGAAGATAGATAATCAAGCTGAGCTTGTAGTGGGGTTTGCTGATCTGCATTATGGTTGATCGAATTCATCACATGGCCCCACTTCGTATTCATGCCCACAGATGTGACGAGCATGTGGCCATGGCCATTCACTACCATAGCACCTGAGAGGAGAAAGGGATTCTTGCTGCCATCAATCGCCACATGCTTACTCTCCCCAGTCAATCTTGATTCATCCACCTCTAACGAGTGGCAATCCAAGAACAAGCCGTCAGCTGGAATTTGATCACCAACATTTATGCATACAACATCTCCCACTACAATTTCAGAAAAGGCAATCTGTAGATGATGCCCGCCTCTGATGACCTCAACTTGGATGATGTTACACAAATTCGATGTCTTTTCAAATTGTCTTGAAAGCCTGAATTTGCTTATAGCAGACATAGCAACAACCAGAAAGACAGTGAACAGCACGCTCCCACCATCATACCAACCATCTTTCGGCCCGTTTGCTTTGATTCCGAAGAACAGAGAAAGGATGGCAGCGCCCAAGGCAATGAGAGTGGAAGTATCTTTAAAAGCTTCCCAAATAAAATGGAAGGAGCCTTTTTGCTTCCTGTATGTGTTGAAACCAAACAAGTCACGGCGGCGGCCTAGTTCTTCGGCACTATCAGAAATCCCATTAACTGTATCAGCTAGAAGAAAGCGGGCAACTCCAGCAACCCCACTGTATGACACTTTCAGATGGTGCAGATTCTTCTCCTTGATAGTTTGGTTAAGCCCTTTGTACCTATATAAGCCTGTATCAGTTGAAACCGGTATGCACTTGACAATCCAACCAATTGGCCAAGATATAGCAGCTATTCCAATACATGCAACCCATTGCCCCCAATCTAGCCTTTCTGTATCTGCAAACTTTTTAAAAATTTCCACCATCATCACCTGCAAAATGAGAGTTATTCCAATAATCCCCCAAAACAACCAATTCTTTTGTATACCTTCAAAGACATTTTTCTTCTCAAGCTTCCGTGCATTGAACTCATTAAAGATTTGGCAAAGCACGAAAGTATTGAAAATTAGGGTGTCCTTAACTTTCTCATTTACCTTAAAGATATATGTGCCTTTGAACTGTAATATCAAAAGTATAGTTATCTGGTACAGAGCTTGAGCAATGATATTCCTCCACATGACATTGGTTATAATTGGTTCAGTCCGACCTACTGGTGGTTTCTCCATGAGCTCGTTGGTAGGTTGATCAGTTGCTAGAGCCAGAGTGCCTAGTGTGCCCAGGATTGAGTTAACCCACAACAACTGGACTGCAGTTAACAGGACTTCGCCAGCAGAGACTGCTGCAACAAAGTTAATCACAAGAGCAGTAACGTTCACAGTGAGTTGTATTTGGGTGAATTTTTGAATGTTGTTGTAAAAATATCTCCCCCATCTCACTAACTTGGCCATAGAAGCGAAGTTTTTATCCAGTATGACAATATCAGAACCTTCCTTAGCTACTTCAGTGCCTTGGATCCCCATTGCAACCCCAATATCAGCTTCCTTGAAAGCGGGCGCATTATTTGTCCCATCACCGGTTACAGCTACCACGTGGCCTTTTCGTTTCAAGCATCGTACCATTAGAAGCTTATCAAAATCGGAAGACCTGGCCATTACCCGGATTTTATCAACTTTAGACATTCTCTCTTCCTCTGTGTAGTTTCGAAATTCCATACCTTGAACAATTTCTCCATTACTCATATCTTGATTTGCCTTAAGAATCCCGCATTCAATGGCTATTGCCCTTGCAGTGAAAATATTCTCTCCAGTTATCATTTTGATGCTCACTCCTGCATCTTCACAAACTTTCACAGCTGTTTTCACCCCTGGTCTACATGGGTCCTTCAAACCCATTAGACCTAAAAACGTCAGACCATCTTCTCCCCAGTTTTGCTGGGCCTTCTTGTTTTCATTGTATCTGAACTCTTCATCTAAGATATTCTTGTAGGCAAAAGCAATGCAACGGAGGCTGTTGGCTGCCATATCCTGAATTATTTGATTGATCTTCATCCTACAATCATCATCCATGGATTTCATGGTTCCTGTACTCTCATGGTAACTTGAACACATAGCTAGTATCATCTCTGCAGCCCCCTTCCAATGCACATGGATAATCTTCTCACCCTTCTTCTTCACTGAAATGCCACTTCTTTTCTTCTCTGAGTTGAACGATTCAACATGGAGAATGGTACAATTTTTGTTCAATTCATCCATATCCATGTTCAGTTCCGATATAGCCCATGAAAGAATGGCTTTCTCAGTTGGACTCCGAGAGAACTCAGGTATTGCTCCTGAAGTAGGTTGATACACATTACCAATCGTGTTCAGACCAACTCCTTGGTTAAGCAATTCAATAACACTCGTAGCAATTGTTGATAAGGCATCATTTCTCATCTTTTGTAGGCCAATCCAAAATTCAGCCACTTTCATTTGGTTCATGGTCAATGTGCCCGTTTTATCGGTGCAGATAGTAGTGACCGAGCCCATTGTTTCACAAGCAGAGAGTTTTCGAACCATCGCTTGATCAGCCATCATTTGTTTTATGGAATAAGCAAGAATCAGCGTGACAGCCAATGGCAAGCCTTCCGGAATAGCAGCAACAACAATGGTAACAGAATCAGCGACAGTGCGCACAATTGCAGTAAAAGTTTTATTGATATTTGTCTTGCTGCTAACAAACTCTTTAGTGCCATTATTGTCTTCTCTATTTCCTGTGAAGTAACGAGCCAACAACACTACAAGTACAAGGAAGGCCACTGTTATACCAATTTTGCCAATAGACGAAAGTAGTTTGTAGAGGCGAGCTTGTAATGGTGTCCGCTCACCAATATCACGGTTTATTGAGCTCATCAACTTGCCCCATTCTGTTTGCATGCCAACTGAAGTGACAAGCATGCGACCAAACCCGTCCACCACCTTGGCGCCCGATAACAGGAAAGGATTCTCAGTGGCATCAATATCCACATAGTTACTCTTCCCAGTTATGCTTGACTCATCCACCTGTAAGGAATAGCCATCCAAGAACAAGCCATCTGCAGGAATTTGATCACCTATCTTCAAATATGCAACATCTCCTACCACGATGTCGAAGATGGAAATCTGTTGCCGACACCCGTCTCTGACGACGTCAGCCTGAATGTTGTTGCGGATGCTCGATATCTTTTCCAACTGTCTAGATTGCCTGAAGTTATGCACTGCAAAAACAACCACCGCCAGAAGTACTGCAATGGTGATACTTCCATTATCATACCATCCATGTTTGAAGCCGTTTTCCTTTATGCCAAATCCGAGAGACAGTATAGAACAAGCCAAGAGGACGGAAATGGCATTATATTTGAAAGCTTTCAACACAAAATAGAGGAGACCTTTGGGAGGTGGCTTTTGGTAGGTATTGGAACCAAACATATCACGTCGACACTCTACATCGTTGATTCCACACCCAACATCGACTTCAAGGGCTTTTGCAACTCCTTGCACTCCTCCATGCCGTCTCAAATCTTCGAGGTTCTTATCCCTTACGATTTGATTCAGCTTTTGTTGGTCAATGCGTTGTAATGCACTCCCGTGAATTTCGTCAGCATCAGGTAATATATCAAGGATGTAAGAATCAGTGCGTGGGAGCCTGAAATGGAGCTCCTCGTTGTTCACAGCTGTAAGCTGCTTGGGAAAACCAGAAGAGATCAGTGACTTGCAAGCAAAGATAATCAGGGAAGTGAGGCGCCATCTCTGGTGGGAGTTCCTATGTTCCATGCCCAGCTGAATGTAAGCATAACCTCTTTGTTCAGGTTGAGATTTATAAGATGTACCTGGTGAGCAGCAAGGCAAACATAATTAACACTAAGCAAAGTAGCGTGTAGGGAGAGGTGTAAATAGGGTCATGGCACAGCCTATGGGCGCCCCGTGCTTTTGCTGGGTGGTGCTGAGTCGGGCCATGCTTCCTACTTCGGGGGGTCGCCCTGGCATGGTCCATGGCTCAAGCCCACGTTGGCCCATGCCGTGCTATAGGCCGGGCTGGTCCACAGGCCAAGCCTTGGGCCAGGCCGGGCCACAGATCGGGTCAAGCTATGAAAGGTATTTTTTTAAAAAAAATGAAAAAATAATAAAAAATTTAAAGTAAATTAACAAAATAGATAAAAAATTAAAAAAAAGTCTTAAAATTTTATTTTATATGAATTTTGATGTATACAATTGTTTATATATGCAATAATAAAATGAAATAATATAATAAAATTATATATATATATATAGATAGATAGATAGATAGATATAGATATAGATATAGATATAGATAGATATAGATATAGATATAGATATATATATATGTGTGTGTGTACATACATATACATAATCGGCACGGTCCTGGGTTGTGCTAGGCTGTGTCAGTATGCGGGCCGCAAGCAGCACAGCCTGCTCAGTCGTGCCATGCCATACCATTCCATGGGCTTGAAAACCCAAGCCCAGTATGACCCAACCCATCGTGTCGTGCCCAGCATGGTTTGCATGCCGTTGTGTTGAGCTGGCCCAATTTCGTGCTAGGCCATGTCGGGTCGTGCGCGGTATGGCCTGATTTACACCTCTAAGTAGGACAATCATGACTTCTATATTTAAACTAAGAAAAATAAATAAATAATAAATTTTTTATTGAAACATTTTATTGAGACTAGGGGGTGCAAGTTAGGCGAGTTGGGCCGGGTTTATGGTCAACCCAAGCCCAACTCTAAGATTTGGGCTTAAGGCCCAAGCCCGGATTAAGCCTAAGGTCAGGCCTGATTTTCCCAATCTAAGCCCAACCCAAATTGTAATTTGATGCATTCGGGTTAGGCTCGGGTTGGTTAATGAATCTGCTCTAAAAGTATACATGTATTTATGCATTTATGAAAATATATATACATATATGCATGTATATATGCAAATATGTATGTATATATGTAAATACATATATGTATGTGTATAATCAGGTTGGGCTTAAGCCGGGTTCAGGCTACCTAAGGGCTAGGCTTGGGTTCAGCCCAAAAAATTAAAAAGCTCGAACTCTTGGGCCTGAGTCCAACCCAAGGACCAAAATTCCAAGCCTAACTCATGTAAAATTTTGGGTTGGGTCATTTTGGGCTCGGGTTGGGTCGCCCAAGTTGCACCCCTAAATGAAACACCCCTTGTTTCACAAATTTACTAAAACTAACCCTATAGTTCATGCATATTTTACTACAATACCTCCTTTAATTTGCAACCAATTTACTTAATAGATCTTCTGTTAAGAATCCTTTTGTATTAAATGTTTAAAGGCATGAGCCCATGCTTTTTTATTCCAAAAGTACCCCTAAAACTTTATATATATATCAAACTTCTTGAAAGAAATAAGAATCGATTTCAGATCTATCAAAACATGTTTGGCTTCAGTAGAATGAAAAAAAGAGAACAATGGCATCCAAGGTTCTTTGTCAACAATGGTTTGTCTTTCTTCAAACAGACAACAAGTTTTGCCAAATAGAGTTGTCCGTGTTTTAATAGGAACAAGAATGATATTTCCATTTTTGTTTTCTATAGATTAAATTTGTTTGAAGGGATGTTAAGGTCAAAATTGCCATTTTCCACTTTCATCTAATGAAAGTTTGATTAAGTAAATTGTTGCAAACTATAGGAGTGTTTTAGTAAAATGCAAATTATAGGATAGATTTTAGTAAATCCATAAAACTACAAGGGGTATTATAGTTTTATAATAATCAATATTTTGAAATTTTGTTTATTGTACATTTCTTTTAAAAAGATAAAAGAAATTTGGATTTTGAAATTTTTGTATTATATTTATTTAAATGTTTTTATCCGTGATTTACAATATTAAAATATTTGCCTATGACTTATAATCCCAGATTAAAATATTTGCCTATGACTTAATGCAAGTTAGATCAAGGGCATGTACTTCAAATATATTTTATGAGATTTAAAATTTAAAACATTTGAATAGCTAAACATTATGCAAAAATCAGAAATTTATATTTTGAAATTTTGTTTATTGTACATTTATTTTAAAAAATAAGAAAAGATACTTGTATTTTGAAAATTTTGTATTGTATCTCATTATATATTTAAATCCGTGATATACAATATTAAATTATTTAAATTGCCATTATAAAAAATTAACATCATATAGATAAAGGCAAAATTAGTTAAACCTCGAGACAATTACTTCAACCTCCTTTGTGCCTTAACACTTGTAGAAACCTCTTTTCACCTTTTAAATAAATGTACAAACACATTCCTTATTTTTAAAGGTTGTTAACTTGGTCTGTGGTTGACCATTGACCCGGTTAATGGCTTAAAAATTACAATTAACATGCAACTTTTAAGGGCCATAACTTCATGTTCGGTTATCCAATTGGGGTTATCTTTTTTTTTTTTTTTTTAATTTGGGTTTTTTCACAATCTATGCATCCCAAGGTTAAAAAGTGCCTTGCCCCTCTATTTTTGTCAAGAAAAAAAAAACCTTTTTTAGCCTCAAATCTCAATTTTTGGCCTTTTATTTATAAAAATAAAAAAGTATAAATTAGGCATAAAATATAAAACACACAAACATATACATATATTACATGTATAATGTAATTATATATTATTTATTCTATATAACATACATTTATGCAGAGAATGAGAATGTGGAAACTTTTGTTTGACTAAAGCACTCATATTTTTAAATTTGGTCCATCTCTAATTGTGAGGGCAAAAATATAATTTGAACTACTATACATTTAAGGTATTAACTCCTATTCTCTTTTATTGAATCCCATATTTAAGTTTTTTTTTGTTTTTTGCACCAAATTTATCAATCAAATCTATATCCAATATTTTTAACAATATAAATTCTATGTTTTTAAAACCAAACCCAAAAAACAAAACTACTCTTTCATCTTGGTGGTGGTCAAGTAGTTCAACCATTTGGATCAAGATGGGTCAATCCAAGATGCTACAATTAAATAATAAAACTTTAAAAATAGAAATAAATACAAAAAAATTTTACAAGGATAGAAAAAAGAATAGAAAAATTAGGCACATCTCTAATATTATATATTAATCATCTTAAAGAAAAATAATTATGATAATTAATAATTGTTTTTATTGAAGGTGGAAATGAAATACAAAATTTAAAATCGATCCAAAATGAAATTCTTTTCCTATTTAGTGGCAGATCAATAGTTCAACATTTTGGATCAAATGTGTCAATCATTGATTTCAAAATTAAATAAAGATAAAACACAGATAATAAAATCTAGAACTTTACTAATATTTTATATTAATAATATTAAAGAAATAAATGTGATAAACAATGATTGTTATTATTGATGATGAAAATGAAATACAAATTAAAACTAGTCAAAAAGTGAAATTGTTATCCTATTTGGTGGTAGGTCAATAGTTCAACCTTTAGGTCAAATGTGTCAAACCTTGATGTCATAATTAAATAATAAAAATTAAAAAAACAAAAATATGAAGTTACAGAAGATACATAAGTTTTTTAGAAAACATTTGGGCACATCTCTAATATTTCATATTAATTATATTAAAGAAAAATAAGTGTGGCGAGTTAATAATTCAACTTTTAGGATCAAATGTGTCAACCATTGATGTCATAAATAAATAATAATAATAATTAAAAAGATAATACACATTTATAAACATCTCTAATATCATGTATTCATCATATTGAACAAAAATAAGTATGATAAATAAGAATTATATATATATATATATATATACACATTTATAAACATCTCTAATATCATGTATTCATCATATTGAACAAAAATAAGTATGATAAATAAGAATTATATATATATATATATATATATATATATATATATATATATATATATAATTGTACAAAATTTTGGAAGCATCTAAAATTGTCATGTGCAAAGCATTATGTGCATATATATATGATGACATGTTACTGTTTATCCCGTCCAACCCAGATGGTTGAGGGGAAAATGGTTCAGCCTCCTGGTTGGTTTTTAAAATGCTAGACAAAAGAGGGTGAACAAAATGCAATGCATATTTTGAAAATTTTTAGAATAATGAAGGGTTCCATGACCGAAGCCTAAGATGGTTCTAGAATGTTCTCTAGGTTATTTATGGAGGATTACATGGGAATTCATATTGGTTGATGATTCTTTGTTGTTCTGTGTTTGTTTGTTTGTAATGCTTATTTCTTTGTTGGGCAGGGTTGAGTATGCGTGGGAGAACTTTATTCTCTTTGGATTTGGGGCAATGTGGGCTATGTCCTCCTCTATATCTATTTTTTACGTCTTTTGACAATGTTAGGTGACCATCTGGAGTAAAGTTTGGGCTAAAAAAAATGCCCCTGTAAACATTGAATTTTTAACAGCAAAAAAAAAGATAAGTCTTTAAAATAAAGAATGCCAAATGCAACCTTAAATCCATATATTTTGTGACATGTGAATAAATGCCTAGCCAAACCCTTAACTGGCCAAAGTTTTTTCTTTTGCTTTTTATTTTTTCTAAAAATCAATATCAGTCTTCCACTTCCACTAACCCAACCTCAACACCCATGGCTTTCTGTTGCCAAGTGGGTTGCCCGAGATTTTCCATCCATGGCTTCCGGTAGATGGTCTGGTAGAGGGTAGTGACAAGCTTTTGGCAAAGGGGACTTCAGCAGAGCTCTGGCCACGAGAGGCTCCGGAGGTAGACAAGAAAACGTATACATCTATTATCAACGTGGAAATATCCAATATCACGTTTTATGAGTACCAACAATTTTCACCAATAATGAGATAAGTGACCGACAAATAAAAGGGGTTCTCTGCCAATCATAGCCAATTAGTCACCCACACCAATCTTGAACAAGCAGAACATCATGCTTCAAGGAAACCTAATGATTATTCCCTTGAATTTGCAATTGTTATTCCTGGGTTTATAAAAACATTAATACACAATTTCTCGTTTCTCAAATTGAAGCACCTTTCGGTATCAATTTAGTATATGTTTGGCATTGATGCTGCAGATGCAGCAAATAAAATCGTGCTGCTGATGTGTGGGTTGGAAGTATCGTTTTTTGAAAAAATGGTGTTTTTTTTGTTTAGAATCATTGCTGTTAGGTAAGACGTTTCTTGGATCAATAACAACTTTTTCTGTTTGGTATCAATGATACAAGAAACGTTTTCAGCACTGGTACCCATATCCAATGCCACATCACTTCTATTGGAGCAATGAGCTGCAGCTCCAGGAAACGTCAAATTTGGTGTTGCTCCAAGTCATGCCTTTCCGATTTTCGAGACATGGCTTGAAGCACTAATGCAAATATGTAGAGTGCAAAATCTCATATTTTGTATTATTTTGTATGTATCTGTATTATACATATTTTGTATTTGTACTCTTTCCAAACTAAACCTTATATATACAGGGTTTACAACTTTAGTATAATAGAAGTAAAATGGCAATTCTGTGTTCTGTGTATGACTTCTCTCTATGACTGAGAAACCACCATTGAGATAACGAAATGCAGGATTCAAATCTACCTTCTTACACATTAAACTCATAAAGCAATCAAAATCTAGTTGCAAGTCTGAGAGCAATCCTTTGTCTAGCATTCACACTTGTTGGTGGATACTATCACCTTTCAGAATTAACAAAGTATCCCACCTTGTATAGTTGTACATTGCATGAGTCCTG
Source organism: Nelumbo nucifera (assembly GCF_000365185.1). The sequence continues at coordinate 820,156 of NW_010729209.1, forward strand.
GGGTTCTGATCCAACAATGGGTTGCTGGAAAGTAGGTCCTTTGCCAGTGAGAGGGAAAAAATGGAGGAGTTGCATACAGGGGAGAGGGAAGAAGAAGCGGAACTAGAGCGGGTGGAACTGAGAGAGGGAGAAACGAAAGAGGTAGACAGGGTGAAACGAAAGCGGAACAAGTGGGTTTACTAAATTTAAATTGTTTTTGAGTTCAGACTGCCGTTAGCCGTCAAGACTCCGTCAGTTTCGAAAGAAAGAGAGGAGGGTGGCGTGTTCAACTTCATTGGATGGGACAGAAAAATTTCTGTCCCCTGGGGACAGACGATGCGAGCTCAAACCTTTTTGGTGGATGTTATAAACTATATCCTCAGGGATGATGAGGGGCACAGTTACTGTCTTTTGGGGGTTTTAGAGTGGCGGCCCCTTCTCCTCTAGGACCTCTACCAATTGAAAGTCTGGTCTTAGATGGGGAGTCTCCCATAGGCCATATCCAGGTGGAAAGCGACTCCTTGGAGTTAGTCAATTTGGTGCTCTCTTTTCACACTGGATAGCTTACACCTCCCTATCCTGTCTGACATCTGGCATCTCTAGCAGATTTTTGAAGTTTGCTCTTTGAAAGCTTGAAGTGTATTAATCAGGCTGCAAACAAAGTTGCCCGCGCTTTGCACCTCAAGCTGTCTCATTCCCGTGTTGGGTGCTTTATTACCCCTACTTGGTTTTCCAGTTGTTTCTTTTGATGCCAGTCAAGAATTTTAAAGTATCGATTGATATAATGCATCTTATTTCAGATATATTATATCAGAGCCTTGGGTGCCCGATACACCTGTTTAGAGATGTTTTTGAGAATATCTTTTTTATCATATATAAATATATAGGGCTTACTAGGGTGCTCATGAAAAACTGAATCAAAATTGGTAATCCAAACAAAAAAATCTGGTTAATCGAATCCACTGGTGTATATGTATTATTTATAATATATTTTATGTATTTATAATATGTATTATAAAAAAAAAAAAAAAAAAAACAAAAATCCAAACCTGGTAACCAGCTAACTGATTGATTTGCTTTGGTTTCTGTTTGAACTTTTAAGAAATTGATAGGATTGATTTGGTTAAATGTAATTGAACCATGAGCACCCCTAGGCTCACACTCATTATAGTTACTTGTTATACAGTATGATTTTATGATATGGTGAAAGCTCCCACTTAATAATAGTACATGCGACAGTCCTACATCTTAACTTCCAGCTAGTTGCCTACATAATGCTTAATTAAGGTTGCTATATTTGACTCTTTTGAGTCTCATCTTAGACTGACTTTAATCCCAAACACACCTTATTCACATCCTTATGCATAAAGATTATCATGTGCTCACTAACCACAATGCCAACATGATTATTCTAGTTTCGACAATCACCCATATGATGAAAGGGCTGATCTAAGTTTGGAGAAATTGCAGTTATGTGCCTCGAAAAAACACAATGAAAGAAACAATTAATTCATTAATGAAAAAAAGATACAATAAATATTTAAAAGTCCAATACATCAATAGCTAAATCAAATCTTATGTAGTCACAAACTACTAACATGAGACAAGAATACATCTCTAGTAATGGGCTTAGCTAGAGGGTCAACCTCAACCACCATTCTACTAGTGGAGATATGTTTCACGTCCACCTTTCCCTGGTTGATTACATCTTGAATATAGTGATAGTAAGTTTATATATGCTTTCTAAAATGGAACTTGGGATACTTTGCAACTTGTATTACAACTAACAGTAGACTACTATAACTTTGTTTGCACTAGTTATAATGTCTAATTAATATGGGAAACCCCTCAACCATACAACCTCCTAAACTACTATACAACCTACAACATACTTTTGACCCCATTGTGCATAGATCAATGCAATCATGTTTATTGCTATTCCAACAAATAACTCGTCCTCCAAGTATATATGTAAACTCTAAGTTGGATCTACCGGTCTACACTTATCATGCCCAAGTCTACTAAGAGAACGAGATTAGTATCATAAAGGTATACGTAGTGGAAGATCCTTTTCACCGCTTGTTAATAGGTCTAGGGTTACTTTGGTAATGACTTACTAGTCTAACTACGAAGCAAATATTGGGACAAGAACATAACATGGCATGCATTAGACTATAGGTCACACTCACAAAAGGAACCCTACTTATTTGTTCTTTCTTTCATTTGTCATAGGGCAATGCTTAATTCTTATAAACTATGGTTCTTCTCAACTGGAGTATCCATATTGGGTTTTGAATAATGCATCCCAAACTATTCTATCTTTGTTTTTTTAATTTAAGCTTCTTGAGACAGACCTAGAAGCCTTTTGGAATGATCTTTGAGGATCTTAACTCCAAATACGTAGTTAGCTTCACCCATGTCCATCTCAAAAGTGGAGGACAACCATACTTTAGGTAGTGGTGTTAATCATCTCCATGTTATTTCTAGTCAATAGAAATATAAAACGTCATCTACATACAGAGAGAGAAACAGTATCCCCATACGTGTGGCGATCTTCATTAGCTATGGTCATTTCAAAGGAAGTCATGGCCTCATGAAACCTCATGTGCCACTACCTAGATGATTGTTTGAGGCCATAAATCGATTATTTGTAAGAACATGCTTTATCATCTTGCCCCTCAGTAACAAATCCAAGAGGTTGATCCATATAAATCTCTTCATTTAATTCTTTATTGAGGAATGCAGTCTTGATATCCATTTGAAATAACTATAAAATCCAAATGGGCAACTATGACTAGGATGAGATAAATGGAAGAAAATCTCACCACTATTGACTTATTGAATATGTCTCTTCATAGTTATGTCCTTATTTAGGTATAACCCTTCACCACGAGTTGAACCTTACGCCTGTGAATTAATCTTGATCTTGAAAACCCATTTGTTTCCAATAGATTTGCACCTAAGCAAAGGTCAACTAAAATCCATACTTTGTTTTTTGTTATTGAGTCCATCTTATCCCCCCATTGCAACTAGCTATTAACCACATGTAAGTGAAGATAAAGACTTTTGATAAGATGTAAGCTTATCAATATCAAACGGAGCGCATGTGAACACTTCCCTTTTGATTTCAAAATAATGAGAGGGAATTTGTCTGTATTCACTTCTACGAGAACTTTGAGGATTACTGTCCATAGATACATCCTAGCTCATAGGTGCATTTTCAGTAGAAGTAAAACACTTCTACTATCCTTGGCAATTTTAGGATGAGTTTTAAATTCTCCTCCCTCACAACGTAATGGTGGGATTTTTTGTGTAACTTATACAATTCAAGATCAACTTTTAACATCACTAATACTTAGAATCTCATCCTCAAGGAATTCAACATTGTGGGACAATATTTCAGCCGTACCCCCATCAAGATGTTCACCATACATCACATATGCCTCTGAATTTTTAAGATATCTAATGATCGAACACCTACTTATTTTCCATTGGACCAAGCTTTTCATACTTATGTGTGGGGTTTCCAACATAACTAACAAAACCTTAGAGCGGAGATGATCTGATTAGGCTTCTTGTCATTCCATAACTCATATAAAGTGGTAAACACTATCATACTTGGGACTTGGTTATAGATGTAGGCAATAGTGAAAAGTGCATCCCCCTAGAAACTATTTGGAAAGTTAAGTTCATCCATCATTTACCTAACCAACTATATCTATATATTAAAATGGAGTGTGCCAAGTTACCACTTTCCTACTTTCTGGTTATTTTTTAGAAGTACTTATATTTTTTTTTGTTGTTTTTTTTAGAAACACTTATCTTTTTCCTAGTTTCTTTTGAATTCTTCTCATTTTAAATTGAACAAAATAACTCAAGTGGCCAATAACTTATCTTTTTCTCTTCATTACTCCATTAAATTGCCTAAAATTCATTAACTTTATCTATATCTATATCCATTTCAATTTAAGTATAATTTTATATACATTAGATATATTTATATTAAATTATAATTATCAATAAAAATAATTATATTGAAATGGAGATATTCAATAATATATTATTAAGCTAAATAATCTACTTCAATTTAAAAGATAATTAATTAAGTAATTTATATTTTAGAATAAATATTATTTAATTTATTCAACAAATAAACCAATGTTTTAAAAATCACCTTGGAGGCTGAATAGTTTTTTCCTCTAGGTCACAGGTCAACGGTTCAACTGTCTAGGTTGGATAAATCAAACCATGACACATAATCCATTTGCATATGTATAATATGATATAATATAACTACATTCTGAGTGTGTATATATTATTTTAGGTTCAATTTGTATTTTTTATTTTAGTTTTCAATTTTTATAAATAAAAGAGCAACAAATTGAAATTTGAGACAAAAAAGAGTTTTTTTGTATAGTAGAGTTGCAAAGATCGTGAAAAGTTATCCAAAATAAAAAATAAAAAGATCACCCCAATCAGACAACTAAGCACAAAGTTAAGTCTTGACCTCTAGAAACTTTTAGTACATTGTATATTGTAACCCATGACCTAATGATTAGACCAAAAGGGTCAATGGTTCAACCGCCTAGGTTGAATGAGTTTTGACCAAATCAACGATTTTTAGCAAAATTGTAGGTTTTAGGAAACCCAAAATTAAAAATAAGGCTGAGTGATGGATCAAATTGTTTAACCATTTGAATCAAACAACGAGTTAAAAACAACATAAAAATTATATTCCATTTGGAACAATATAAATTAATTAACCATAGTAAAAAAAAATTATTAAATTACTTAAATAAGATAAAAATAATTATTTATTAATATTGATAAAAATATTTTTAGTAATATAATAGAAAAATAATAAAATGTAATAAGATAAATTAAAAACTAATATCCATTTAAAATTAATATAAAAACTAATACAAAATTAATTATCTAACAATTTATAGTTTTATAAATAATTTTTAATAAAGAACTTAAATTCCATTGAAAAATTAAAAAAATTAATATAATATATTATATTTAATAAGGATTAGTAAAAAGAAAAATTTATAAATATAGTATAATTAATTTAAAATCAAGTTAAGTTCTATTTAAAAATAGAGAAAATTTTAAAAACCTCGGGTTTTCTAACAATCCTATGAACCTCCACTACATATGTTTTGACCTTAACAAAAGCCTCCCACATTGTTTTGAAAAAAGGTGCAGATATTTTCCTTCCGTTAGCATCCAAAATAGAAAAAAATGTTGATGTAATGCATTAAATTTCTTTAAATACCAAATTTTCCCTTAGCCAACTTTATTGAGAAATAATTTCACACCAAAAACATTTTTACCTAAAATAATACGGAACAAAATTATAAACCATAAACTTTTAAAAAATTAATAAAAAATTTAGTATTAAGATACAAAAAAATAATACAAATTTATCTAAGGCATAGGAAATTAGTCACTCTCACTAAAGTGCAACTTGAATTTTGAATAAAGTAGATATAACCCAAAAAAGTGTTTGAATTGGACTTACATCAGCATGTTTAATGGGAAATGTTATTAAGCTCCTTTCTCAAATTTTCTAAATATTAAATCCAGTAATTTTAAATTTTAGGAACCCATCCCATTATCCACTTTTAATAAGGAATAAATCCATAAAATAAATAAATAAATAAACAAGAACATAGGAACTCCAATATATATATGATAAACCCACCAGTTCACCTATACACACAGGATAAAACTACAAAATGGGTGCCCAAAAAAAAATTCATGAAATTTTGCGTGAGCATAGATCATACTAGAAGACTATAGAAATTTAAAATTGGGGTCAAATTAGGACCAGAAAACCCCTTAATTGGCCTTTTAGGAATTCAAGTTCCAATTAGGCTATGTTTGGTTTGAAAGAAAAAGTAGGGAAAGGAAAGAAAAGGTAGGACAATCTTTACAAATTTTGTACAGGTTTTCTTACCTTTTCTTTCAAACCAAACATCCCATCTTTTCCCATCCCACCCAAATCTTTCCACAAACCAAACGGAGCCTAAGGCTATATTTGATTTGAAGGAAAATGTAGGGAAAGGAAGAGAAAGATAGGGAAACATATACAAGGTTTGTAAAGGTTTCCTCACCTTTCCCTTCCTTTCCCTACTTTTTCCTTTAAACCAAACATAGCCTATTGTTTGAGGGAAAGGAGGTGTAAAATGCACTATCTAAGCAATGTTTCAAAAAACAAAAAAAAAAAAAAAAATATTGTAGAAACTTTTGACTGGCTATAGTATTGCTTATATACATCCTATAATTAAGGCAAAAATTCTAGTTAGGAGCATCCATCAGGACTACACAATATATATAAATTTTAAGTCCTAATACTCTTTCTACTGCAAGATACCATTGATCTTAAGCTATGTTTTCCAACATGAAAAAAAAAAAAAAACTCAAAAGAAAACATGCAGAGAGTTCCCATCGATCTTAAGCTATCATGCCATACGTATACGAAACAAGTTCAAGACGTAATAAGGTGAAAGCAAGCAACTTGGCTCTAATACCTATGAAACATAGCAGTAAGATCAGTTAACCTACCTTATAAAAGCTTTGACGAAACAAATTCTTTGATCCTTTGCTTGCTTTACACCACAACTTTACTAAGGGTTACCAGAGCCCTTTCCCGCTCACACTCATGTCATACTCCAAGACTATTAAATAATGCTCTTAGAGACAGATGTTTTCAAAACCAGAGAGAGAGAGAGTGCATCTCATTTAGAAACCGACTCCTGGGGGCCGGGAGATATAACATCTTATTTCAATACGGTCAAGAGTCCACGATTCTTAAAAAAAATGAATGAGAAGGAATCCATATCTCCCCACTAATCGATAAAGGGATGGTTATCTTCTATTCAAAAGGAATATTTGAATTTTGAACTTTCAACAACGTGTGTGGACGTTAGAAGACTTGATGAATTCAGTTTGGGGGTAATCAGGGGCATCTGAAATAAAATGGTCTAGATTTTTTGGTTTAGGGGTAATCATCTGTGTTATTTCGAAAATGTTAGGGGATAGTTTTGCCTTTTTAAGATATCCCGGTGGACCATAATACTTCTCTTGTCAGATGAAACCATCGTATACGTTGAGAATCTATGCAGCTCTGGTTGCAAATGTTACCTCATGTGCTGTTAAAAATGATAAAATATAAAATGATAAAATATTTTATATTTTATCATTTGTAGTGGAAAACAACAAAAAATGATAAAATGATAAAATATAAAATGTCACCATTTGTAGTGGAAATGGTGACATTTCCACTATAAAATGATAAAATGTTTTCCACTACAAATGTTACCATTTGTAGTGGAAAACAACAAAAAATGATAAAATATAAAATGTCACCTCTCTTTCTTGAAAATATAAAAATATTTTCATAAACTCAATATTGACCATTTGTAGTGGTTGCAAATGTCACCTCTCTTCCTTGACAGAAATGCGGACTTAGGTGGCATTCGATAATGTGTAAATATCTTGGACGGGATTGTTTTTGTCCTGTTCATAGTAAGATACGGTGTTTTGGTATGTATGGATAGTCATCGTCCACAAAATAACGTGATAGAGACGAGTCACACCCTAATTTATCATCCACAATATTTTCTCGTGGATGACCCATACTATAGTGTTGACAGTTTGTGGAAGGTTTCAGTGTAATGCACTTGCGTTACATTGGTCCAATTACTCTTATTTTATTTAATCTTTTAATAATTTTAAACTTTTAATATTTTATCAATAAAATAATAATTTTTAATGTTATTCTAGTACAAGTCTGACGATTCTCCTTCTCAACTCTATTTTTATCATTTAAATATTAATTTTTAATATTTTATCAATAAAATAATATTTAAAATATTAATTTTTATTTCATTAATATTTTAAATAATATTTTTTTAATTATTTAAAAAATGCAATTATTGTATATACATATTGATGCCTTTTTTCAATTTATTTATCATATAAAATGCAAAAATTAGACATTTATAATCGATTGTTTGGATCTCCCATAAAATGTATATGAGATACATGGAATCAAAAAGTGTGGTGTAGACCAACACCTACAAAACGCCACCCTAGGTGTGGACTGATCCGGTCCACACAATCTATTAAAGGTCTCTTCCCATCGCCAGTCAGTTTCGATGGGAAGGAAGACAAATCTGACACTGATGGATTCAAGAGTCAGTTTAGACATTGTGTTGATGAGTACTTGGTTGTTAGAGTTCCCAAGCAAAGCGATCCCCCCTCTTCATTTTTCCTTCAAAAATTTCAGGCAAGCGAGGAAGGCACCGAAGTGTAGCATTCTGGACTTCGGGGTCGTTACATCCTCCATGGATCAACCCAAACCCCATCTCGTTCTCTCCTCCACTGGGTGACCAGGTTTTCGGGCTGGGCTTGTCTCGAGTGGCGTTGAAACCCATAATGTCTATGTTTTCTCAGGGACTAGTTCCTTTGAGCTCAGTTTGGCAGCAGCTCAAATAAATTAGGGAGAATGACGGTTTAGCCCAGGATCAGAATTCATAGGCACAAAGTACAGTTGGGATAGGTGCCAACTCGGAATTGATGCCAATTCATGGGCGGGCATTGGTGCATAGGGTGGGGGTAATTGACCTTTTGAAATGTTATAGATCTGTAGTGGTCAGGTTACTCTTCGAACTCTCTAGTTTTTCCTTTTGAAGTAAAGAGTCCAAGATTGTTATGATGTTTTGGTTGTCGATCCTCCTTCCCATGGGGTGCATAGCACTAGGGGGAGGGGTAGAAGAAGTAGAGGTAGGGACACTTTGGCCCACTAGTGTATTTGCCTGAGTGTCTTGGTTTTTCTGTCATGTTTGGTTCTTTTTTAGGTGAGTCGGCCGAGGTTGGGTGCTGGCTTTGTTTTGTGTCTAGCTAATGTTTGAAGTGCCAATTTTGGTTTATGTAGCCTCTGTCCCTTGCTTTAGTTTTTTTTTTTTTTTTTCGGGCAAATTTCTTGTTCTATTATCAATTCCAAGCTAGTACATCAGAATGATCTAGAACATGGTGTCTTTCTGATTCACCATGAAACAAGTTTTATATACTAAGAGGTGAGCTAGTTTGATTTTTGTATGAGGGATATATACAAATTCTATTGTCTAAAAGTGTTGAGTCTTGGCTTGAATGGTACCCCAGTGAAATTAATCCACCCATGAGCGATCAAGGGAATGGTTCTTGAGTTTTTTTACCAGTCCTTCAGTGTCTAAGTAAACCAGTAAATGATTGCAATTGTGACAGATTATTGATTCCAAACCTTGAATTAGAGCTCTAATTTCTGCATCATTTCTCCCATTTGCTTTGCATGCTATTCCTTGTGCTTCCAAGATTGTTTTTGATTATGAATTCTTGAGTACATATCCAATTCCTACCTGACCTATTTTTTCATCAAATGAGTCGTTTGTGAACAAGGTAAATGAGGGAGTGACCGGATTTGACCTTGTGACAGGGTGTGCATTCTCTTCTTTTGCAGTTTCTAAAAATTCTTTGAGGATGTTGCAAGCTAATTCAATGATTTTCAAGGGGTGAATTTTTTCTTCTAAAAGATCCATTGATTCCTTGCTTCCCATAACTTGTATAGTATCACCTGAAATTTGGAGAGCATGTAGATTTTCTCCATTTCGGAGAGATGGCCTAGTAATGAGTAGAACCATTCTGTAAGGTACAGATGAAAAGGTTTGTCTCTGGTGTGTTCTGGGTTTACTCTTATTTGAGCATGGCACCAGATTGCTCTAGCCAGAGGGTAGTGAAAAAACAAATGGTGAAGTGATTCAATTTCTTGTGAACATGTAGCACATAGCATGTCTTGCTCTTGGAGCCAGGCCTTGCATTTTTCTTTTGTTTTGATACCCCTATGTATTGCCTTCCACATGAAAACTTGGAATTTGTATGGGATTTTTGGTTTTCATAGTAGCTTCCAATCAAATACTTGATTTGAAGATGAGGGGGAGGCTTGTGAGAAGGATATGTATGCTGATTTGACAGTGTATCTACCTGAGTTGTTCATTTTCCAAACAAGGTACCTGCTTCTAGTTGTGAGTTTACCCTTATTTGAGTTATATGGTTGATCGAATTTTTTTGTAAAGTGTTGTTGGAGAGTTTGTAGATTTCATGATCCATTTGAAAGTAGCAAATCAGAAACTCTTAAGTGAGTTCAATCTTGCAAACCATTATTTGATAGTTGGGGAATCCCTCCAGGTAGTGTTGGAATCCATTGATCATGCAGTGCATCGATACTTGATCCATCCTTGATCAACCAAATCACTTCTGCTTTGAGTTCTTTCATGATTTTAACTCCATGTTTTCACTAGAGAGAATAATGGGCTTTTGGTTCAATCTGAAATGGGTTGTGGTTTCTGATATATCTTGCTTTGATGTTTTTGGCTAGGAGTGTGTTGGGGTTGGTGAGAATTCTCTATACTTGCTTCCCAAACATGGCCTTGTTCATATGTAGACTTTATTTGAAGCCTAATCCCCCCTTTGATTTTGGTTGGCAAAGTTTTGACCAAGAGATTAGGTGCTTTTGTTGCTTCTCTTCATTGCCTGACCACCAGAAGTTTCTTCGTTCTTTATCCAATTTATCAATAAGAACTTTTGGTAACATGGTAGTGGACATGGTATATGTTGGTATAGATTGACTACTTGGATGAGAGTGGTGCGGCCAGCTTGAGAAAGCAATTTTGGTCTCCAAGATTTTGTTTTTGATTTAATCCTCTCAGTGAGGTATTTGTGTTGTTGTGTGAGGTTTTTCCCTAGCCATAGCTTCGCACCCAAATAGTTGTCGGCTTCAAAGCTCATATGGACCACTAAGTGTTTTGAGATGAATTTCCTATGTTGTTTGTGAATGTTTTTGCTGAATAGGATGCTTAACTTGCTATAGTTAATCTTTTGACTTGAAGCTTCTTCAAACTTTTTGTAGCAAGGATTTCAAGCTTTTTAACTTTGTCGTATTCAGCTTTATAAAAAGTGATGCAGTCATCTGCAAAAAGGTATGTGATCTGTTGGGAGTCCAGGTTGAGTTTAATGCCTTCCAAATTCCCTAGAGAAATTTTCTTGTTGATTAATTGTGTAAGGATTTTCATCCCTATGATAAATAAATATGGTGATAAGGGATCTCCCTGCCTTAGTCCTCTCTTCAGATGGAAGTGTCCTGAAACTTCTCCTCCCATTTTGATTGAGAAGGTGGGAGTGGATATGCACTCATGGACTAAGTTGATCCAATGCTCTGGAAAATTCATATTTCCCATTACTGATATGATGTAATCCCATCCCATATGGTCAATAGCCTTTGACATGTCCAACTTGAGAGCTATCCAACATTTGCCTTTTCTGTGCTTCCTCATTTTATGCACAAATTCTCTTGATAGGATAATGTTGTTTATAATCTGTTGAGATTTGAGAAATCCTGTCTGATTTGGTGAGATCAGCTCATGCAAAATAAGTTGGAGTCTGTTGACCATCCATTTTGAGATCATCTTATATGCAACATTGCAAAGACTGATAGGGCGATAATGGGCTAGGCATTCCGGAGCTCTGTTTTTGGGGATGAATACAAGGTTTGTGTTGTTCAATTCTTTTGGTAAATGCCCAATAGAACCTTTGAATCATCCGATAGATGTCTTCCCATATTATGTTCCAATATTGTTGATAGAAGAAAGCTGAGAACCCATCTGGCCCAAGGGCTTTGTGCGGATTCATTTGTTTCATTATCAAAGATATCTCATCCCTTGATGGTGGATGTAAAAGGTATTCCCGATGTTCAGCCGTCAATGGGGGGAGGGAGAGACTGTCAAAAAATGTCAAGTCAGAATGCTCTTCTACATTTGCATAGGATTCCACAAAAGATTGAAATGAATTCCGTATCTCCTGTTTGTCCACTATCCAATTTCCTCCACTACCTTTAATCCAATAAATTCCATTTCTTCTTCTTTTGTGTTTCACTGTTTGATGGAAGAATTTTGTATTGCGGTCTCCTACTGAAATCCAAAGTTCACGGGACTTTAATCTCCATAGTTGCTCTTCTCTTCGCAGCCATTCGTCATATTGTATTTGTAGGGAATTAAGTTGTGATATGTTCTTGTTGTCAATCTCTTGTGACTGTAAGTAACTGATTTGATCTTTTATTTTGTGCAACTGTCCCTCGATTTTCCCAATTTTCAATTTGCTCCATTCCTTCAATTCACTTTACACGATTTCAGCTTAGAGAGGAAGATGTAGCCTAGGGAATCCCTCCGGTTGCTACTCCAATTCTTTTCAATAAGCTCCTTACATTCCTTATTTTCTCCCCAATATGATTGGAAATGGAATTGGCTTCTTATGAATTGCTGGGTGGGTAGCATGTCTAAGATGATGGGACAATGATTGGTAGATGCCAATCTTAGCATCTGGAAATAGGTCCAACCATTATTGGGTTGTAAATGCCTTGTCTAGCCTCTCCCAAACTCTTTCAAGATTGTTTTTTCCATTGTTCCATGTGAATGGTGGACCTATGAATCCTAGGTCTTGGAGTCCACAGAAGTCTATGAAATTGACAAAGGATTTTGATATTTTGTATTTGTTGACAAAAGGAACTTGATATTCTTGTGAGGAGGATAGATCGTTATAATCACCCAATATAACCTATTTTTTGGTACAAAGATCCGACCATGATTTGATTCTATCATAGAATTGGCTTCTTTTATCTCTCTCGGGGTGCCTATATATCAATAAAGCTTCCCATTTAGATGAAGGGGGTTTTCATTAATTTCTATGCAAATTAAATGGTCATCACTGAATGTTACCATGCATGTCATCCTTCCATCCACATCCACATAGCAGCCCTCCTCACATTCCTTTGACTTCTGCAAAGCAAAATTTTTGATAGTTTAAGGTTTTGGTGAGTTTGATGCTTTTGGAGGCATCCAGCTTGGTTTCCTATGAGGATCTGCATAACTTTTTGACGTATCTAATGGTTTCTTGGCCATTGCATCCCCTTGAATTCCAAGATAGAAATTTCATGATTTCAGAGTAGTTGAACAGGATTTTCACAAAACATATAATTTACTGACCTGTATATTGATTTTGACTTTTTGTCGAATAGTTGGGGTGCCGAACAGCATGATGTATAAGGGAGTTGAGCTTCTTAATACCCCATCTGGTCGCCGTTACAGGTTGGTTGCCGTTGCAAGCTGTTCGCCGTTATAGGTCGGTCGTCGTTACAGGCTGGTCGCCGCTTTCGCTAATACAGGCTGGTCACCGTTACAGGCTAGTCGCCATTGCAAGCTACCGCTAATACAAGCTGGTCGCCGTTGCAGGCTGGTCGCCATTGCAAGCTGTCGCTAAAAAGTTTGAGCAAATGGGTCTGCCTCTGTTACAGGCTGGTTGCCGCTGTCGCTAAAACAGGCTGGTCGCCATTGCAAGCTATCGCTAATACAGGCTGGTCGTCGTTCATCATTTTCCTTTCTGAGAACAATAACTTAAAGCTCTAGGAATGACATCAAATGAAAGATAGCTAGAATGAGTATAGTTGGCAAGTCAATCGGCAGCTTTGTTGCCTTCGCGATATGCATGACGATCATTTGCCCTTCCTAAATAAAATTTTAAAAATAAATGTTTTTTTTTAAATAATATCAAATAAGGGCGAGAATACTATTCATCTTCTTCCTCTTTAAATTATTCATCAATGCCACTGCCCATGACCCCCTCGTTAACTCCAGCAATGTCCATCTATTTTTTAAATTTTATTAAAAATATTATTTTTATTGATATCAGGACCTAAAAGTTGTTCTTATCAGTTAGGTTTTGCTGTTTTAGGTTGGGTGTGTCACTCGGAGTTGCTTTTTTTATTTCTTCTAAAAAGATATCTTATTTAAGAAAATGCCTATTTTGCCCCTTATGTTTATCCGTTTTCCTAGAATTTGTCAAAAAATATTGATTTTGTCAATAAACCGTTGACCCGAGTTGTTGAATCATTCAGCGGTTTTGACTGTTTTTTATTTTTTTATCAGAATAAACCATCCGTTTGGTTTGAACGGTCGGACCTTCAACCCAAGAATTAGACCATGACCAATTCGTTGTTGCGGGATTCCATTTTAAAAACCTTGATTTAGATGTTAATTTATTAAAATACCCTCCAGAACATTGTTCATTTTTTCCAATAACTTAAAATCAAAGCCGCCGGCCTTCTCTCTCTAAAGTTAGCTTCATTCTCTTTCATTAATCAGTTATAGATAGAGGGCTTGAGACATGGTCCATCAAATCTATGGCCCCTATTCCCTTTCTCCCTCTTCAGACATAGTCTGGGGAAAATGAAAGGTTGTAAGCTGGGGGTGCAAGTCGTTACGGTATTCGAATGGCCAAATGGGTACTCAAAGAGGAATCTAGCCAGCTACCTATGGTTGGTTGGACTCTCCCGCTTGCGAAAAGAAATGCCATATCAGAAAATTTCAATTTGAGTCGTTTGTTGAAGTGTGGGGCCAATGACCCTTCTCTTTCACTAAGCCAGCTTTTAGCAACACTTGTTTCATTTTGAGAGCGTGCAAATGAGGATTGTCGTGTGAGTTGCTGGAAATCAATGTGGAATCATCAATTGTGGATGCAATAAAGGATTTAATTTTCAAAGATAAAAGAACATCTTTTTTTTTATGCTTTCAGTTTTTTTTTCTTCATTTCCTCTCTATTTTATCTTTCTTATTCGTTGTGGATCGTAGTCTAAATTTACAAGAAATAAAAAAAAAAAAAACCAAGAAATAGAATAGAAAGTGATAGGAGGAGAGAGAAAAATGAAGAGAGGGGGAATGGAAAGGATGGAGGATCCATTCGGTTTTCTACGCCATCTCTGGTTATCAGTTACTGGGCAAAGATGAATAATTTTTTTTGGATATTTTGATAATTTTATATTTGAATTGATACATATAAGGGCAAGAAAGGTGTTTTCAAAAAATAAATATATTATATCATTATTTTTCATCTGGAATTATGATGGGAGGTAACTGTATATTTTATCAAAATTATAGGAGAGGTTTTTATTGAAGTGAAAATGTGGGGGAGGTTTTTATGATTATCAGAAAACTCAGTGAGGATTTTATATATATTTTACCCAAAAAAAGAGCGAAAAAATGGAATCTGGACAAACTTAATTAAAGCCAAAAATACAAATTTCAAGACTCTACGATCTACACTAAATTAATTGAAGATTAATTTCATTATACACAACCATTACAAAGGAGAGAGTATAAAAATCCAACATCTTATATATGAGTTCGGCTTCAGTTCAGGTAGGGTTGATGCGCGCATTGTTCGCGCAGCATGAATATGCGCCACTCGTCTTTAAAACGTGTGCGTCATAAAAACGTGCGAGATGCTTCCCTCTCACCACCCTCTCGCCCATACCGAATTGAACCCACGCTGCACGCTGGTTCTTGAACTCGCATTCATGGACCGGACCGCCACGTCTCTCTCCCCTCCGCAGTCCCCATCCTCCCTCTCCCTCTCATTTCCGTCCAGGGTCAGGGTTCTACCTTTCAATCGGCTAGTGACCAGAGCAACCGGCGACCGGCGGCAACCTTCGTCCGGATACTAGCCATGGTTCTTCTTCCTCTTTTTAATCCTTGGTTTGGCCATTACATCCCCTGAAAACTAATGTATTTTTTTATGTTTTAATTGTTCCAGAACCGGTGGAACGGACAAGGTATCAGCCATTACGGGTGGTGATAGCATTCTTAACCATTACCGGTGACGAAGAATAGCAGGTAAGTCCGGTAATTCCCTTCTCTCTTCATGCTATGTCTTGTTGTTCAATATTCCATGGTCAGTTCCATCGTGCTCTGTTTTATTTTTTTAAACAAATATTATGTTTTCTTGCTTTAGCCTTAAATCTTAATGGCTTATTCTTATTAAATCAGTCCAAAAATATTCTATTTTGAGATAAAAAAAGAAAACAAAGCACAGTGGAACTAAGAAACAAGCTTATGTTTTGTCATTTCAATGACAGAGCATGATGGAACTAAGAAAACGTTGAATATGTTTTGCTTTTGCTTCATGGAGTCTCAGTGGCAGGGKTCTTTTATTTGTTTGGCGTGGAGTTATATTCTATTTTATTTGTAGCTTAAGGTACATTCTGAAGATTTGGTGTTATTTACTTGCCAATTGCGATGTGGATTTCTATATTGTATACTGTAGTTGGTGAAAAACACGAATGAACTAAAGCCATTTTTATCTGCAATTGTGGCTTAAGATTAGGACTCTCATTACTCGTCACTTTTTTTTTTCAGTTTTTGTACCTAGAAAGCTAGAAAATAGCCATGAATATCAACTTTCACAACACTTTTTTTTCTTTTGAAGTTTTGGTTTTGAACGAATAGCTTGCTAAAAATTATATAAAAAAAGTATAGTTCAAAAGTTGAAAGACAGAAGATGTCTTTCTGACAATGTAGATGAGAAGAATCTTAGGTTCAATTAAATCAGGGTTGTTATATTAGGGGCTGTTGAAAGGATCGCAGGTTACCTTTGTTAGTGTGAAAACTGAAAAGAAACTCTCTCTTATTAAAAATTGAAATTGGTTTCCCCTTTTCCTGTGAGGGAGATTATATTTGCAGACACAAAACAGAAGAATGGTAAATCGAGAAGAAAGATGCGACCACCTTCACTCCATACCAGCTTCATCTTAGGTTCATAGACACTGTTCTTCATCAACTAGAATAGGAACAAGTTGCAATTCAACTGACCCTCTTAGCTCTTCTATTTACCTCAACTACGACCAACAACCCAACAGTAGCAGCAGCTCAGCCCTCCATGACAGTGAACCTCCTCCGGAGTTTCTTTCCCATTCTCTTGACTTCCCAGTGACCCATGAAGACCCACCTCCACCAAACATGGAAAAACAAGACCAGGTCATTGGTGAGGCTGAAGACAACAAGGAGAGAGAAGGGAATTACCGAACTTACCTGTTGTTCTTCGTCGTCGGTAATGGTTAAGAATGCCATCACCGCCCATAATGGCTGATACCTTGTCCGTTCCACCGGTTTTGGAACAATTAAAAAAAAAGAATACATTAGTTTTTAGGGGATGTAACGGCCAAACCAAGGATTAAAAAGAAGAAGAAGAAGAACCATGGCCAGTATCTGGGCGAAGGTTGCCGCCGGTCGCCGGCTGCTCTGGTCACTAGCTGGGAGGGAAGCACCTCGCACGTTTTTATGACGCACACGTTTTAAGGACGCATGTCATATATTCATGCTGCGCGAACGATGCGCGCATGAACTCTGCCTGGAGTGAAGCCACTCCTTTTATATATATATATATATATATATATATTTGAAGCAATCAACTTCTAACCGTTTAACGAGAAGGCTAACAAGCTTAAAATGTCAATGTGCCCCATCCTTTCTACTAATACAAATCAACAGTTTTAGACCCGGTGTTTTACCACATCATTCAACTCAATTAATGGTATGGAGGCAACATCTACTTTCTAGTTACCTAACCACCAATCTCGCGCCATAACAAAAGGCAGAGAGTTTCTGATTGAATGACAGCCGAAGAATGGTTGTGACACAAGTTAGCCCATTTGGTTTGGCAAAATATGAATTAGAATCAGAGCAGCTTCTGAACCATGGTTTCCTAATTGATTTGGTGGCAACTCTTCTCAACAAGATCAAGTAGCTTCTCCAAGTTCATTGCCCATTAATTGAATATATCTTTGTTGTTATTTGCAGTCTAGAATCAGACTATTCCCATTAGCCTATCAATCTTTGCAACCAAAGACTTGGAGACAACCATATATCAGATTATTCCTATTAGAAAAATGGTCTAAGCCGGACCAAAGAAAAGTCACATAACAACCACATTAAGAAAAAGAAAAAGACAATTACCAACCCAATGGTGTAGAGAAAACAAGAAAAACTTGTGAAAAGAGCCTGTGAAAAGAAGCATGAAGAAATTAAAAATAGGGCAACTTAAGAAAATAATCCTACATCCATACAATACAATACAAAGAACAATAAAGAGCTATAGCAGGGTGATGCACGAAGGATGGCAAAAAATAAAAATAAAAAGCAAATCAAGCATAAAGGGAGGAACCACACCTTGACTTGGAAGATAGAAAACCAAAAGTGTGAATCAAATACCCCTGAAAATAAAACAAATCAAAAAGGAAAAATCCAAACATAATTTATGATATCAACTTTTTTATCTTTTAATACAAGATTTCTAAAAATTGAAAACTGTCTTTCTTTTTCCCCAAACAATTACCAGTTGCATCTTAGTTTGCTAGGTTGACCTGTCAGTAATCACATAAGTTTGATTTCGTTGGAGCTATCCAATCCAAAAGGTTGTGATGTCAGATTGGATGTTTTTAGCAAACACATAAGTCTGTTGGCTCTATGTTGGCATGCTTGACGGGGTCTTTTGGCAATTTAGGTGATGACCCATCACCTCATTCATTTACTAAAATACCCTTTATAATTTCATAGATTTATTAAAATCTATCTTATAGTTAGCATTTTACTAAAACATTACTGTTAATTTGCAATAGATTTAATCAATCTTCCATTAGATGATAGTGAAAAATGACAGTATTGACCCTAATATTTATTTAAATAAATTTAATTAAAAGAATATAAAAAATATCATTTTTCCCTTAATAAGACAGGCAACCGCTCTATTGACTATATTTGGTCAATTTTGTTTTTTATACAAAAAAAGTGTTAAGAGTATTGTTCAAATAAAAAATCATGGGCCTAATGACAAACAAGCACTCCTTAATGAAAGGTTGATTAAGTAAATAATTTGTAAAATATATGAGATGTTTTAGTAAAATGAAAACTATAAGGTAGGTTTAAGTAAATATGTAAGACTATAAGGTGTGCAGGAATGGCAACGGGATGGGGATCATATTCCCCGTCCCCGACCCCGATTCTAAAATTAACCCCCATCCCCGATCCCTGACGGGGATGGGTTCCCCATGTGGACTCGAGTCCCCAAAATATTTTTAGATAATAGTATTTTTTAAATAATAAAAATTGTAATTTATAAATAATGTTTTAAATATTATATATATAATAGTATATTTCATATAAATAACATTACATATGTATATATATATATATATATATATATATATATATATCTGGGGTCGGGGCGAAGCGGGGACCTCAATCCCCATCCCTAACACCATCGGGTTGGGGAAGTCGGGTCCCCCTTGGGGATGGGGAAAATTGCCATCGCTAAAGGTGTATTCTAGTAAATGACCCTAATAGAAACACATAAGAGTATGCAATTGTTTTATATTTTCAACTTTTTAAATAATTAATAATTATTCATATTTTATATATTAATTTTAATAAAATATTTATAATACAAAAATAGCATTAATTAATTTCAGTTAGGTTTATTCATCAAACTGATAAACCGACCAACCCGATTAACTCGACCTGAGTTGGTCGGTTTTCTAGTATTTTAGGTTGGCTTTGGTTCAAAAATTTTCAAATTCGACCAAGTTGGATCAATTTCACTTTGGCCATTTGTAAACCAACCAAAATCAAACGACCCAATCATGGATATATATTAATATTTTATATTTCAAATATAATTTTTAATTTGGAAAAGTGGGAATTTTCCCATGTTTCTTAGTCTAAAATGTTTTATATCATAAATCTAATTTTTAAATTTATTTTTTAATAATTGCACTATAATTTTTAAAATTTAATTTAATTTTTAAGTTTAAATCTTTTGAACTGATTGACCAAACCAAAAAATCGACCCAAACCGATACAACTTGAGTGGGTCAAATTTCACAAAAGGTTAGTCGGTTTTAGCTAACCAATTCCCTAACCTAACCAGGTCAATTTGGTTGGCCAAATAGTTAGGGTTGTTCACGGGTTGGGCTGGGTCGGTTTACTGATGTTTTTCCAACTGACCCGACCTGGTCGGGTTACCTGAAATTGAAACTGAAACTGACCCTGTGTTAAGCAAAACTGACTTGATCAGTTTGAGTCGGTTTGGGTCGGTTTCGGCTCTACTTAGTGGTGACTTAGTTGTTGTTCAAGTGTTCATTTTTGTCTCTACATTCCCAAAGGAAACTAGCATTTCCTTAATGTTTTGTGGCTCATCCATGGATCTAGTTGTGGAGGGAGCAGAGTTTGAGAGTACTATTTGCCAACTGGTGTCCACTTACACTATAGAGATGAGAGATATATAATGTAATTAAGTAGGTTGTAACTACTAACTAAGAACTAACTACTAAGTCGGTTCGGGTCGGGATGAAAACCGAAACCGAACCAAATCATCGGTTTATGATTTTTTATAACCCACCAATGCTAAAGAAAACCCGGCCAACTCAGGTTGGGTCGGTCCAGGTTGGTCGGACCGAACCAACCCTACAAATAGCCTATGACCGAACCAAACCAACTCATGAACCCTCATAATTATAGCTTACAAAAATACAATAAGTACTAAAAATATATTAACTTAGTCAATAAATAGTATAATCTTAAGTAACAGTTTAATCTCTAATAAATACTAATCAATAACTTATAACAAAAATACAATAAATTAAATTTAAGAATTTCAATAATAGAAATTTAATCTCCAATAATTATTGAAAGTTTTATGTTAAATAACAAAACAAAATAAATTTATACATAATCATTGAAAATACATTTATCACAAAAAAACAATAAATATTAATTTTCTTATATATAATTATATAATAAATACAAATTAAGAGTTTAAAATTAATTATTAATTTTCTCAAATTACTACTTGATATAAGTGAAAATAATTATTTACAATATTATGTAAAAATATTAAGTTATTATTAATACAAAATTAACATTAATTAATTTAAGTTAGGTTTATTTATCAAACTGATGAAACTAACCAACCCGATTAACTCGACCCGAGTTGGTCGGTTTTCTAGTATTTTAGGTTGCCTTTGGTTAAAAAATTTCCCAATTCAACCAAGCTAGATCAGTTTCACTTTGGCCATTTGTAAACCGACCAAAATCAAACGACCCAACCATGGATATATATTAGTATTCTATATTTTAAATATAATTTTTAATATGGAAAAGTGAGAAATTTCCATATTTCTTAGTCTAAAATGTTTTATATCATAAATCTAATTTTTAAATTTATTTTTTAATAATTGCATTATACTTTTTAAAATTTAATTTAATTTTTAAGTATAAATCTTTTAAATCGACTAACCAAACCAAAAAATTGACCCAAACTACTACAACTTGAGTGGGTCAGTTTTCACAAAAGATCAGTCGGTTTCAGTTAACCAACTCCCCAACCTGATTACCAGGTCAATTTGGTTGGCCAAGTAGTCTACGTCCAAACCGAACGAACTCATGAACACTCATAATTTCAGCTAAATTAATAGTCTCATCTCTGATAAATAGCAATAGTTTAATCTCTAATAATTATTGAAAATTTATATAAAAAATACATAATTATTGAAAATATATTGATAATGAAAATAAATATAATAAGTACTAAAAATATATTAACTTAATCAATAAATAGTATAATCTCTAATAAATATTAGGATAAATTACAAAGACCCCCTTGTACTATGGGGTCTGTGACAAAGACCCTCTGTACTTTGTTTTGCAACAAAGACCCCTTTCCGTTAGCCTTCCATCTAAAAAAGCCATTACAATATTTTTTAATCCCCATACTACCCTTATAAGAAAAAAAATTGTTTATCTTTCCCAACCTCACATACATAGCTATTGCAGTGGCGGTGGACTTCCGAAGTCCTCGACTCCTCCCTCTCTCTCTCTCTTCTTCCTCTTCCTCGTTCTTCCCCTTCCTCTCCCTCTGTTTTCCGTTCCAAAGTCCCAACACCATCTGCTACAGGTCGTCTGTTTATTGTAATGCGTTTTGTTTTTATGATGAAATCGGCTATCAATTTTGATTTGGATGACTCGTTCTTCGATAAAAAATGGTTGACGTTTAGGTGGCTTCTCTTGTCCGAGCATGATGAGCAGGGAATCCATAACTCTCCCAGTCCAAACCAAATTTGAAATCGTTGTTTTATCCGCAAAATAGAAGGAGCAGTTGTTGGGCTTGAATTTGTCACATCAAACATAAGGAGATCACATGGGATGTTTCCCTTTCATTCATTTATTCATTTGTTTTTGAAGAAATCGAAATAAAAAAGCAGGAGAAAATATCTTCGGAGACAAAAAGTCGCATTGCTGAACTATGCACAGACCAAGATACAGTGAACACGGAAGTATTTGGTACTATAATTGTTTGAAGTATTGCAAACCCTAATCAAATTAAGGCCGTAACCTAAAATCGAGAGATATTTAGACGATTCGGTGATATTAACGTTGTGTACAGTCAGAGATTCCGTCCCATCCATGTTTACTCAAAATCCCGTCGTCAGTCGTCAGTCGTCAGTCGTCAGTCGTCAGTCGTCTGTCGTCTGTCGTCCGTCGTCCCTCCTCGGGAAACGCGTCCCATCAATACCCACACTCCACACCAACGGCTACAGCCTACAGTACAACCAGTCGATGTAGCTTCACCGGGTCCGATGGAAAGAAATCGCCTTATCGAGGAGGGAGGGAGGTGGGGAGCTCAGATGATTTAAAAGTTAACGGGGTGTATTGAACGGTTAAAACCCCTTCTTTCTTTCTCTCGTTGCGTCTCCCGGCCTCTGCTCTCCCCTGTCACGAGCTACCACCGGTGACGGTTGCACCGTCGGTACTCTCTCTCTCATTTGTCAAATCCTAGCTCATACGTCAATGGGGTTGGGGAAGGGGAGGAAAGAGGAAGAGAGAAAGGGGAAGGGGAAGAAGAGAGATCGGGGAAGAGAGAGAGAGGAAGAGAGAGGGAGGACTTCGGAAGTCAGCTGCCGCTGCAATAGCTGTCGCTGTTTTGTTCGTGTTTGTGTATCATGGAGTTGGGAAAGATGAACAGTGTTTTTGTCTTAGAAGGGCAGTATGGGGATTATAAAATATTATAACATTTTTTGGACGGACGGAAGGGGGTCTTCGTCTCACAGTTATTATACAGGGGGTCTTTGTCACTGACCCATAGTACAGGGGGTCTTTGTTATTTACCCTAAATACTAATCAATAAGTTATAACAAAAATACAATAAACACAATAAATTAAATTTAAAAATTTTACTAATAGTAGTTTAATCTCCAATAACTATTAAAAATTTTCTATTAAATAATAAAACAAAATAAATTTATACATAATCATTGAAAATACATTTATCAGAAAAATAATAAATAATTACTAAAATATAATAAATATTAATTTTAGTATATATAATTATATATTAAATATAGATTAAGAGTTTAAAATTATTATTAATAAATATATTTTTTTAAGTTATTTTCTCGAATTATTACTTGATATACGTGAAGTTAGTTATTTACAATATTATGTAAAAATATTAAATTATTATTAATTTCAATATTATGTTATAATTATTTTTCTACTTTTTAGGAACTTTCTAAATTTATTACATAATTTCTTTATTTTAACTATTTAAAATCTAGTTATGTTAAATATTTTGTTATTTAAAATACCCAACTATTTAAATACTTAAATTAAATGTAAAATATTAGTTATTTATGGAATTTAATTATCCATAAAATCATAATTTATACTATTATTACATAATTTCATTATTAATTTTGTAATATATTCAATTATTAGTAATTTCAATATTATGTTATAATTATTTTTCTGCTTTAAAGAATTATTTTAATTTATTACATAATTTCGTTATTTTAACTATTTAAGATCTAGTTATGATAAATATCTAGTTATTTAAATATTTAAATAATCTATAAAATATTTAATTTTTTTTGTTATTTGAATTTTATTTATTTAAAGCTATTACATATTATTAAATATTTGAAAAACATTTAAATTGATGATCCGAAAAATCAAAATTTAAATTGTTAGTACATAATTTTGTAAAAATATAAAATTATTTATTAGATAATTTCGTTATTTTAACTATTTAAAATATAGTTATAATAAATATTTAGTTATTTAAATATTTAAATAATATATAAAATGTTTAATTTTTTATTATTTAAATTTTATTTTTTTAAAGCTATTACATATTATTAAATAATTTAAAAGCATTTAAATTGATAATCCGAAAAAACATAATTTAAATTGTTAGTACATAATTTCGTGATATATTTTTTTTTAAATATAAAATTATTTTTTTGTGTTTTTAATAAATATTTTAAAGTTATTATATAATTTTGTTAGAATATTTTACGTAATTCTTAAATTTTTTAATCCAAACTTTCTTTAGATAGATATAGATAAAAAGTATGGAAGAGGATAAATAGGAATTAGAGATAATTTATGAGAGAAATTCTCTACTAAAGTAGAGATAACTGTGGAAATAAATAGGAATTAGAGATAATTTAGAGGATAAATTACAAAGACCCCCTGTATTATGGGGTGTGTGACAAAGACCCTCTTGTACTTTGTTTTGCGACAAAGACCCCCTGTACTATGATCGTGAGACAAAAACCCCCTTTCCATTAGCTTTCCGTTGAAATTTGTTGTTGCAATTCCCATACTACCCTTGTAGACAATTGGGAGAAAACACTGTTCATCTTCCCCAACTCACAATACACGAACATCAGATCCACATCTCTCTCTCTCTCTCCGATCTCTCTTCTTCCTTGTAGGGAATGCTCCAAAACCCAAAACCCAAATGCAACAAATTCTACAGTCTTGTTCTATTGTTTGCTGGACTAATGGAAGAATGGGCGAAGATGATGGAGACAAACTGGGCTGGGTGGAGAAATGTAAACAGATCAGTGCTCTCAATGGAACTGACTCAACGTGATGACAATGCTTCCCATGTTGCACCCTGAAGAAATGTAAACAGTCCAGTTGCGCCCTGTAGACACATGTTGCACCCTGGGTGGAGAAATGGAGATGAACTGGGCTGGGTGGAGAAATGTAAATTTGAACATTCGTTTTCGTTTTCGATGACAATGCTTCCCATGGTTTTGTCCTTGACATTTCTGCTACTTCCCACAGACCAGTGCTCTTGTCATGTTCTGCAGAATGTCAACAATCTCCTTGCTTCGTCCACAGCTACGCAGTTGAGGAGTTGCAGATTGAGAGAAAGAATCCCTATTCTTGGTTCTTTTGGCTTAGGTAAAAAAAATGAAAGCAGAGCCTGCGAAAGAATCCAGAGACCAGTGCTCTCCTCGTGTTCTACAGAGTGTCAACAATCTCCTTGCTTTGTCCACAGCAACGCAGTTGAGGAGTTGCAGATTGAGAGAAAGAATCCCTATTCTTGGTTCTTCGGCTTAGGTAAGAAAATGAAAGCAGGGCCTGCGAAAGAATCCGGAGACCAGTGCTCTCGTCTACAGAATGTCAGCAATCTTGGAAGCTTGGTTATTGACATGGATACAGAAGGGCCGGTTCCGACAAAGGTTGATTCTACAAGTCTTGAAGTTATCAACGGAGTGAGGAATCACCGGAGAATGTGATGTCTCTCAAACCGGTGGCAAATTGGAAATGTATTGATGAGGGCGGATTTGGCCCTCCAATGACATTGTGACACCTGACACCTTATGACAATTAAGTGCAGCCTCTTGACAAGTAGACAACTCGAGCTCGCCACAGGCAGCTCACCCTCATGTAGCCTGGCACCTCAGAACAACTAGGTGACACCTGGGACCACTTTGACAACAATTTGCCTTTTCTAAATGGTGTCCCACTAGGCGTAGCCTGGCACAAGCACGGCCTGGCACGAGCTGGCAGCCTGGCCCTGGCGCAACCTGGCCCTGGCACGAGTTGGCAGCCTGGCCTTGGCATGAGTTGGCAGCCTGGCCCTGGCACGAGCTGGTAGCTTGGCCCTGGCGCGACTTGGCCCAGGCACCGACCCGGTGGCCTGACATAGGCACCAACCTGATAACCGCGAGGAGCTCACCACCGTACCCCGCATTTTACGGGATTGTGACTTGTAACGGCTATATTAGCTCACCCACTCCCCGAGTCAGGCGGAAATGGGCAATCTTACCAATTGGTGGCTTTATCCCCACCTAACATGAAAACAGGTCCCATCACAGCGGGAATCCGGGAACTGCTCCACCTAACCCATGAGGACTCCAGTATATAAAGACCTCACCCCCCAGGGGCGAAGGCATGCAAGAAAAAGAAAGGATGATGCAAAAAAAAAAAAAAAAGGATGGGTAACCTCCGCTCTCTAGCTCTCTCATTCTCTAATATCATTCTCAGCTCTCCACTAAGTGCTAACTTAGGCATCGGAGTGACCTTGTCGGGTTAGCCACCTCGGGTCCTCTGACATTTGGTTCCTTGTAGACCTCTAAAAGAGCAACAAAGCTCATCAAGGTAGTTCGCCACCAGGTAGTTCACCACCAGGCAGCTCATCAAGGTAGCTCACCTCTAAGCAGCTCATCAAGGTAGCTCACCACCAAGCAGTTCGCCACTAGGTAGCTCGCCACCAGGGAGCTCCACTTCAGCCTTTGAGTCACAGGCCACGGTGGGAGCAGACGAGATGACGAGGTACTCAGCCAAAAATTTGACACATCACGAAAAAAAATGATACGTAACCGGAAACGGTTACATCATGTATCATTCATCATCAAGTGCTGAAGATCAGAGAAGAAGATTCACACCTCGGTGAGGACATCGCTAAAGGTCTCAAGGAAAAGCTATTCAAAATCTAACTTCTCAAATGGACATATTTATGATAGCGAGGCCCACCCTGCCTTGTTCGCCACTTAGCGACAAGATGGCCGTTCTTCATTAATTCAAGGTTAGAAAGCGATCTGGTGCTGAGGACGAAGTTGGGTTCCCGCTCTTGGAAACATGTCAAGGACAAAACCGGATCTGATGCAGAGGAAAAACACAGATGTGGTGAACGAGGAAAAAATACAACAGCGGCGGTCATCCCCGATCTCCCTTTCTCTCCCCTTATCTCGGCTATTATTTGTATATTGTAATGGCAGATTTCAACGGAAGGGGGTTTTTGTCCCATGGACATAGTACATGGGAGTCTTTGTCGCAAAACAAAGTATAAGGGGGTCTTTGTCACAGACCCCATAGTATAGGGGGAGTCTTTGTAATTTAAGATAAATAGGAATTACAAATAATTCTGGAGAAAGTGGGGGAGGTAGTTTAGGATAAATTTTAGGAGAAGAGATTATTTAGATTATTGGGAAAGTGCATATCAATTGTTGTTGTTTTAAAAATGACATGGAATAAAAAAAACAAAAAATTCAGAAAATGAGAAAATTTCTTGACCACTTTGTTTTAATATATACTAGCGAGCACCCGTGCGATGCACATGATTTATTAAGCGAAAGCTAAATAATAGAAAGGGTCATTTACTAAAATACCCTTTGTGGTTTCATGGATTTACTAAAATCTACTCTATAGTTAAAATTTTACTAAAACACCACTTATAATTTGCAATGGATTTAATCAATCTTCCATTAGATGATAGTGGAAAATGACAATGTTGACCATAATGTTCATTTAGATAAATTTAATCAAAAGAAAATAAAAGTAAAAATAAAAATCATTTTTGCCCTTTATAGCAGCGAGCAACCACTCTATTGGCTATATTTCGTTAATTTTGTTTTCTGTACAAAAAAAAAGTCTTAAGGGTATTTTTTGGAATAAAAAATCACATAAGAGTATACAATTGTTTTATATTTTCAACTTTTTAAATAATTAATAACTATTCATATTTTATATACTACTTTTAATAATTTTTTTTATAATACAAAAATAACAATAATTAATGTCAATTAGGTTTATTCGTCAAACTAGTGAAACCGACCAACCCGATCAACTCGACCCGAGTTGGTTGATTTTCTAGTATTTTAGGTTGGCTTTGGTTTCAAAATTTCTCAATTCAACCAAGTTGGATCAATTTCACTTTGGCCATTTGTAAACCAACCAAAATCGAACAACCTAACCATGGAATATTTTTATATTTTAAATATAATTTTTAATATGGAAAAGTAGAAAATTTTCCATATTTCTTAGTTTAAAATGTTTTATATCATAAATCTAATTTTTTAATAATTGCACTATAATTTTTAAAATTAAATTTAATTCTTAAGTTTAAATCTTTTGAACCGACTAACCAAACCAAAAAATCGACCCAAACTGATACAACTTGAGTGGGTCGGTTTTCACAAAAGGTCAGTCGGTTTTAGTTGACCAACTCCCCAACCTGACCAGGTCAATCTGGTTGGCCAAATAGCCTACGACCGAACCAAACCAACTCATGAAAATTCATAATTTCAACTAAATTAATAGTCTCATCCCTCATAAATAACAATAGTTTAATCCCCAATATTATTGAAAATTTATAGCAAAAATACACAATTATTGAAAATATATTGATAATAAAAAAATAAAATAATTACAAAAATACAATAACTACTAAAAGTATATTAACTTAGTCAATAAATAGTATAATCTCAAATAATAGTTTAATCTCTAATAAATATTAATCAATAAATTAAATTTAAAAGTTTCACTAATAGTAGTTTAATCTCCAATAATTATTGAAAGTTTTCTATTAAATAACAAAACTAAATAAATTTATACATAATCATTGAAAATGCATTTATCACAAAAATAATAAATAATTACTGAAATACAATAAATATTAATTATAGTATATATAATTACATAATAAATACAAATTAAGAGTTTAAAATTATTATTAATAAATAGTAATTTTTTAAAACTTATTTTCTTGAATTATTACTTGATATAAATGGAATTAGTTTTTTACAATATTATGTAAAAATATTAAATTATTATTAACTTCAATATTATGTTATAATTAATTTTCTACTTTTCAGAAATTTTTTAAATTTATTACATAATTTCTTTATTTTAACTATTTAAAATCTAGTTATGTTAAATATTTTATTATTTAAAATACAAAGTTATTTAAATACTTAAATAATATGTAAAATATTTAAATTTTAAAATATTAGTTATTTATGGAATTTAACTATCCATAAAATCATAATTTATACTATTATTACATAATTTCATTATTAATTTTGTAATATATTAAATTATTATTAATTTCAATATTATGTTATAATTATTTTTCTGCTTTAAATATTTTTTTAAATTATTACATAATTTCGTTATTTTTTTAAATTCATTGCATAATTTCGTTATTTTATTTATTTAAATCTATTACATATTAGTAAATATTTGAAAAGCATTTAAATTGATAATCCAGAAAAACATAATTTAAATTGTTAGTACATAATTTCGTGATATRTTTTGTAAAAACATAAAATTATTTTGTGTTTTCAATAAATATTTTAAAGTTATTATTTAATTTTGTTAGAATGTTTAAATAATTTTAAAATTTTTTAATCGAAACTTTCTTTAGATAGATATAGATAAAAAGTAGGGGAGAGGATAAATAGGAATTAGATATAATTTAGGAGAGAAAACCCTCTACTAAATTAGAGATGATTGTGGAGATAAATATGAATTAGAGATAATTTAGAAAATAAATAAAAATTGGAGATAATTCTGGAGAAAGTGTGGGATGTAGTTTAGGATAAATTTTAGGAGAAGAGATTATTTATGTTATTGGGAAAGTACATCTTATTGGTTGTTTAAAAAATGACATGGAATGAAAAAAACAAAATATTCAAAAAAAGGAGAAAATTTCTTGACCGCTGTGTTTTAATATATATATATATTACATAATTTCATTATTAATTTTATAATATATTAAATTATTATTAATTTGAATATTATGTTATAATTATTTTTCTACTTTGAAGAACTTTTTTGTTAATTTATTACATAATTTTGATATTTTAACTATTTAAAATCTAGTTATGATAAATATTTAGTTATTTGAATTAATAATTTAGAAAACATTTAGGTTATTTAAATTGATAATCCAGAAAAATATAATTTAAATTGTTAGTACATAATTTCGTGATATATTTTGTAAAAATATAAAATTATTTTTTTTTGTATTTTTAATAAATATTTTAAAGTTATTATATAATTTTGTTAGAATATTTAAATAATTCCTAAATTTTTTAATCCAAACTTTCTTTAGATAGATATAGATAAAATGTAGGGGAGAGGATAAATAGGAATTAGAGGTAATTTAGGAGAGAAACTCCCTACTAAATTAGAGATAATTTTGGAGATAAATAGGAATTAGAGATAATTTTGGAGAAAGTGGGGGAGGTAGTTTAGGATAAATTTTAGGAGAAGAGATTATTTAGGTTATTGGGAATATGCATCTCATTGGTTTTTTCAAAAATGACATGGAATAAAAAAATAAAAAATTCAAAAAAATGAGAAAATTTCTTGACCACTTTGTTTTAATATATATACTAGTGGGGGTTTATTAAGCAAAAGCTAAATAATAGAAAATGTCATTTACTAAAATACCCCTTATAGTTTCATGGGCTTACTAAATCTATCGTATAGTTAGCATTTTACTAAACCACTTATCATTTGTAATGGCTTTAGTCAATCTTCCATTAGATGACAATGTCAAATGACAGTGTTGACCCTACTGTTCATTTAAATAAATTTAATTAAAAGAAAATAAAAATAAAAATTCCATTTTCGCGCTTAATAAGACACAAGCAACCACTCTATCGGCTATATTTGGTCAATTTTGTTTTTTATACAAAAAAAGTGTTAAGGGTATTTTTGGAATAAAAATAATGGGCCTAATGGCAAAACAAACACTCCTTAATGAAAGGTTGATTAAGTAATTAAGTTGTAAAATATAGGGAAAAGTACGAAAACACACGATGCAGAATTCTGAATTCCAGCCCCCCCTACAACTAGCCCTCTCCCCCCTATAAACCACATCCTGCCCGTTAATTTGGCATCAATTCACGATCAGGATGCATTCCCCCTGTACTTTGGGCCTAGTAAATTCTGATATGGGCTGATTGGTACTTCTCCCTAAAATATATGAGATGTTTTAGTAAAATGAAAACTATAAGGTATATTTAAGTAAATATGTAAAACTATAAGGTGTGTAGGAATGGCAAGGGGACAGGGATCATATTCCCCGTCCTCTAAAATTAACCCCCATCCCCTATCCCTGAAAGGGATGGGTTCCTCGTGGGGACCCAAACCCCCAAAATGTATTCAGATAATATTATTTTTTAATAAATAAAAATTTTAAATATGCTTTGATATATATATATATATATATATATATATATAATTGGGATTGGGGTAGGGCGGGGACCTCAATTTCTATCCCTGACCCTAGCCCCAATTGGGGATTCCTATTAATCCCCATCCCTGCCCCTGCCTAGTCAAAACAATCCCCATCCCCAACCCCATCGGGTCGGGGAAGTCGGGTCCTTGTCAGGGATGGGGAAAATTGCCATCCCTAAGGCCCCATTTGGTTTATGGGATGTGGATGAGAAAAAGGGAATATTCCAAAAATATTCTTTTTTCTCTCATTTGTTTTGAGGGAAACAGAGGATGGAATGAGAAAAATGTGAGATGTTAGATCCCAAATTTGTGGATTTAGGGTTGCACCAAAACCATGCGCCGCTGGTGGAAAATTTTGAGAAATCACTGTTACAGGTACTAGCGACGCTGAAAATTTTGAGAAATCACCATTCATCGTCTGGTAGCTCCCCTTCCCCGTTCGAACCCAGAAGCAAAGCAGCAGTGGTGGCACCCCCTCTCAGCCACTCCCTTCCGTTCTTCTTCTTCCCCGTTCGAACCCAGAAGTAGAGCAACGGCGGCGGCAGCCCCTCTCAGCCACTCCCTTCCTCCCTCTCTCCTTTCTTCTTCTCTTTCTTTTTCTTCCGTTCATCGTCTACTGCCTCCCCTTCCCCATTCAACTTTTAAATAATTAATATTCAATCATATTTTATATACTACTTTTGATATAATTTTTGGGTAGAATACAAAAACCACCCCTATAGTTTCTAACAATGATAAAAACCTCCCCTATAGTTTCACTTTAATAAAAACCTCCCCTAAACTTTTAAAAAATTTGACAAAAACCTCCCTTTCGTTACTGACCCAGATGGAAAACGTTTAATTGATCCATTTTTTTTCAAAATACCATTTTACCCTTTTATAAAATAGGCACTGAAATAACTAACCAGTGAAGAAGGGATTAAGCCGACCAATAATAATTGCCGGTGAAGAACCATTACCATGGAAACACCTACATTGCAATAAGGCAATCCTCCAAATACATCGCAAACCTCAATGTACTTGCCTGAAATATCCACCCAAATGAGAGAAGAAAAACAAGAAAATCAAATAAAAATTGGCATATGTATTAGAGAATCCACATAAGATTATACTGATAAATCATCAACACATGCATAGACCATTGAGATCAATGCAAGTAAACTACAACAATATAGGTTATAGGAAACTTGTGAGAAAAGTTTTATCACTGAAACTCTAAATCCTATGGTTTGATTGCATGAATTCTAAAAATAAAATAAGAAACAGAGAGAGAGATTTATGAAAAACAAACTCATCCACATTGACGAGCGTCGCATTAGCCACTAGCCACCAAAGCAAACTAGAACCACCGAGCAAAAGAAGGAATAAAGAACAGGACAATGAATGAAACCAGGGTTTGGCTGCTGCTTCTTTAGTCTCTTGGACTCTCTTGCCCCCGATAAAAACCATGTTTCCTCAACATGTGAGTCTTTCGTTCCCCTTTATCCCCTTTCCTCGCAGGAACAATGCTAGCATGGGAGCTTTCGATGGAGACAAATCTTCCCATCCCTCAACCGATCGATTCATGCCTTCATGGAGCCTACTCAAACGAATAATTCTAGAATGGAGCTTTTAGGAATCGTACAATGCTAGTATTCTGTCAATTTCTTGGTCAATCGATTTTGCATTCTCAGTTGGTCAATGAGATGATATGATTTGGAGCTTTCCCTTCTTCTCGATCAATCTTTGCTTCTCAGTGGAGTTGTCTGCAAAATTTTTCTGCTATCGAGCGTGGGAGTTTTTGGCTTCAACTTCTCTCTCTCAAATGAACAGGCTGGCTCAAGTCCGGTTCAGACTTCAAAATAAAAAACTACCGTGCAAGTTTCTAAAGACCGCCACCTGATTGTTATTTTTAGCTGTTTTAGTTTTGTAGGGGACGGTCTCTAGAGGAACGCCACCTTGGTTGTCACTATGGCGGCAGTCTTTAAGACCGCCTCTGCTCAATGTTGTTTGTACTAATAAGGTTCTCCCAACATTCATGTAGGCTTAGTTGATTCATATTGTTTGGTTGTTAGGAGGGGATGGTTGCCCGGCCACACCTGGAGAGCTATCTGGCATTTCATGAGGATCAGGATCGATATTTATTCCCTTGTCATACAAACATGCTTTGGTTGGTAATTTATTTCTTATTGCCAACCATAAGAAGTTTAATTTTGATTGGACACATAAGTTTGTCTATCTTTTTTTGGCCATTTTCTTATTAGAGGATTATCTTCTGTTTCTCCCCTCTTCAGCATTGCATATGCTGATTTGATGGTGAATTCTCCATTTTTCTTTGAATTTTGTCTAATTCCTATGTTATTTCTTTCAGAAATTTGAATAGACTCATCTGATATATATTGTGCCATGTGTCCTATTACTAATTTTATCATGACGATCTTGTCCCCTTTGGAAAGTGTTCTTCCTTTTCATCCCTCTGTTTTCCTCCTTACTTTATGGTATTTTTATAATTCTTGCTATCAATTTGCATTGTTTCCCAGTATATTTTTAGAGAAATATATATTTGATTTTTGATAATTTGGTTTTTGCCCAGATGCCTTTGCATAATTATCCAAAAATATCTCTTACTTTCCAACTGGCCTCCTGAGAGGCTTTAGAGAATATCATACAATCATTTGCAAATTGCAAGATTGAAATATTTGGGGCTTGCCTAGTTACTTTTACTCTCAAATTTGATTTTTTATTCTAGTGGCTTGTTCTAAATACTTAGCTAGGGGTTCACTACATAATACAAATATGTATGGGCTGGGAGACAAGGTCTCCTTGTCTCAGGCCCCTAGTCGGATGGAATCTCTGTACGTGGGATCCATTTACAAGCACTTGATAGTTTACCGTGGTGATGCATTCTATTACAAGTTAATTCATTTGTTATTTAATCCTAATTTTTCTAGAGTTTCCTAATATAGTCCTATTTTAGCCTATTATAGGAATTTTCCATGTCTATTTTATAAGCAACAAGCCCAGTTGCTCCTTTTTTGTTCCTCATAGTGTGGAGAATTTCTTGTGCAATTAATATATCATCGGTGATTTGCTTGGCTAGGACAAAAGCCCACTACAGGGAGAATACTATTATTGTCAATATTGGCTTGATTCTATTTGTTAGAATTTTTGCAATGATTTTATAAATGATATTGCGTATAGACTTATTGACCTAAAGTGCTCAGCATTTTTTAGGTTTCTTGCCTTTGCCTTTGGGATTAGTGCAATGCATGTCCTATTTAATTCCCTGTTCATTTTACCTTAATGGAAGAAAGCCTCGACTACCTTCCTCACACTTTGACCAACTATGTCCCAATGAAGTTTGTAGAAATTTGCATTTAGTCCATCTGGTCCTAGTACTTTGAGGCCCCCCATGGAATTCAGAGCTTCCATGATTTCTTCATCCTATACTTGTTTCCCTAATTCCTCAATTACATTATCTGGGATATTTGAATTTAGTACATTTAACAATTGGTCTACATTCTGTGATCCTTCCCTACTCAGTCTTGGGATGAAACTCATTTGTTAGAGTTCCTTTGATTGTCTAGGGGTTTGTGATCCATTCATTATTCCTATTTTTAATTTTTATAATTTAATTTTTGTATTTCCGCATGGTATCAATCATATGGAAAAACCTAATATTTTTCTCTCTACTTTGTAGCCATTAGACTCTAGCTCTTTGGGCCCACTATAGTTCCTCTCTTTCTAGCAATTTGTTTAACTTTCTTTGGAGGGCCTTTCCTTTGTTTATAATCTCTTTGGTTGGACCACTATTTATTTGTAGTAGTGTTTCATTAGTTGTTTCAATCTGTTTTGTTTCTCCTTAAGGCTCCGTTTGTTTGTAATACAAACGCTGAATCGAGGTATTTATGTACTGTGGTTCATGCTTACCAATGTCTATTTGACATGTAAAAAAGTAATAATTATTAGATCAAAAATGTATTTTGTGATATTTTTGTACTCTGAAAAGAGAGTATTATTGTATCTATTTTTTGGATATAATTTTGTATTCTTTTGATAATCAACTTTTTCATCAAAGTTAAGGCATTGGAGCATTTAATGATGAACCCCACACTTAGCATCAATTTTAAACAAACAAGATGAGTGCAAAAACGGTTTAAAATCTCAACTATATTTACATTCATAAACCGAAAAATTGATAAATATATAGTGTACATATTTGCATTTGCATTTGCATTACAACCAAACATAACTATTTCCAAACCTCTATTTGTTCCATCTCTAGAGTTACAGAGCTAAGTCTTTTTGTTTTTGCTGCAAACTGACTACCCCTAGATCCTTTGTATGTTCGATCTCATGATCTTTTAACTGTTTCCTTGAGTGTGGGATCCGATTCCACATGCTTTAATATCTGAATGGCTTTGTTCCCTAATTTACATCATTACTTGTTATTATTAAAAGTGGGACATGATTCCGAATTTTATTAGAAAGGGAGGTGTTCAGGAACAGCCTTTGGGTGTTGTATTCCCCAGTCACCCGTAGTTAGAACCCAGTCTATTTGTTCTAATAGGTTACCTCTTTTTCCAGGTAAATTTGTTCCCCTTTGCTAGCATCTCAAAGAGGTTACAAATCAATAGGAATTCATTAAACCTATTTAATTGAGCTATCGCAACTTTTCCATTATATAATGAGGCACAGCAGTTCTGCAAGTCTCTTCAATGTGATCCAAGAGTAATATTTTGATACAACCAAACAATCAATAATCCTCTGTTTAAGATCTTGTTCACCGAAAGATTGGCAACCAATAAGATAGATTAGCAGACATCATTAGACATAACAGTCAAGGGAGGTTTTTTGAAAAGAGAGGTCTAATAGGGTCTTTATGTCTTTTATTTATTTATTTATATTTTGGTACAAGTCTTTGTATAATGTAAAAGGAAAGAGAAGAAAAGTCCAAAGTCTGCGCTAAAAGTCCAAAGCCTTTTATCACGGGTCAAGGTCTCTGTCTACAGTGTCTTCCACGGGTTCGGACGTAGGAGGCACGTTAGGTAACCCCCCAACTTGTACGGATGTCTTCATCCTTGATCCTTACTACCATCCGGCCCTAGCGTGACGCTAATTGCGTTCCGTCAATGCATTCCTCCTACACCAATAAGTTTGAACTCCCAATACTCAACAAAAGAAATGCTATAACCCCGATGTTTCCGGGCAAACTTGAGAGACCTTTCTTTTAACATTTTTTTTTTTTTTTTTTGTATTTTGGTTTTCACCTACAACGGAGTCTTCCTTCTTCTCTTTCTCTTAACAACTTAGTATGTATTTGGTTTTGATAGAGTTTATTGATGGGGTGTATATCATATGAATTTTTATTTGAAAGACACTTGATGGCGCGCGATCTGATTATTCTTAGTTGGAGGGTGATTCAGATTCCAGATGGATGACGAGTTGGATTAAT
This sequence comes from Nelumbo nucifera, assembly GCF_000365185.1. The sequence goes on from NW_010729209.1 coordinate 856,813, forward strand.
TTGCAAAACAGTCTATCAGAGAACCCGGAGTAGTTAACTCGGCGAGGTCGCTCCGATGCTTAAGTCAGTAATTATGCTATAAGTGCGAACTGAATGCTTGAGAGCTTGAGTGCTAGAGAGTAGTGTAATAACGCATACCTTTGCCTTGAGATTTCGAGTCTTTATATACTGGAATAGCCGTGGGCTTCACGAAAAAGCTCCGGGTTCTCCGGACTGTAGAGATAAGGTTGGTTCTGTTTTTGGAGGAGGGCGGTACGTGGATGAGGCTTATTGTCCACCTCCGATTCAGGCGGAACCGGGACGAGTTCTTATCGTGACCTCGGGAGATTTGGGCTCTGTTGGCTCATCGTAAGCCCAAGAGATTCAAAATCTGATGGAGAGGCCTTCGGAGTTGGTTATACGACGCTTCGGCTAGTTAGCTCCGAGCTGAAACTTCGATTCTTCAGTCCCGAACTGGATTGGATACCCGAGGTTCCTCTACGCCGAGGCGGGTTTGGAGCCGAGTTGGTTGGATACCCGAACTGCGAATGTTGCGAACTGGGCTTGCCTGACTGAGTTGTCATCCTTCAATCAGATCACGCCTACGTGTCCCCTTCCTGTTAGGTCATGCCAAATCATCCTTCATCAACACTTTTTAACTTTTATTGTTTTTGTTATTTAGTTGGGCCTTTTATGAATATTTCAAGGAACACCCCATAAAGTGACTTTCCACCTCAGCTTAAAATGTGTAATATAAGCATTTTGTTTCAATAAATGTCAAGGCATTGGGGGAAACAAGAATTTAAAGTTACCCCCAGCTAGAGGTGGCAATTGGACGGGTTGGGTTGGGTTCGGTTTGGATTGAGTTTCAACCCAACCCATCTAACCCACTAACCCATTAATGACCAAATTAGATAGAATTAAATGGGTTGGGTTCGGTTTGGGTTGAGTTTCAACCCAACCCATCTAACCCACCAACCCATTAATGACAAAATTAGATAGAATTAAATGGGTTGGGTTCAACCCAAACCCACCTGAACCCAATCTAACCCATTTAGATAAAATAATGAAAATTACACAAAAATGCATAAAATTAATAGAAATTACATAAAATTTTGAAAAAACAGAAATTGCAACTTTCATTTTGTCCTTTCTATACATGTGAAAAAACAGTATTGCAAGATAAATGTAACATAAATTATTGAAAAACACAAAAAATGAAGAAAAGTTACAGAAAAATATAGAAAACCATTAAAGACTAGGAATTGTAAAAAAAAAAAATAGATGTTATTAATAAAGAACAGAAGTGCAGAAAATAGCATAAATTAGAGAAAAATGTAAACATGATAGAAAATTTTATGCCCAAAACAATCTCACTTGCATAACTATTGATCTTTTTCCCATACTCCATTGCAGATGAATTAGCACACGCTGGAAGGACATTCACGTCATGAGAGTGACCCAATTGGGATTTACCTCTGAATCCACCCTTAACATCTCCTCAAATTCAGAGCTCACAAAAGTGCACAGTTGCACACAGATATCATAGCTAGTAGTCCAAGAAGCAATCCTTCTTTTTGGCATTCTTTCGAACAACGCATCCTCAATTTGCATTGCTCCATTTTCATTTAACTTGCAATCAAAGCATTCCATGATCAAACGTTTTTCACATGCATATTGTCAAACAGTTTATGAGCATTGCCTTGTTTACCACATTTTACGTGTACATCAATCAATGAAGTCCCAACATACAAATCATATTCCAATCCAATTCTTGAACTCTTTCATAAGTACATTTTCCAATCAAAAGTCATGATAATTCTGCAAAATACTTGAAATTTATCATAAGATTTTTTCTTTGGTACCTAATCGAGTATAGGCATGAATGGTTGAATTATAGAATGATGTTGGAAAAGAAGCTTGACTAAGGATTGTTTCTGTAGAGGTATCATTGTAGCCATCATTCATTGCAATTTTTGTACTAAGGAATGCATTCCATTGGAATCCACTGAAGGTCATTCCCTAGTTTTAGAAAGTGGGTATTGGTTAAGAATTGGAAAGTAGTGCATAGGATAACTGAGAGAGAGAGAGGGGGAGAGAGAGAGAAATTAATGGTTACTCGCTGGATAACTATGTCCCAACCCATCCAACCCATCAAATGTCCTCTTATTGGGTTACCCAACCCGCTATGACCCAAGACAAAATGGATACAACCCAACCCATTAATTAATGGGTGGGTTGGGTTGAAAATTGTCAGATGTTGAAATCAAACAATGGTTTCATGTACAATAAATATCAACGTCTATATGTCAGTGTTTTTCAAATAAATGCCTACAGAACCAAATATAGTCTTAATTAATCTCTTTTATTTGAAAAGATAATCGGTTTAAAACAGTTCTCTTGTAAATTACAATATTGGACATATAAATCAGACTATCACAAATTATGTATCCATTAATATATCTATATCCATATCTATACTATATTACAAAAGTATGAATGCTCTAACAAAAATTTTAAAATTTTTTTTGAACATGTACATCAAATATCCTTCTCTCTTGCTATTTGTTGAATATTAAATTAAAGGCAGAGATGATATTTCAAAACGTATTTACTACAGAATATTAAAAGATAATAAGATTTTGTATGGCACCCTCATAATAGCCTGCCAAAAGATATTGCAAACATCATATTTATTCAAGTGATAACTTTCATTTTGTTACTTTTATTTTTCAGAAGGAAGAGTGAGAGTGCGGATGTTAAGCATTGTCCACCTTAGAGCTAAGAGTAGAGCCAAACTATTATCAGCATTCATGTGTGTTCACACCCTCATAATAGTTAATTCATTCTCCTTTTCCATAGCTCCCTATTCATCTTTAGGCTCTGCATTTTGAGATTTTTGTTTATGTATAGGCCAAGATCCATCCAAATATCCTGTTCAGGTTATGCCTGGCTCTGGATGCCACATGGCGCATACATGGCTGCCCCATCTTTTTGGTCATGTCAGCACCACACTACATCTGTGGCTTATCTTATATCCTTGGCCACGTTAGCACCGCGTCATCTCTGCGGCCCCACTCCATTTTTCTAGCTACGACGACTCTACGTCATGTGGATAGATATGACCAAGACAGGAGATCAGATGGGGACAACCTCGCTGGGAATTAAGTCTTATCCCAAATATCTTGGCGGTTAACCTCATCCCGACAACCCCCAAAACCTAATATGATTAGGACACAAATCTTCGGTTATAAAAAGGTACCTCCCACTCAAGATAAGGGATCCAACTTCTGACTCCTATACTGTTACCCTGTTCGGACCAGCATTATTCTCTAACTGCTCGGCTCGACTTCCCACTACCTTCTACTGACTTAAGCGTCGGAGTATCTATCTGGGGATAACTCCTCGGGCCTCTGATTTGTTTCTTGCTCGCAGATCTCATTGCGCGACTTCGTCCTTTCACGTTGGCTCTGCCCAATTGGCAAGGACTATCTGACTGTGACCTCGATTCTTACACCACCAATGATTGAGTAGCATCATATCCAATGCAAGATCTTAAAGACCCCTGCAGAAAAATTAAAATAATTACCCTTTTTCTTCTTGTAATTCAGTAATGCGTAAATAACCTTTTCTTCTAGTTTAAAACATGAAAATATACATACTTATCTTGATAAAGTTAAAGGAGAAGCTAGCGGTCTTGGTGAGATTATCAAAAGAAAATTCGAAAAGACATAATGAAAAAGACACATGTTTAATATGTCTATTGTTTAAAAATTAAAAAAGAAATCTTATCATAATTTATCATTAAATCGTAAGAGATCACGCTTAATGACAAAATTATTAATTATTTATCATCGATTTTTGACAAAATTTACAGCCAATTAACCAGTATCATAAAATACGTAACCAAATTCGTCCTGTAGTTAATAAATATGATAGATTTCCAAATTCGTCCTCTTTAAAATCATAAGCTTGCTGAAGCTTGATTGTTTCAGAGTATAAGAAAAAACACTGAAAGACTGTGATTGGAAGGCAAACACAAAGATGTCGAGCCAGATTGATAACATTCAATTTATAGTGGAGGCTTGGAGCAATACAAAGAGTTATAGTACAAGAAGGATTTGAAAACTTCAAAATAACTTTTATCTATTTGGTGATATACATATGTTCTTAGTGGGACTAGTCGGTTGAGAAGAGTGACAGGTCATCTTGCCTTCCTTTGTATTCAGATTCTCCTGGAATTCATCTGAGCATGGTTTTTAAAAACGAATCGGTGATTGAATCGGTCAGAGGTCTAATTATCGGATTGAACGGTTCGATCGTTCGATCCGAATGGCCGACCTGTTCTGATAAAAAAAAATTAAAAATGTTGAAAAATGGTCAAAACTGTTCGAACGATAATCATCCGGTTCAGCGGTTTATTGATCAAAATCAACGATTTTGAAGATAATAACGGTTTTGGAAGAAAACGGAACCGATCCGATAACCGATTTCCAGTTTTCTGGTCCGACCGTCCAGTCTGATCCGGTTTTGAAAACCATGCATCTGAGACACAATCTCTAACACAGAGTTTGCTTCTTCAGCCTCTGATTAAAATACTGGCCTCTTCAATGTCACCCAATTCTATAGCTCCTAAACTTTTTGTCATAGCTGCATCAACAAGTAACCGTAGTCTCCCACACCTTATCATCGCTGCCTCTTTTTTCTTCGATAAAATTAGAGCTTCAATCTCTTGGAGCCCACTCGCAGTACGATTAATCTCTTCCTCTATCTTCTCAAGCTTTAGAGTAGCTGTCTCCCATCTCAGCCTGTATGCCTTCCTTTTCAACAGTCGGTGCTTTTACTTTAGTAGTTAGGTATCCAACAGCCTCCTTCAAATTTCTTGCAGTAGCAACAATTTTTTTCTCTGCATCGAGTCTAGGCCTCTCATTTCTATGAAGAACAACTGCTTGAAAGAAGCCATTTCTTGCTGTATGTTTGATTTGGTTGAAGAAAGTTCATGCAAAAAACCTCTTGTAGCAGAAACCTCTTGTCTAAGGTTCTGAGGTTGCATTTGCATTCCTTATTTTAAGGATTTATCTCTTTTTTGCAGTTAAAATGCTCCTATGAACATTAGAGTTTTTAGCTGCGAGAAAAAGATAAATCCTTAAAATAAGGAATGCCAAATGCAGCCTGAACATCCTCCAAAATTTTCTCCTTAGTCTTGGCAACCTAGCTTCAACTTCTATTCACTTCAAGGAGGTCTCTTTGTTTAACTGTGAAAAGACCTTGGATGAGTGCCTGCCATTCAGCTTCCCTGGTATCTTGGGCCTTACAGATGAGACAGGAGTGCAACTCGGGTTGGCCCAAGTTAGCATTTTACACTGCTTTGGGCTTGGGACCATTCAATTGACAAAAGCCCAATCTGGGCCTGCCCAAGTTGCAACCCTACTTACAGATCTGTCTACTGCTGCAACCACCCTGTCATTGATGTTAATCAAAACATAATGTTGCGTTTAGAAGCAGTGCAAAATGTCATTGATGTAAAAGTGCTTACTGAGCATAGAAAAATGTGCTTATTGATGTAAAACCTCATCGTAAGCGACGTTTTACATTGATTTATGATGTAAAACTCCACTCAATCCAAATACCTACAAATCTGAACTGGAGTGGAGTTTTACATCGACCTTGATTTACCCTCCAAACAAACATTGGAAAAACTAAACTGGTGGTGAGGTTTTACACCAATGAGATTTTAAACCTCTTCCAAACGCAGCCTAACCAACTGCAGCTCTGTTACAATAAACTAAAAAATAAAAACCCTCTTGTACGGTAGGGACTAGCCTTCGTTTCTGCAGGGTGTTAGAAATATCCCTCTTGTACATCATTCTTTTCCAACTAAAAAAAATCATTCTCAAGGGTTGTGATTTGGGTGCATCTCAATTTTAGCAAAGTGGTGAAAAATCCTAATAACTTGTCAAACTATACATCTTTGAAAGACACATTTTTTCCTAATTATTGTTTATCACTATAAACACGGGTATCTTTTATCTATTCAATGGGATGTGCCCAGTTTATTGGAAATGGGACATACCCCAAATCAGTTCTTCTCACTTGTTAAATCTTGCAAAATTTAATTTTGCTGCAAATGTCTACAGTTTTCGTAGTATTGATTTGTTAAAGTATATTCTATTGCATATTTTAGAAGTGCTTCATGTTATAAATTAGTGTCTGTCAGTATATTGTGTTGTACTGATCAAGTATTTGTCCAACATGGGAATGCCAAGCATTTATAACCATCTACATACCATATTGGCACATTCACACGCACGCACGCACGCACATACACATATTTTTAACTTGTCAGACGTGTCAAAATCCTTGCTGCTGTACATGGATTACGAAATAAGAGTGCACTTTGTTTGGCTGAATAACCTTAACTTGAGTGTAAAAGTACAAATTTTTTAACCGCATGTGCTTGTGTTCTTGGCTTTTATTATGTATAAAGATGTTCCTTGCCATCAGTAATGCTTCCGCAAATTGGCATGTCAGTGAATAATAACGTAGAGGTTCATGGGCCCATGCATGGCTCATGCACGACCACGAAGACTCTCGGCCCATCGAGCTTGAGTAATCCAAACCTCTGTAAATCCCATTGTAACTCAATCACTGTGATTATAAATAGAGTGGTACTCGGCCCTAACCAGTCAAGGTTAACCGAGTTATTCCTTCAATATTTTCTCTTCTATTTTTTAGTAATTATTATTTACTATTCATTTATTGTTTTAACTTGGTATTAGAGCCATGTCGACAGAGACGGGTACTCATGGTAACAGTCCAGCAGCTTCCAACAGTAGCTCAACAATGAGCAGTTCGCTCCCTTCAATCCAGAATGTTACTCATTACCTTCTTATCAAACTCAGAAGTGATGATTATCTGTTGTGGCGCACCCAGTTCCTTCCTATTCTACGACATCATCATCTATTGGAGCTTGTGGAAGGGAAGAAGAAACCTCCACCTGAAGTTACACCAAATCTAGATGGTACGGGAATGATTGTTAACCATGAATTTGAAAAATGGACAGACATAGATCGACTTGTATTGAGTTGGCTGATCTCCTCTCTCACTAAAGGAGTTATGGCACAAATGGTAGGTCTATCAACATCATCAGAGGTATAGACTTCCCTTCCTCATAGTTATTCCATCCACTCCTGTTCCAGGGTACTGTAGTTGCAGCGACAACTGCAAAATCTCAAAAAGGGATCTCTCTCTCTATTTCTGCATATATACAACGAGCCAAATCTATTGTTGATAGCCTCTCTGAACCAGTTCTCAAATCAGAATTAGTACTTTATATTCTTTCTGGCTTAGGAAGCAAATACGAGTCTGTGGTTACAACACTTACTAATTGACCAGATGTAGTAGATCTTGGTATTGCAAACATCATGGGAGCACTTTTGAATCATGAAAGTTGGCTTGAAGATTTAGCTCTCGCCTTTGACTCTCGAAGTGCAAATCTGGTAGGCGTTCCTCCCAAGAAAGGTAATCCTCAGAAGACCCCTCAACAATTTTCTCCAAATTTCAATAATAATAGAGGCAGGGGCGTGGACATGGATCTCCACAATACAATCGCCAGTCCTTTCAAAATCAACCTCATCAGTTTTCTGGAGGACATGGAGGTAAGAATAATGTTACCTGCCAGATCTGTAATAAATTTGGACATAGTGCTCTACAATGTCAGAAAGCAAAATATGCTTTTGGTTTTACTTCTAATAATTCCTACAATGAACCATCTGCTTTCCATGGAGGCGTCAATACCCTTCAGTATCAGTATGAAAATAATTTCGATCCCAATTGGTATCCAGACTCTAGAGCTACTCATCACAGCTCCAGATCTAGAAAATATGTAGAATCACACTAAGTATACTGGACCGAGTCAGGTGAAAGTTGGCAATGGTCAAGGTTTGAATATTCACCATACAGGGTCTTCCTCCATGAAATTTAATCAGCATGCTTTTTCTTTGAAAGATATCAGCCATGTTCCCTCTATTTTCAAAAATTTACTATCTATCAGTCGATTTACAAAAGAAAATGATTTATTCTTTGAGTTTCACCATGACTACTGCTATGTGAAGGATTATACGGGGAGAATCCTGCTTTGAGGGGTCAGTAGAGACAGATTGTACAGCTTTCCTGCTTCAACCAAAGTCACTCCTGAAACACTTCTTGGGGAACGCATGCCACTTCATGGTTGGCATCTTTGGTACAGTCATGCAGCCATGCGTAATGTACGAAAATTTATTTCTAGATTTGGTCTTCCGTTTACTAGATCTAGTGTTAGTGAGTTAGTTTGTGAGTCATGTCAAATGGGCAAAAGTCATAGATTGCCCATGAAGTCGTCTAGTTCTTAGTCAAAGCGTCCATTAGATTTATTTTTTCTCAGATGTATGGGGATCTGCTCTTGTTAAATTAAATAGTGGATTTTCTTATTATGTTATTTTTATGGATGATTTTTCAAAATTTTCTTGGGTGTATCCTATGGTTCGAAAATCAGATGTATTTGATTTATTTATTAAATTCAAGAGACATGTAGAGGTTCTATTTGATTCTCAAGGAATCACACATCGATTGGCATGACCTCACACACATGAGCATAATGGGTCAGTTTAATGGAAGCATAGACACGTGGTTGAATCTGCCTTGTCTCTACTACCCTCCTCTAAACTTGCCTTCTCCTTCTGGGCTGATGTGGTTGAAACTATAGTTTTTTTTATCAATCAAATGCCAACTGAGGTACTGAACATTATGTCCCCTTATGAGAAGTTTTTTCAGTCCTCTCTTGATTATTCTTTGCTGTGTTGCTTTGGCTATGCTTGTTATCCTTTTCTGCGACCCTACAACAAGAATAAATTCCAGTTTCAGTCACTTTAGTGCATTTTCATTGGTTACAGTACCTCCCACAAGGGATATCGCTATCTGCATATTCCTTCAGGGCGTATCTTCATAGCTTGACATGTTGTGTTTGATGAGAGCATATTTCCGGGAATTGCTGAAGCAACCCCTTGTGCATCTCCTGCTTCTTCAGGTACTTTCATCTCAGTACCAGCTCCTCGGAATTCTGAACCCTCATGCCTGCCATCTTCATCGCAGCAGCATCACACCCTAACTTCTCCTGCATCCAGCTCTAGTTTGGCTACTACCTCTCTAGTTTCAGGACCTTCAGATCAGGCTTCTTTTGATCAACCACAAAGGTACCGTAGCATTCAGGATCTTTTGGATACTACAACTCCAGTGTCACAGCCGGTACACTCTCACTCCCTGCGTACCCGATCTATGGATGGTACCCTTCCTCGATCTCTGCTTGCGACAATGTATCCAATTCCCTCTGCTCTTCTTACTCTCCTCGAAGAGCAAGAACCAAAAAATTTTAATCAAGCTGCAAAATCCACTAATTGGCAAATGGCTATGCAAAAAGAATATCAGGCTCTCATTAAAAATGATACTTGACACTTAATTCCATATGATCCTTCCATGAACACCGTCGGAACTAAGTGGATCTATAAAATAAAGAAGAATGCCGATGGATCAATTGATTGCTAGAAAGCCTGGCTGGTTGCCCAAGGCTTTAATTAGGTCCCGGAACTTGATTAGTTTGACACTTTTAGTCAAGTTGTCAAACCGATCACTATATGGATGATTCTCTCAATTGCCCTTGCGCACAACTGGCTTGTCCATCAATTGGATATAGATAATGCTTTTCTTCATGACATACTTGAGGAAGATATCTATGTGCATCAGCCCAAAGGGTTTGTTGACCCCACACACCCAACTCATGTCTGTAAATTAAAAAAGTCTCTCTATGGCCTCAAGCAAGCACCTCGAGCCTGGTACTCACGTTTGAGCTCAGTCCTCAAACAAATGGGGTTTCACAACTCTGTCGCTGATCCGTCTCTTTTTATATTCATCTCAAAACAATCAGTACTGATCCTACTAGTGTATGTTGATGACATAATTCTAACTGGGAATTTTGTTGCTACCATTGATGATTTTCTTAAATCACTCTCTTCGGTATTTCCTCGAAAGGATTTAGTCTCGCTTCATTATTTCTTGGATGTCGAAGTTAGTCATTCCTCTGACAGTTTGTACCTCTCTCAGCAGCATTACATTCTCGATCTGTTACATCGAACGAATCTGGAAGGCGCCAAACCTGCAAGCTCACCCATGGCTACCTCTAGCCAACTCTCCAAGGATTCTAGAAATCCATTGCCTAATCCCATAGAGTACCGCAACATTGTTGGAGCTTTGTAGTATGTCACCATCACTCACCCAGATATCTCCTTTGTAGTTAATAAAGTATGCTAGTTTCTCCACTCTCCTACTGATGAACATTGGGCAGCAGTCAAGTGAATCATTCGCTATCTCAAGGGTACTATCTCTCATAGTCTCCACTTTCGGGGTTCCTTATCTCGCCAATTGGTTGCTTATACTGATGCGGACTGGACTAGTTGTCTGGATGACCGGCACTCAACTAGAGGTTATGCCATTTATCTTGGTTCCAATCTCATTTCCTGGAGCTCCAAGAAGCAGCAGACCATAGCTCACTCCAGCACGGAATCTGAGTTTAGATCCCTCGCCAACACTGTGACAGAGCTACTGTGGATTCAGTCTCTTCTCAAAGACATTGGTTTTTTGGCTCCTCCACCCATACTCAGGTGCGACAATATGGGCGCTACCCACCTAGCAGCCAATCCTATTTTTCATGCTCAAACTAAGCATGTAGAGGTGGACTTTCATTTTCTTCAAGATTTTGTCACTCAGAGGAAGCTTCAGATCCTATATGTTTCCACAGCAGATCAAATAGCAGATATTTTCACAAAACCACTCTCCACATCAAGATTTGCTCACCTTCGGGCCAAGCATCACGTCACCCCGTTCAGGTTGCGGGGCGATAATAACATAGAGGTCCATGGGCCCATGCACAACCACGACAAACTCTAAAGACTCCAGGCTCATCGAGCTTGACTAACCCAAATCTCTGGGATTCTTGTAGATAACTAACCTATCTAGAATAACTAGGATAACTCTAATCCTCATTCAAGATAAGAGCTATCCTAGATAACCCTTAGCTAACCCAGATAATGTCTATCATCTTGGTTCTTATCCTTTGTAAATCCCATTGTAATTCAATCACTGTAGTTATAAATAAAGTGGTACTCGGCCCTAACTAGTCAAGGTTAGCCGAATTGTTCCTTCAATCTTTTCTCTTTTATTTTTCAGTAATTATTGTTTACTATTCATTTATTGTTTTAACTTTGAATGAGGGGAATTATGACACAACTAGTGTGAGTACTAACCTACTAAACCTACTAACCTTTCTTCCCATAAGGCTTGAAGAGAATGCATATATTACACCTCTACGGGAACTTGGTTCATTCTCCTTTCACATGTAAAAGAGTTCTTTTACTTCTTCCTTCTTCCAGAGAAAGTACTTACTATCCTTGTTCTCTTCATTGTTTTCATCTTGGGGTTGTCAAAAAATCCTGTTTGTGCTCAAGACTTTGACATTGCTAGTTTGTTCTTCCCTAACAATCCTATCCTCACCAAATATCACAAGAGGTAGCACTTGAGTTATGTAGTCATCTACTCTGGACAAGTTTTGGTTTCTCTTTCTGGAGATATCATGGCTATAAAGAATCAAAACTTCTTCCACAACATATTGTGTCTGTCATCCTTCATTACTAGTTGTATATCTCCTCATGATAATGGTTTAAGTGGCAACATCAAACCTTTTACCATTGTTGACCAGAGAACGCTTGTTGATTTGTTTAAGGAGAAGAAACTGGAGTATCTTTATTAGTTTGGTCAGGATAGTGGACTTGCTAAGCTCCTTCAAACTGATGTGGATAATGAAATTCATGGTTAAACTATATGAGCAATAGGCAAAATGTCTTTGGTTTCAATACATATGAGAAGCTTCCTGCAAAAGGCTTCTTCCATTTTTTGGTGGAATGTTTCAAGGAGACAATTGTTCCCATCATTTTAATCTACAACCCCTTCTATCTTGGGATTTTTACCACACATGGGCTGAAAATGGGTTTATACAGTTTTTTGAGTATAATTCTTTCTATTTTAGTTGTTGTAAGTCTCTCTGAAATGAATACGTTTTGATAATCAAGACTATTTAAAGTATTTCAGATGAGAGCACAATAAATGGGGTGGATGTTGTCAGAGGAGGAAAGAGGAAACACGTCTCCATCTTTCACAATGTGGTTGGAGATGTTGTCTCTCCAAAGATTGGAGGTCAGATTCCAGTAGATGGATTGTTGTTAGATGGTCCCCTCTCACATGCACAAGTGGATGGGTCCAATAGTTTGACAAGGGAAAGTGATCATTTTGGCATCCAGTGAGAATCTGTTCCTATTCTCTGGGAACAAGAAGGTAGATAGAGATTGGTGAATGCTTGTAGGCATGAACACATGGGGTGAGATGATGAGCTCCACTACCTATGGTTCAGCAAAGCAGACACCACTACAAGCTCAGTAGAATAGGCTTGCCTATAGATTACCAAAAGATTGGTTTTATTGTTGCACTCCCTTTTTTTGTGGTGATGCTGGTGCACTTCTTCAGGTACACAGGATATTGTATTAATTCAACAAATGCATTGTTGGACACCCATGGGTTTTTTCCCATAAATACCACGGCTACTGTTATCATTATGGTTGCATAAATTCCAGAAGGCTTGCCACTAATTTTTACTCTCACTCTATTTTATTGTATTAAGAGAATGATGGTTGATCAAGTGATTGTTCACAAACTTGCCACCTTTAAGATTATGAGTTTAGTTAATGTCATCTTTGCAAACAAAACAAGCACACATATACTGAACCAAATGAAGGTGGCTGAGTTTTGTCTTGGTAAATAAGCAATGAAGGATGGAACTTTAGAAATAGGCCCTGAAGTTACTGACTTGCTACTACAAGGAGTCTGTCTGAACACCACTGATGGTGTTCGAAATTGTACTTTAGGATTGATGCCAGAGTTTTCTACTAGTCCCACAAATAAAGTCATTCTATCTTAGGCTATGTAGCTAAAGATGGATATGGATGAAGTAAAGCAGTGTTGCACAGTCCTCCATGTTGAAGCCTTTGGTACAGTGAAGAAACTGTTGAATCTGCCACTAGTTTAAGCTTTAGTTCCATAGGGGAACTTTTGTAATTTCCCCTCCTTTATTTTTGTATTGGGTCACCCTAGTATAAATACCATTGCTGGCACAATCAGCAAGAACTTTTGAATCTCAAATGTTTTCTCCCTTATCTTCTTTTCTCTTCTTCTTCCTATCTTCTACTGGTTTTCTCCAAAGTTTACATGGTATCAGAGCAAGGATATTCGTTCTAAGGACTATTCGATCAAGGATTCCTATACTCTCTTGTTGTTTTTTCCTCCATATCAAGGAAAGTATACTCCAATGGCAGGTTTGAGGGGATCAACTTAATTTTTTTTCTTTTTCTTCTTGGTTGTGTGCCAAGATATTGCCTGTATGTGTGGTGATAGATTGCAGTGAGGGTGTTTGAGGTATGTTCTCTTCCTCTATGTGGATCGTGTGACCCTTGTATGTTTAGGTAGTGGTTTGTAGGTCTAAAATGACATGTACAAGCAGTGACAGTAGGTTTATTCACCTTTTTCCTATGAAAATGTAATTGTGTGCCCTAGAAGAGGGGTGTTTGATGTTCGTAGAGGCTATACAACCCTTTCTTGATATGTGTTTTGTTATCTTTGGCTTCCAAACCAGTTCTAGAAGTGTTCCAATACCTGCATAGTGTGTGGACAGTGGTGAACATTTTTTTTTGGACTGTTGTATAAGCTTGAGTGGTCTGGTGATTGTCTCTCTATCTTCTTGTGCCTATTGTGTTGTTGAACCATAACAACAGTCCTTGTTAACATGTCTTCAGAGGATTCAGCCATTTCTGGTGTGTTTATTAGCCATGGTGGAGTGAGCGGGGGTTTTGATATGAACTTTTCTATGGTTGTGGTTCCCTTAGATGGACTAACTACCTAGAATGGTTGGAGGGAATTAAACTTTACATAACTGCAAGGGGAAAAATTGGCTACATAAATGGAAAAATTAAGGAAATAAAGTCTAAGAGTGTAGAACATGATAAGTGGAATCAAGAAATAGTATAGTGGTGTTGTGGCTCTTAGTCCCCATGTTGCCACAAGTGAGGAAAAGTTTTATGTGGGCAAAGACAACTTGTGAAATTTGGGAGTAAGAAAAATCCACATATTCTGAGCAAAGTCATTATGCAAAAATATACTAATTGTAGTTTGAATCTTCTACTTGTAGATAGGGAGAGCAGAGTCACTCATCTTATTACTTAGATTTAACATCTATTTGGAGGGAATTGGATCATTACTTGAATATGGACTAGAAATGTGATGCAAATGCCAAGGCTTATAAGTTTATGGTTTCTTAGCAATAAGTGTTTTTCTTCCTTTTGGGACTGAATCCTATGTATGAATCCATCAGGGTGTGGGTTTTAGGAAAGATCTTCCTTCAGTTCAAGAATGTATGTCTTGGTGTAGTCAAAAGAGAATAGGAGAAATGTGATGAATTCTTCTGAGGGGGAACTAGTTGCTTTGGTAGTTAGATGAGGTGCAAATGCAAGTGATGGAAGTTCTGTTAAGAGAGGAGATTTCCAAAAGAAAGTGGATGACAAAGATGAGAGAATTCTAGGCCAAGGTTCAAAATTTTGATACATATTAGGCTGTATCGGCTGATATCCCCCTATATTGGGTGTTTCGGGTCAAACCATGGTTCAAGGGGTAAATGGGCCTTAAACTGACCCCTCTTAATTAGATTGAGAAAAACAAAAAAAATGGAGAAGATGGCATATCGGCCTGTGTCGATATTTTGATTCTTGGTCTAGGCATACTAGGGACACTTGTTGGGATCTCCACTAGGAGCCTAAATGGGCTCAAGAGTTAAGAACATCCTCTTGGCTTTGATCCAAAGGAAAACAACATCAATTCATTCCATGACCATCTTGAGTTATAAGGTAGGACCTTTTGTTAGATGGATTCTGGTTCTACACCATCAACTTCATTTGCATCTACATCAGGTAACTTTGCCACAACTTTCCATGTGTCTTCTCATTCTTTAGACTCTCATTGGATAATAGATTCCGAAGCCTTGAACCATAGGATTGATAAATCAAATTGCTTTTAGTCCTATCATCTTCTATTTGGTAGGGATAAGGTGAAAATAGTTGATGGCTCGTTCTCCATCACAGTTGGTCAAGAAACCATTTCCCTTCCCTTTGGCCTTACCCTTTCTAATGTCTTACATGTTGCAAATTTGCCTATAAATTTGTTTTTTGTTCGTAGTATTATAAGTTTGTTAAACTGCTCAGTAACTTTTTTTCCTTCTTTCTGTAAGGTACAAGATTTGGCCTCGAGAAAGATAATTTGTAGAGGTGGTATGGTAAATGGTGTATACGTGCTGGAGAACAAAGTTGGTCTTGTAGTTACAGAGTGTGGCATTTAGTAAGAGTTAAGCATATTTGTGGCATAGTCGTTTGGGTCATTTATCATTTGAGTCATTAAAAATTTTGTTTCCAGAGTTGTTGAAGTCAGTGTTGGTCTTTGAATTCACATGTCAAACTTGTCAGTTGAGCAAACATTGTGGAAATCATTTTCCTTCAAGAAATAATAAATCTAAATTTCATTTCCATATTGTTTATTTTGATGTTTGGGGCCCTGTTACTTTAATTTCTGAGACTGGTTATAAATATTTCATTACACTTATTGATGATTACTCTAGATATACTTACCAATGCAACCTAGAGATGAAATGTCCAAAATAGTAAAGGATTTCCAATGCATTAAATTCACCCAATTCCATATAGAAATCCAAATATTCCAATTCGACAATGCCAAAGAGTATTTTTGTAGCAACCTCACAAAAGTTTTTTGCTTTGTGCGGATCTCTTCACTACAGTTCTTGTGCCAAAACACTCCAGTAGAATGACATGGTTGAAAGAAAAAAACACCATCTTCTTGAAGTTGCTTGTGGATTATTGCTTCATATGAATGTTCCAAAATGTTTTTGGATGGAAGTTGTTTTTTGTGCTGCAAATCTCATTAACTAAATGCCATCTCAATTGTTGAAGTACAAGGCTCCACATGAGCTCTTATTTCTCAAAGCTCCCTTATCTCTAATTCATGGTAAGCTTGATCTTCGTACTATTCTTTTTTTTTTCTTGGGCTATCATTCTCAAAAAGGTTACCAGTGTTTTGATCATGTTTCTAGAAAGTATTATGTTTCCATGGATGTGTCTTCTTTGGAAGTGAATCCCTTCTTCTCTATTTCCTTAAGGGGAGTATAGGGCTGAGGAGAAACAGGTTTAGGCTTAGCTTCCTCATTTTCTTGACCCTCCTCCATTTCGTGTCTTCTTTCGTCATCGTAAGGGTCAGCCAGGTTCAAGAGTTGTGGAACAATCAAAAACTATACCACCAACATCATCAGATTCACTGAGGGTAGGTCCTCTCCAACCAGATACCCTTATTCCCTTTGATATGTTTGAACCCATTGTCATTCTTCTATTATTGATGACCTAGATATCCCTATTACTCAAAGAAAGGGAGTTAGGTCTTGATTACTAAGAACCCTATTTCTCATTTTTTTCCTATGAAAATAGTTCACCCTCTTTCTATGCCTTGGTGTAAGTGGGTGTTTATAGTGAAGCATAGGGCAGATGAAACAGTGGACAGGTATAAAGCCCAATTAGTGGCAAAAGGTCCACTTAAGTATATGGAGTAGATTACCTTTGCCCAAGTTGCTAAGATAAATTCTATTAGAGTCCTCTTTTCTTTGGCAGCTAACCTTGATTGGAACCTCCATCAGTTGGATATAAAAAATGCTTTATTGAATGGTGACATTGAAGAAGTGTACATGGTGCAACCCCCAAGCTTTTGTGCTTAAGGTAGTAGGCAGAAAGTGTGCAAGCTAAAGAAATCCTTGTATGGACCAAAACAATCACAAAAGGCTTGGTTTAGCAAGTTTCATTTAGCTTTGTAGTGGGTTGGCTACAAACTGTGTCAGACGGATCATAAATTATTTGTGAAAAGAGGAGAAGGAAAAATTGTAGCATTGATAGTCTATGTTGATGATATAGTGATCATTGATGAATGAAAAACTGAAATTTAAAAACCAAAGTAGTTTCTAGCCACTTAGTTTGAGGTGAAAGATCTAGGTCCCTTGCAATATTTCCTTGGAATTGAAGTTGCTCACTCACAAAAGAGAATTTTCATTTGTTAGTGGAAATACATTCCAGACTGTTATAAGATTCAGGAACATTGGGGGTGAAACCAACTGATTCTCCCATTGATCCAAATCACAGGCTGGGTGATTGTGGTGGTTAGATTATCAAGGATGTGTAGCAATTCCAGAGACTTGTAGGGAAGTTGTTGTACCTGTCCGTGACTTGACCGAACGTTGCTTATGTTGTGGGTGTTCTTAGCCAGTTCATGCATGCCTAAGATTTCACACTTAGAAGTAGTTGAAAGAATTCTCAGGTTTTTCAAGAAGTTTCCAAGGGTTGCTTGTTGTTCCAGAAACAGACATTTAAAAGTTAAGGTATGTATAGATGCTGATTAGGTTGGAATAGTTGATGATCGAAAGTCCACCAGTGGTTACTATACCATTGTGGTGGTTGTAGTGGGGGGGGGGACCTAGTTACATGGAGAAGAAACAAAATGTTGTAAGGACTAGTGCTAAAGCTGAGTACATAGCATCTATTGGGTTCACTTGGATTTTTTGTTGACAGTCCCATGTCCTTGTATTGTGATAAAAATAAAAATATTGTTATTAATTTAATTATTTTATATTCATTTAATGCCCTTAATTAATAACTAATTTGTTAAAAGTCAAACAAGCCATTTCATATTTAGGGTTAAAATAGTCAATTGTCACTTATTCAGATTTCAGAACAACATTATCTACATTCATATTTCAAAAACAAGAAAAACTAAGCAACTCTAAGACACCTCTAAAAATAATTATTATAGTTTCAAAAAATTCAATGCAAATAGACCATTAGAAATGAAAAAACATGCATTTGGCTAAGCTTTGAATCTAAACGTGGCATTTATAAATTACAAATCACGAATGAGAAAACATATTATGGGAAGCCCATAATATGGCCTTGAACTTCCCAAACAAGAATATTATTATAGAGGGCGACTCTAAACTTGTTCTGAGGAAGCTCATGGATCCCCCATGGTGAATGGCATCAATCATTAAGGGTTATAGATCATTGGTCGAGAGTTTTGAAAGCAGAGTGGAGTATCGTTACACCTAGGGGGTGTTCACATTAAATGTCAAACTGACCAAACTGGCCCGACCCAATCCGAGTTGGCCGGTTTTTCAAAACTACCGGTCGGTTTTGGATTGTATGAGAAAATAAACCAATAACTCGATTTCAGTTTTGGTTTTAATGTACGAAAACTGAAACTAAATCGAACCAAACCGATCCTATATGTTTAAGTAATTATTAATTAGTCCCTATCTTATATGTTAAATGTTGATATATTTTATGTGTTTTGCTTGAACTTTGAAAAAAAATTTGGTTATTTATGATAAAAACTAAAAACATAAAAGCAATACAAATATAATATTGATACAATATTTAATTCAGATTTGTATAAATTTAAATATATATTGACAAAAAAATCAGTTTTGCACAAAAACTAATCGATTTAAATATATATTTTGATTTTACATAAAAACTAAAAAGAAATAAACTTAAATATAAATAGACATTTTAGTTTAAAATATATATAAAACCGACTAAACTGACACAAACTGACCCTTTATGTTGGTTAATTTCGGTTTAATCAATAAGTAAACCGACTAGATCAAATCGGTTGAAGAAAATGACTTAAACCGACCCGACCCAACCCAACCCATAAACACCCCTACGGTACACCTACGGAGGGAAACATTGTGGCAAACTGGTCGGCAAACTGCTCACAGTGATGTATCTGGCTCGTTTGTGCCTAGACCATTAAGTGTGATTAGTTGTTTAGATTTCTGGGTCGTTCTACTCCCGTTCTGTGTTGCCTTTTTTTTCTGGATTTATCAAAAACAAAATCACGTTTATCCATCCCAAACAGACCTTTGTTGGATTGCAATCCGATCCGATCCGTTTTAAGCCCTTGTCTTTACTCTTTAATTTTTATAGGTTTATTTTACTCATTTAAGTCCGGCATGGCTTAAAAAATTTAGAACGGCCATTCAAGATAAATTTTTAGAGTACTGGGGATTTTCATCAGGAATCGGCTGAGATGCTAAGGTGAGAAGATGTCTAAAATTTTCTTTTAGCTGGTTCCTACGATGCGCTTACTTGCTAAACATATAAGCATTTGCTGCATTTCTTGCTCTCTGCTAACTTTTCCTTGGAATCCTAAATCACGTTTCCATTGAAGGAAAACTGCTATTGTAAGTGGTGGTTTAATGGTGATCATCTCTTCCCTGTACTGGACATGGACGTTGTAAAGCTCACCTTTGAGATTGTACGATCTTGTTCTCAATCGTTATCTTCCAACTGATCTACTTGATTAACAGGTGAGCTTGATTTTTATTCTCCTCCTACGGACTTTTTATTATAATAACAGTACGGCAATGTTTTGGATGATCATATTCACCGTTTTGGATCAGTTATATGGTCAACAAATAAAAAGGCTGCACACTTATGGGTATATAAAGGGGACGGTTATCACTGTTATGGCACTTCAAGTGTTTTCTGTCCCAGAAGGTGATCCGGTTGATTCCTTTTGACCTTTAGAGCTATAGGGTCGTCTACGAACTATTCGTCGTATGTTCTCTGAGGATTTGGAAACTAGTGCTTTAAATGGAAAATTACCAGTTACATAGAAGCAATGCAGAGAAGGCTTTTGACGTTAGTGATCTAGTTGGACCATATATAGAAGGAAATAATCCATCAAAACAGAAAAAAAAAAAAAAATATATATATATATATGGATATAGATAGATGGATGGGTCGATGGATCTAGTAGTAAAATGTTGCAGGTTCATTTTGTCATAATTTTTCACTTCATTTTCTTCCCAATGTCCTCCTTGTCTATAATCATTATTGTTATGAACGCTCCTAGAGTTCAACCTGTGAGTGGGTTCAAGAAGAAATAATGTCCATGTAAGTGGATACATGGAGCTTCTTATGTGTGAATAGAAGCAAACTCATGGAGGTGTAGTCATAGATAGCATTTCGAGAACCCAAGGTAGTTTTGTATGTTCGATCAGCGACAACAATGATAAAATAACAATCACTCCCTGCGTGATGGTTCAAAGAACCAGTTAACATTCTTGAGTTGCAATTGATTTACTATGGGAACTAAAGGATGTTCAATTTTCATGAACTACCGCAACTGATATGCGGATTTAGAAGCTATATGTAGTCATTGATGTGGCATACCTATGGCACTTACATCTTGTTTAACTCTTTGTTGATGTCTTATGGTTCTTTTTGAATGTTAATATTATACGTGCTTTCATGAAACCGACCTGGCCATGAGCTTTTGGGTCAAATGCATCTTGTCCATATTCATCCCACTCTTGGGCGTATTGTTGATGAGGAGTCCATGAGATTACTATAATATTTTTTTTTTTGAAGGTTTCAATCATGTTTCATTCATTCAAGAGATTGGTACAAAGAGATGCCAATCAGGCCAAATAAAGACCAGAGATACATTCTCAAGAAGAACAAAACAAATAGATGGAATTTAGGAGAACCAGAATAACTTCTACAACAAACCACCATAACTGGCGAGCAAGGTGAGTTAACTTCACTAACAGAAGTGGATAAGAACATCTCCAAACCACCATAACTGGCAAGCAAATTGACAATAGGAGTTACCAACCAAACCGAAAATTGATAGAGGAGGTTACATAGCCACAAGCCAAGAACTGTAACGTCCAACTACACCAAAAAACTACAAAAGATACATCATCTGTAATTGCCATCCAGTACACTGAAGAACTACCAACTACAAGCTGTCTTCCAAAGAAAGTTGGAGAACTGTAACGTCCAGCCACAAGCCGGAGAACAAAACATCCATACACAATGCCGGAAAACGCCGAAAAACTGTAACTGCCATCCGGAAAGTCGGATAACTGAAACTACCAACCAGGACGTCGGAGCACATCACAGCCATCTAGGACGTCAGAGAAACTATCGTTTGAGCACTATCTCGGCCATCTAGCACTGTCTCGGTCAACTAGGACGTCAGAATGCTCACAGAAAGAAAGCAAACAAAGAAAAGAAAAGAAGATGAGAGAAACAGAGAAAGAAAGGGATGATCCTCGAGAGATCTAGAGAGATCTCAAGAGAGAGAGAGAGAGAGAGAGAGAGGAAAACATAGAAGAGGGGAAATAGAGAGCTCGAGAGAGAGAAGGGGGAAAAACACCAAAAAAGGGAGAAATAGAGAGAGAAGTGTTTTGTGTTTTTCCCCTCTCTATGAGATTACTATAATTAGTAGACTGTGTGTACTTCCTTTTTAATTTTTTCTTAATGCTCACCTTGATCAATTTCAAGAACAAAAGAAGAATTCAGTATGACATCCCATTAAAGAAATCCAATATGGGTATAAAAAAGCTAAGAATATATTAGATTCACGTTTGATATGAATCTGTTATAAAATTTTGAATAAGAAGTTTGCCATACTTTATATGTAATTGTGCATAGAAGATTACTGAATATGTAAACACTATATATATACCCAAAATACCCTTATCTTTGAATTTGGTCCCTCTTTGATTCTAGGGCATTTGAGCTATTATTTATCACTTTATTCAATTTCCTCTCATTAAGTCTTATGTTTAAGATATTAATTCTCATTCTCTCATTAAATCCTATATTGGAGGTATTTTTTTTATCATCAGTATGTTCTACTAATGACATCTTAATTCAATACTTTTAACAATACAAAACCTATGTTTTTTTAACCAACCTAGGAACAAAATTGCTCTTCCATCCATGTGGAGTGTATGGGCCAACCCATGATGTCATAGTTAAATAACAAAAAATTTTACATAGAAATAAATACAAAAATTACACAAAAAATGCAGGAAATTTTGGGCAGCTGGTCAACAATTTAAAATTGATGCAAGAGATCAAAATACATAATTTAAAGTTGACCAAAAAAGTGAAATTGTTTTCTTGTTTGGCAGCAAGTCAACAATTCAATCTTTTTGGGTGAAATGTGTTAGCAATTGATGTCATAATTAAATAATAAAAATTTAGAAAATATAACCACAAAAATATAAAAATAGATAAATTTATAGAATACACTTGGGCACATCTTTAATATTTTATATTGGTTATGTTAAATGAAAATAAATGTGATAAACAAGAATGATTTTTCTTGATGATGGAAATGAAATACGCAATTTAAAACTGACCCAAAAATGAATTTTATTTTTTGGTTTGGTGACAAGTCAACAATTCAACCTTTTAGATCAAATGTGTTGATGGTCGATGTCATAATTAAATAATAAAAATTAAAAATTATAAAATTATAAAAATATACAAAAGCTTTGTCAAAAACATTTGGGTGCATCTCTAATATTATAGTTTTTTCATAAACAAACATCAGTGTAATAAATAAGAATTATTTTTATACACAGAAATATAAAAAAAAGGGTTGTAGAAAAATTTGGGAACATATTCTTACTATTATTATCATCACCATTATCATCTAAAAATGTCGTGTGCAAAGCACATACACATTTGTTAATACTATCAAAAATATGAAATATGAATGAGTTTGTGGAATTTTTCTTCATGACTAAAATGTATCTATATTGAATTTGATTCCTCTAATTATGAGGGCAGAAAGTGTAAATTGAAGTATTACTTTTCACCGCATTCAATTCCTTTTCATTTAGCCTTATATTTAAGCTATTAATTCCCATTCTCTTCCATTAAATTCTATTTTTGAAGTATTTTTTTCCTCACCAATAAATTTTACTAATTAGATTTATATTTAATACTTTTAACAATATAAAACCCATTTTTTTAACAGAACTAAAAATGAAATTGTTCTTCCATCCAAGTGGTGGGTAAGCAATTCAACAATTTGGCTCTAATGGGTCAACCAATGATGTCATAATTAAATAATAAAATTTTAAAATAAAAATAATTACAAAAACTAAAAAATTGGGCAGATCTCTAATATTTTATATTAATCATATTAAAGAAAAATAAGTGTGATGAAAAAGAATTGTTTTTATTGATGATGGAAATAGAATATGAAATTTCAACTAACCCAAAAACAAAATTGTTTTTTGTTTGGTTGCAGGTTAATGGTTCAACCTAGTCAAATGTGTCAACTCTTGATGCCATATTAGATAATAAAAATTAAAAAATAAGAAAACAAAAAGATACAGAAAATCCGTACAAAACATTTTGTGCACATCTCTAATATTACAGATTCATCATTGTTAAAAAAAATAAGTAGGATAAATAAAAATTATTTTTACACAGAAATATGAAAAAAATTGTAGAAAAATTTGAAGACATATTATTACCATCATTATTGTCATCTAAGTGGCTACGTGCAAAGCACATGTACATTTGCTAGTAAACTGGTAAGTTTCATATGGACGCTCTCTGGCTTGGGTTTGGCCACAGTTAGGAGAAGCTGTGCAGTTCTCTCTGGATAGATAAAACTCATTCCATTTTGAACTATTTGAATATTGTAGTAACACCTGAGTGTGGTCTCCATTTTCTTTATCTTCCTTCTTTCTGATGTGAAACCTGCAAATAATAAAACCCTTGATCAACTATTGGATGGAAAACAACTAATTTGCTGCATTTGTTCTATCAAAAGGAACAACTTCTAAATTTTCCATCCAATAGTTGATCAAGGAATTAATCATTTGCAAGTTTTATATCAGATCTGGATGATTAATTACATCACTTGCTTTTGGGAAAAGAATACCTTTGATTGAAAAGGAAGAATTGGAAATGAAGATAAAGAAAGCAAAAACCCCCACACACACTGGGATAATGAAAAAATACAGAAAGAAAGCTCAATATCCAAGTACCTCTTTCCTTTGGTGTGGAAATTGATTGACTTAATATTCCCTTTCCATATTGGGTTTCCAAAGGTGAAAGAAAACATATATTTTAGTTGAGTGACGTGGTGGTGTTCATCTCAAAGCTGGCTGATCCCAGGCATGATATAGAGCTAAGCTGAAAAATCCAGTTAAATCAGCTTTTGAGCCATTCATGATCCATCTATCGATCATTTTACCAATGACCAGAGGTGAATTTAGCTTGTAAATCCCATACTCCAGAGAATGTTCATTATCATCATTTTTTTTTTTTTTGATCAATAACACTTTCATTAAATCATCAGTAGAAAATTTACAGGAGGAAGACAAACACACTTATCTTCCAAGAGCCACAAAGAGCCTCATAAAAGGAAAAAAAGAAGAAAAAGAGAAAAGAAGAAAAAAATACACTAAAGATGTTCATTATCATCATCATACATCATCATCATCTTTTTCTAAGCCTTATCTCAACTACATGAACTCTGTTCCACCATTCTGTTCTCTTTAATGCACCTGACTGTAAAGAATGTTAGGGTCTGCAAATTCATATCCACATGGCAAGCAATCATGATTTTTAAGGAGCAAGAAAACAAATCCAAGTAACTTAGAACCCAAATTCTTTAATCCAAGTAAGTTAGAACCTAAAAACATTAATTATGATGCTTTTAGGAAATCCAAAATGTGGATAAACTGAATAAGCCTTTTCTTATGCAAGAATAAGGAATAGAAATTAGAAAAAGTTGAAAGAGCGTAGCTCCCCACCCAAATGGTAAAGTTGTGAGTTGTGACTAAACACAACATCATACCTGATATGTCATATGAACAATATATAGGTAAATAGTCCCTATTTTCGGATTTTCATGTGCAAACTTCCAGTAACTTTTCTTTCAGGTCCAAAACCATTTTACTGAGTAGGGTTTTTGTCTGACTTTCTGGATCACCAAACTCCATCTGTCTTTCTGAATGATTGCCAAAGGAAATTGGTTTTATTCGAGCCTGCAAAACCATTTTATGTAGCAGGTTTTTTGTCTTTGACTCTCTGGATCTCCAAACACCATCTACCTTTCCAAGGCACACCTTATTACAGTTAGACAAATTGTCCTTTTTGCGCTCTCCCTACTGTAAAAGGTAGTCTAATGATCCCTTTGGTGAAAATTTTCAAATCCAATACTCTTATCCTGAGGATGAGTTTGCTAATTGTAGATTCACTTCATCGCAACCATGAAAAGAAGAAAAATTACCCACTATAGCAATTTGGAAATCTGCAACTTGAGAATGCTAAAAAATGGTTTATCTGGAACTGGTATGTGTTTGAAAATCCAACCAATTGGCCAAGACATAGAGGCTATTCCAATACATACACCCCATTGCCCCCAATCTAGCCTTTCAGTATCTGCAAACTTTTTTAAAATTTCCACCATTATCACCTGAAAAATGAGAGTTATTCCAATAATCCCCATAAACAACCAATTCTTGTATATACCTTCAAAGACATTTTTCTTCTCAAGCTTCCTAGCATTGAACTCGTTAAAGATTTGACAAAGCACGAAAGTATTGAAAATTAGGGTGTCCTTAACCTTCTCATTTACCTTAAAGATATATGTGCCTTTGAACTGTAATATCAAAAGTATAATTATCTGGTATAGAGATTGAGCCATGAGATTCCTCCACATGACATTGGTTATAAGTGGCTCAGTCCGACCTACTGGTGGCTTCTCCATGAGCTCCTTGGTAGGTCGCTCAGTTGCTAGAGCCAGAGCGCCCAGTGTGTCCATAATTAAGTTCACCCACAACAACTGAACTGCAGTTAGTGGGACTTCGCCAGCAGAGACTGCTGCAACAAAGTTAATCACAAGAGCAGCAACATTCACTGTAAGTTGGAATTGGATGAATTTTTGAATGTTGTTATAAACACATCTCCCCCACCTTACCACTGTAACCACAGAAGCAAAGTTATCATCTAAGATGACAATATCAGAACTTTCTTTAGCTACTTCAGTGCCTTGGATCCCCATTGCAAGCCCAATATCAGCTTCCTTTAAAGCGGGTGCATCGTTTGTTCCATCACCTGTTACAGCTACCACGTGACCTTTTTGTTTCAAGCATTGTACCATTAGAAGCTTGTCAAAGGGAGAAGACCTTGCCATTACCCGGATTTTATCAACTTTTGACATTCTCTCCTCCTCTGTGTAGTTTCGAAATTCCACACCTTCGACAATTTCTCCATTATTCATATCTTGATTTGTCTTAAGAATCCCACATTCAATGGCTATTGCTCTTGCAGTGAAAATATTGTCTCCTGTGATCATTTTGATGCTTACTCCTGCATCTTCACAAGCTTTCACGGCTGTTTTGACCCCTGGTCTACATGGGTCCTTTATACCTACAAGTCCCAACAACGTTAGACCATCTTCTTGACACTGTTGTTGGGCATTCTTGTTTTCACTGTATCTGCACTCTTCATCTATGATTTTCTTGTGGGCAAAAGCAATGCATCGGAGGCTGTTGGCTGCCATATCTTGAATTATTTGACTGATTTTCATCCTACAGTCATCATCCATGGGCTTCATGGCTTCTGTACTCTCATGGTAACTTGAACACATTGCTAGTATCATCTCAGCAGCCCCCTTCCAATGCACATGGGTCGTCTTCTCATCCTTCTTCTTCATTGAAATGCCACTTCTTTTCTTCTCTGAGTTGAACGATTCAACATGGAGAATGGTACAATTTTTTTTCAATTCTTCCATATCCATGCTCAGTTCCGAGACAGCCCATGAAAGAATGGCTTTCTCAGTTGGACTACCAGAGAACTCAGGTATTGCTCCTGAAGTAGGTCGATACACATTACCAGTCGTGTTCAGACCAACTCCTTGGTGAAGCAATTCAATAACACTCGTAGCAATTGTGGATAACGCATCATTTCCCATCTTTTCTAGGCCAAGCCAAAATTCAGTCACTTTCATTTGGTTCATGGTCAATGTGCCTGTTTTATCAGTGCAGATAGTAGTGGCCGAGCCCATTGTTTCACAGGCAGAGAGTTTTCGAACCATCGCTTGATCAACCATCATTTGTTTCATGGAATAAGCAAGAGTCAGCGTGACAGCCAATGGTAAGCCTTCTGGAATAGCGACAACCACAATGGTAACAGAATCAGCAACAATGCGCAGGATTGCATTAAAAATTTTATCGACATTTGTGTTGTTGCTATCGAACTCTTTATTTCCATTCTCGTCTTCTGTATTTCCTGTGAAGTAACGGACCAGCAACACTACAAGTACAAGGAAAGCCACTGTTAAACCAATTTTGCCAATAGAAGAAGTTAGTTTGTCCAGGCGAGCTTGTAATGGTGTCCGTTCACTGGAATCACAGTTTATTGAGCTCATCAACTTGCCCCATTCTGTTTGCATCCCAACAGAAGTTACAAGCATTCGACCATGCCCATCTACCACCTTGGCACCCGATAACAGGAAAGGATTCTCACTGGCATCAACATCCACATGGTCACTCTCCCCTGTCATGCTTGACTCATCCACCTGTAAGGAATAGCCATCCAAGAACAAGCCATCTGCAGGAATTTGATCGCCTATCTTCAAACATACAACATCTCCTACCACGATATTGAAGATGGAAATCTTTTGCCGATGACTGTCTCTGATGACCTCAACCTGAATGTCGTTGCTGATGCTTGATAGCTTCTCGAACTGTCTAGATTGTCTGAAGTTACTCCCTGCAGAAACGATCACCACCAGAAATATTGCAATAGAGATACTCCCACCGTCATACCATCCATCTTTTGGGCCGTTTTCCTTGATGCCAAACCCGAGAGATAGTATAGCACAAACCAAGAGGATGAGAATGGTATTATCTTTGAAAGCTTCCAACACAAAATATACGAAACCTTTGGGTGGTGGCTTTTGGTAGGTGTTAGACCCAAAATCATCACGTCGACGGATAACATCTTCATTGCCACGAATCCCACACTCTAAATCGATTTGCAGGGTTGCTGCAGCTCCCTGCACTCCTCCAAGCTCCCTCAAATCGTCCAGGTTCTTATCCTTTACAATTTGATTCAGCTTTTGTAGGTCAATGGGCTGTATTGCTCTCTGGTGAATTTCGTCAGCATCAGGTATATCGAGGATGTAAGAGTCAGTGTGTTGAAACATTGAAGGGAGTTGCTTGTTGTTCACAGATATAATTTCAATTTCCTTGGCAAGGTGAGGAGGGATCAGTGCCTTGGAAGCAAAGATATACAGGAAAGCAAGGCGCCATCTCCTGCGGGATTTGCTTAGTTCGGCGTGCACGTGAATGTTGAAACGGAACCAACTGGAAGCATTATCTCTTTGTCCAGGTTGAGGTTTATTAGACGTACCTGGTGAGCAATGGAAACTAGATTAACAATTAAGAGAAGCAAGTTACCGACCGTCTGACTAGTGAATTCTTTCTTTCTTTCTTAACCTGGAGAACCGAATGAATAAATAATTCATATGTGAGATGTGAGGTGTGCGGTGTGCGGTGTGCGGTGTTAGATCAAAGTTAGGTAGAGGATTGGAACGTCTTTTGTTGGCAGAAAATCCCAAACTCTAGAGAAAAACCTATGCTGTCGAAAAAATATGATACTGAAAGGGCTATCACCCCCTCACCCGAATTTCATAAATAACCATTTGATTGGTTACCATTTTTATGACAATCTTCAATTTATATTAGGAAAAAATCTATGCTGTTAGAAAAACATGATGTGGGAGGGGCTTTGATCTAACCCTGCAATGTTGAATTTGATAAATAATCACTTAATTTCTTATCACTTTTATGATACTGGATGGTTGATTGTACGCTTTTATGCTATCATGTCTTTCTGATTTCACAATCAAACCCTTGTATCATCGGGTGAAGTTTTTGTTAGGGATGAGTATATAATTCTAGAAATTGATTAATATTTGGATCTTAATCTTAAATTATCCATTGGATTCATATTGAATGTAAATCAAATTCCGATACTGAATAACCCATTTTAGAAATAGTTATAATATAAATTTTAATTACATATGAGCATGTACATTTAAAATTAGATCGTTGCAGAATATATTGGAGTGATCTATATCCAATCCAATTATGCTTTACCTCTTTTAATGGAAAAAAGAAAAAAAAAAAAAAGAAATATCCAATCTAATTATAATCGGGTTCAGTGTGGGTATGATTCAACTTGACTTCAACCCATAACTGACTCAATCCAATTTGTCCCATTTATAGTACACTTAATAAAACCTATCTATATATATATTATCTATAAAAGAGCGAATTTTCCTTTTTTCTGGAATTTTTATTGGATGTTTTTTATCCTTTTTATCTAAGCACACAGCGGGCATAAAGAGGGCATATATATCATTTACTCTCACTTCAAAAACTGTCTATTCAACTCTTCAGAAACTACCCACTTATAAGTTATAACTGTTCAAAAACTGTCCATAAATATAAATAGTTTTGTGTTAGAGATACTGTCATGTGCAAATGCACATACACGTTTATTAATATACACAAATATTTCAAAACTTAAATAATATGTTTTAGCACGGCTTCATCTTAATCTGAACCTGATCCAAAACACGCTTAAAGCCGGTCCAACTATAATCTCATAGGGTCAATTTAGACTGGTTAGTGCAGGCTTACCACCTAACTATATTTAGTATTTACACAGCCTTAATTCATTTGCAGCCCTAGTTTTTCCTTTCGCACTCCACTCCCTTTGATCAATTAGACATCTGAATTGTGGGATGCCTTTAATGTCGGGTCGTTGTATTTTCAAGTCTGGATACAAGTTCTTATGGCCCCCCAATCAAGGCCTTTGCCTCTAGTAATGATTTTGGTAGCAAGTTATTGATCTCATTGTCTCTTTCTGATTAGGGCATTGAAAGGCTCGTTATCTAGAATGAACCTGGAATCACCCAGATCCACATTCCCGGGGCAGTAGGGGGAACAGATTTTTAAAAAAGGATTACATTTTCGTTTTTATGAAATGCCGATTATATTCTGATTGGATCCCATCGAGCATCCATATTTGATCTACTTATGGATTCAGGTCGAAACATAAAGAAAAGGGAAAATTCTAGATTGGTACTTTGTACTTTAGGGGTAGTCTTGGTTAAGTTCTAATTTCGTTTAGTGATGATACGTGTGACTTAAAATTTTTAAAATATTAAAATTATCTTTAAAAAACACTGTTTATTGTCTTTTACCTTAAAATTGAACTAGAATAAAAACTGTATCAAATTGAACTCAAGGTAGTTGTATACCACTGATCCATATATTTTCTATTTCCATATCAACCAGCAAGAAGAACCTATTATTTCTTTGTGTGTTCTACAATGTTAGTTCAATTGTCATTTGATTCCCAACTACTTTAACCCAAAAGAGAATTCCCAATACTCCATGTCTACTCTGCTTATGGATGGCTTTGAAAAATTGACAAACCAAAGAAAGCAGAGTGAGAAGAGGAAGAGGAGAAATATGCAGAACGGGTCTTTTTTTCATAAATCATAATTGTCCATTGGCAATGCATCAAGATCTGAGAAGTCATTGATCATTTTCATCCCCGTGTTCCTTCAGCAACCCGTGAACGCTGATGGAATAGGTTATCACTGCACGGTAGGGACATGGACATGGCCAAACAAAACTTCCGACTCGTCAAAGGGCAAGCCACTGGACGTCGTGGATGACTAACCAGAAAATCTGATGGACTTCAGTCCTTAATTCAATTAAATTGATCCCTGGATCGACCCATCAATTGTAATACCAGAGTTTTTTTCTCTTTATCAAGAAATTTGAATTGAGAGGGTTTTTGGTTATTAGAGCAACTACCTAGACTATGTTCCTAGGAAGCGAAATAGTGATGCAATCCATCATTCGATGATGATTCGGATCGATGCCAGCGTGACTTTTTGCCCACTTGTTTAGTTATTGCTTCTGGACCTTCGACACACATCAGATCTACGACAGTCTACTTGGACATCTAAAGAGGTATTATCTCTACCTCTGTCTATTGTTCCCCATTAATTTCAAATTCTCCAATAATACGTTGATAAAGTTATGGGTGGCTGTAGATTTTGTTCAGCAAGGGGAGGAATGAAAATCGCCAGAGGATTTAAGTACTGACTAAATTTCGAGTTTCTATTTGCATTTCAGTATCTCTTTCTTTATTTACTCTTACTAAACTTTTAGCTATACGAGTTTTGTTTAAATCAGTTTATGTGGGAGTGGTAGATAAAGAAAATTAGATGATACTAAAGGGTTTTTTTGTCTTTTTATATTTTGGACTGAATTGACAGTTTTTGAAAGTTTGGGGATTGTAATGACACTTTTTAAAGTTCTGGTACTAAATTGAGACTATCCCTAAAGTATAGAGTACTAATATGAAATTTTCTCTAAAGAAAACCATAAGACTGTATTTGGTTTGAAGGAAAAAGTAGGGAAAGGAAGGGAAAGATAGAAAAACCTTTACAAAACTTGTATAGATTTCTCTTCCTTTCCCTACTTTTTTCCTTCAAACCAAACATATGGGATCCATACTCTGCTTAGACTCTAAATGGATCCCTGTTTTAGAATTGGATTGAATTTATTTTTCAAATGTGGATCATTGTGAGGATCCAAAGCTGCAAAGTCATCTCCATCATTATCCAAGCCTTGTCCCAACTCCCAACTATAAGGTAAATTACATAAATCTTGTTTCGCTATTTTGTTCTGTTTAATGACACACCTGTTGTTGAATTATAGATGCTTAAATCATTATTTATTATTTTCATCCAAATCTTTTTTGGGTCTATTCTTAATTCATTTAATCCCTTTAATTTGTAATAAATCACTTTTTTAACGAGTATGCAAAGCTACTAGTATTGGTATGGAATAAGGTTGGATCTCAAGCAACCAGGAATGTGAATTATATAGATTTATATAAAGCACATGTTTATATATTACATAAATATGTTTTATATATGCTTAATTTTATATCATATGATATATTATATATGTACATATTATAAAATGACACATTATATATAATATTATATAATATAAAATCAAATTAGTACTTAAGTTAGAGGTGATCATAGGCTGGATCAGGTTGAACACCCATGATAAGAGAGATAGTCCAGGCCCAGGTCTAGCCTATGTAGTATTTTAATATTTATAATGTTTTATATTATAATACATATAATATATTTAATAATGTGCACAAATATAAAATATTGTATACATATTATATGCTATTTTGTAATCTTTATAAATGTAATATCATAAAAATTAAGCAAAATGTATTATATATATAATATATAAATATTGTGCTCCAGGCCGGACCTGAACACAAAAACCTGGTCTTTCCCCGGAAATGTGCAAGCTTCGGCTGAACTATGAATGAACACCCCTAACTTATTTGAAGCAATCATCTCTTCAAGGAGAGAAGGCTCCTTTCCACGATGGTGGTACTCTTATCAAGTTGGTTTGACAACTGAGTCCTACCCAAAACCTTACTAAGGTTGGTACAAATGGGTTTATCACTAAATCCAATCCATTGGTGTCTCTATTAGGGGTGGTTTCGAGCTCAGCCAAGCCGTATATCTAATTATTCGAGTTCGGATCGTCTAAAAACTATAAAGCTTGAATTTGATTTGAGATAAAGACTTGAGTTTGAATTCGACTCAACTCAAAAATTCAGAAGTTTGAATTTATCTAAAAACTATGTGTATGTGCGTAAAAGCTTGGTCTTGACTCAATTAGCAAATGAACCTATATATTAAACTTATATTCGGCTCGAAATTCAATTTAAACCAAAGCTAAATTGAGATTTTCATGAATTGAACTCAAATAACTTATAAAAGCTCGACTTATATCCATCTCTAATCCCTACTTATCACTTAAGGTTGTCAATTAAATTTGGATGCTGCTCGATCCGGACTCAAATCAAAACTAATTTGTTCGGATGGTTTGAACAAATCGTATTGGATTGGTCCGCATTAATCAAAGTAACAATTTAATAGCATCTTTTATCACTGTAATGTAATGGGATAAAAGAAAAGTATTCTGATGAGAGAGATAACAATGAGCGAGTTACAAACTTTTGAGTGTCTGTGTATCTAATTTGGATTTATTCTAACAATCTGAATCCGATGGATTGATTGGATTGGATTGGATTATTACCACTTGGATAATTGCGCACCTTAGATTGGATTGGAATTGAACATCTTGGATTGGACCACTATAGGATTTAGATTAAAATTGCACCAATCCAATCCATTTACAGGCTTACTACAACCCATCTCTATCCATGCTTTTCTTTCCATAACATAATTATTCTTAATAAGATGAAAATATAGCTGTGTTTGATTGCAGTGCAAATTTATTTACATTAGTATAAATGCATGGGAGTACAAATATAAAAAATGTATTTTTATTTAATTTTGTTTTAGATTTTACTTTATTCTGTTTCATGTCTTAATTTATTTTATTTGTACTGTAATCAAACAAAATAAACTAAAATTTGAAATAAAAGTAGATCAGAATTCACACTCAAATCATTTGCACTGTCATGATTTTACATCAATACAAATTTATTTGCATTGCAATAGCCTTAATTCCGAACCCCGTCCATATTTTGTATCCGTTTTTTTATATCATTTAACATTCTTTTGTTTCCATGTAATGGTTTGAACGATACCACATCTGATAGACACACTCAGTGTACACACTGAATAAGCATATGATTGACACCTGTCCCAATAGATTTGTCTGGGCTGCTAGTTATTTAAAAAAAAAAGAAACTCCGAATCCAGTAAACAGTAAGCAGTCAGTAATTCTGCTAAGCCCTGTTTCATAAATATCCTCAGTCCACCCATAAAATGACTTTAAAAAGTAGATTTTTAGGATAGATATCAGAATATTTATTTTATATATATATATATATATATATATATATATATATATTATAAGGTGGTTCATGTGAGAGGGCCTCTCTTTGTTCCAAACCTCTCATGCTGCTATCTCCTTAATTCTCTCTCCCTCTCTCTTTCCACCACTCCTAATAAGTCAATGCCCTTTCACTCACTTTGCATTCCACTTATTCTCATTTGCTCATATATAAGCATCATGCTATACATAAAAAACGTGAAATCAACAGTCATAATATGAAACAAGGCCGAAATCAACGTATAGGATTGATTTTGAAATTTAGAAACTAACATAAATTGAAAGTAAATCTTGGATTATTTATGAATTTTAGAAGCTAACGTAGATGGAAATTGAGTAATCATCATCATCACGGTTTGACTCAGGTTGAACCTCTCCCTTTTCTGTATCAATGCCTAATCTGATTCTCTAAACCTTGGATCAGGCTATACACACATGGGTCAAGGGTGTGGCCCAAGCTGGGCCCAAGGTTTTTGTACAAACAGTCGGCCTGTACAATTTCACTATTGCTCCTTGTGAACACAAAAATGTTCCTTTAGGCTATGTTTGGTTTGAAGGAAAAAGTAGGGGAAGGAAAGGAAAGGTAAGGAAGTCTTAACAAATCTTGTATAGGTTTTGATACTTTTTCCTTCCTTTTCTTACTTTTTGCTTCAAACCAAACATAGTCTTAGTGGTCGATTTTAAAGTCACCCTGGAAAGTTTAGAGAGTGTTTGACAGCATAGTTGATTTTATTTTTGAAAATAAAAAGAACTGCATATCAGTAAAAATAAAACCAACCATTATGTTGAACACAAATCTGAATTTGTTCTTTACAGAATGTGCCTCACACCAATCTCACAGCGCTTTCAGTCATGAATTGAGAATATCTCTCATGGATGTGATGTACTGTAAGGTTGGTATGAAGTATGCCCTGAGGAGCAAATACGATTTCGTTAAACACCCCCCTTAATGTTCAATTAAACATGGGTCATGTGATCTTTTATCCATAGTAAAAAAAATTCACTTTTGTTATGATAATGTCATAGTATAGGATTGAAGTCGAGAATCATGGCCTTAGATGTATTTTAATGGCGTCATTAAGAAATCACTTCATCTAAGTCAAGGTGAGACTAGCAATATATGAAAGGCTTTGATTGCACCGTGCTACAACGTTGTTGTTGCAAAAAGTGGTTTGTGTTATAAGGAGCATTCCTCTTTTTGTAAAAGCAGTCAAATATTTTTCAATTGGTGCGTATCATTACTCTGTTATATTAGAAAACAAGGAAATGCCCCTTTCAAATTAAGGTTTTTAAAAACTGCACAAGACAAGGAAGACGGAACCGTTTTGGGGATTGGTTCTCTGGTTGAATGGTCCAACTGTCTGGTTTGAATGGATGGATCATTTTAACTTAAAAAATAAAATAAAATCGGGCAAGAACTATTGTTTGGATTGATGGTTTGACCACCTGGGTCAACAGATCATTGACCAAATTAACAGTTTTGGTAAAAAACGGTTTTAGGATGAAACAGAAGCAGTTATTTGACCGTTTCTCAGATCAACTGGTCTGGCCGTCCGGTTTGATCCAATGTTCAAAATCATGCTTTCAACAGCAGGTATCAAAGCCACGCCATCCTCATCCACATTCTTATGAAAAGTTCAAGATTTTTCCAAACATTCACATTTTGTGGCTCTTTCAGTTCCACTCTGAAAAATAGCATTCCCTCTTTAAAATGATGCAAACGTTTAGCCAACCTGTATCCTACAATTTGTAGTAATTAAACTCAGCACTCTCTTCAAGCTTAACCTGTGTTTATCTTACTCAATCCTTACAAGGACATCTTTCTCTTTTCATTTTCAGACATGTGACTATTTATTTTTAAATTAAATTGAATTATTAATTAAGATGCAATTTGATAATACTAAACTCTGATTGCTCTCTTTTTTCAAAAAAAACTGTGATTGCTCAAAAGCACAAAAAAAGTTTTAAGGAAAGTTAAAAAATTAAAAATTTGTTTTTCTTCTTTCTTTGATGCCTAAATACAAAGAATTAATAAAATGATTGAATAATTAATAAAATAATTAACTAAGTAATATTAAAATTATTTAAATTTAATACTAAATAATTATAAATCACTAATTAAATTTAAATATTTTAATATTAAATAATTAACTTTAGCACATTATATGTAAATGGAACATGGGAGGCATTTTTCAATTTGTGTAGGATTAAAAATTAAAAAATAGAGACCCCTAAGAAGAATATTTAGGTGGCATTTGATTGCAATTTTCAAATGTTTGAGTTTTCAGACCTTAGACCCATTTGGTATTGTGTCTAAAATCAATCTGAATTTTGTTTTCAGATCTGAAAACAATAGTGTGCGGACTGGCTCTTAATGCGCTCAAGCACGTTTTAGAGCCAATGCATTGTCGAAATTACCTTTCCAATCTTTTGGAAATGATGCATGCTACCCCTCTCTCTCTCATCTTCCCGCCACCATCGCTGCAACTTGCAACAACAATTCTCTCTCTCTCTCTCTCTCTCTCTCATTCCTCTCCCTCCTCACCCCCATCTCACCTCCATCTCGAGCCAGACTCCCTGCTCACCCCCTCTCCCTTTCACTCAAATATCTCTGGAGTAGTTTTAGAACTTATGGTTTTCTACTTTACCAGAGTGGTGAAGGTCGGTTCTGCTGCCTCTGAATGACTGGAGCGACTAAACTTGCCTTCACACTCTCTTCTTTTTAAACTTCAGCCTTCTTTACCGGTGTGCTGCTAATTAGAAGTAGTCATACAGAGGTGTAGGAGATGACAATGTAGGGTCGGTCGAAAGTTGGTGGCTACGTGAGCCAAATTCTGAGCATTTTTATTTCTAATCGCCCGCTCTGATTCTCTCTCTCCCCCTGTCTCCCCGCCACCGCCACTGCAAGTTGCAGTGGCGACAGTTGAGTATTAATAATAATAATTATTATTAATTATAAATAATTTTACTAAGTAATAATTGTTAATTATCTTAATATTTTTTATTAAACATTAATTATTTTTTATTAGTGATTAATTATTTATATTAATTGTTATTGTATTATTTATAATTATTAATTATTTTTAGTAATTATTATTTATTTTATTATTTTTATTCGTGTTATTTCAATATTATTAGTAAATAAATAATTATTTATTTATTCATTATTAATTTTATTGATTATTTTAATTTTTATTACATTTTAATATTTTTTATTAGTGAATAATTTTTTATTAATTTTTTGTATAATTTCGACATTATTTTGAATTTTGATAAGTTATTTTATATGAAATAGTGCTAACTACATTCACAATACAAAATAGCCTGTTCCATGGGTAAAATAGTAAAACAAAGCAATTTCAGATGTAGAATTGATCCAAAACAAACAGCATTATCTATTCAGATTCTCTAAAAAGTAGAAAAGCATTTATGCCTCTTTTCAAATTCCAGACATTTTTAATATCTTTTTAACTTTTCAGACTTCAGATTTCAGATTTATCAAACGTCACCTTAGTGCTACAAACGACCGCTAAGACACCCTCTAAATATTTTTAATGTAAGGCACTATTTGTTTTTACTTACATAGGAAAAATATGTTTACATGTGTCTTGGGCAAGTATTTCTTAGGTAAAATTTACCCAGGTAAGCAAGTTTTCATCATTCTTGCACACTACCGATTACCTAGGTAAAGAGAGGTGAGAGCAAGGTTTTTAAAACCAAATCAGACAATGAACCGGCCAGGGTCCGATTCCCAGTTGAACGGTCTGACTGTTCAAATTGAATGGACGGCCTATTCTGACAAAAAAATAAATAAATAAAATAAAAACTAACCAAACCGTTGAATGATTCAAACAGTTTGATTGTTCGAATCAATGGTTTAATGGCCAAATCAACGGTTTTTGGGAAAATAACAGTTCTGGGGTAAAATGAAACCGATCACCTCGATTTTTCTGATCCGACCATCTGGTTCAATCCGGTTTTAAAAACCATGGGTGAGAGAGAGCGCCTAATGGCTTCAACAAGTGGGCAGGTAAGTTGTTTACCTACCTCACAGGTATCCGGGTAACTTATATTCTCAGGTATCCTGTATTACTGTGAGACCCAATATAGGGGCAAATGAATGCAGATATTGTGGTCAACTTACCCATTGGTTGACTTACCCCAGCTAAATACCTGCAAAAGAATGAAACCTAAATGCTAATATCAAATTTGCTGTACCTGTAAACATTGACTGAAACCTGGACCCAAATTAGTTATGTCAAAACCCAAATTTATTAACCCAAACCTAACCAGATTTCTATTCAACCCCAAACACGCATAAGTTCATTTGCTAGCTCATATAAACGAGCATTGATGCATATATAAAGAAGCGTCTAAGTGTGGCAAAACTCCTGTAATTGCAGGGTTTTCTTCGTAAAAGAGTGCCTCCGACAAATTAAAGATCAGCAGATGATGGGATATTTTAATTTCCAAGGATAAGTAGACTGCAGTCTCCCTCAGAAATCTGAAATTACAATCCCCTCTTAATCTACTAGTAACCTCCTATAAACTGCATATTCGGTCCATCTATAGTCAAAATTCATTCCACCTGTACGGTGAAGCTAAAATTTCTAAGATGGACCGAATAGTAAAAACCCCTAATTTCTAAGGACACGAGTTATTTTTCCATCGTTGAAATTTAAATGTTTAGCATGATACTTGGTGACGTATTTTGAGCTAATTGTTGGCCCAGCTAACCTTCATATATATGGCTTCCATTTAATGGTGGTTCCAAACTTCTAAAGAATGATAATTGGCGAATCATGAGAACCAGGATTCGTTTACGCGTGGTGTTCAAGTAAGGAGCAACCCTACACGATTTAATCAATTTATGCCATGTGGCGGGACGACGTGGCTGATCTAAACAATCCATCCGATCTTAACTTCACCATTAGAAGTAGGGTCACTACGCATATCGAATGGATGGATCTAAAGTTGTAAACCCATCCATTCGATGCACACCCTCTTAAAGTGCAACTTCTCTATTTTACAATTTGCTCACCTCACCTACAGCTACAAGTAATTGTTTTAAGCGCTTGGTATAGTTTGAACTTTGAAGAAAGCTTGCAACCAAAACATGAAACAACAATATAAAGAACAAATCGGATTCTTATAAAATAAGAAGGTTTTATCTCAACGAAAAGCACACTTATGGGACGGAGAAAAAACATGAGGCTTAAGAATGGACATACCTGGAGAGGAGGGAAGGATCGGAAAAGCAGACAGCTCAAGTGGTGGAAGGTTCTTGTTGCCGTCCATGATTCAGAAATCTCCTCTTTCTTCGAAATGTAGGATGAACCGTTTCAACATTTGTTTTCATCACATAAGAGTGGTTTCAAGTTTCAACTGGTGATCAGACAGAAGCTTCCTCGAAAGTTCATAGTGGCTTCTTTTCATAGCAGACAACGACCGACGATTCATGGTAGCCTTATCACCCACCGAAAGAGATGCTTCCACGAAAGTAATCTGGAGACTTTTTTTTTGTACTTTCTTGAAAGCCAATCAATTTTCCTTCATTTTTTCTCTTTTTCTTTTTTAAAGGACAACCGGTTCAAAGTAGCTATCTTGTTCTTTTAAGAAAATGCATCCATTAATAATACTAAATATATAGATATATAGTTAAATTCACCCCTTCCACTTGAACTATTCCACGCATGTGTTTATGTATATATATCGGCAAGTTGCAGGTCGATCAGGAAATTGGGGAGACTTTTCACATTCAAGGAGTGACCAAGTAAGAGGAGACTATCTTGGTAGGTCTCGTTTGCTTTTTGTTATTCGATCGGGTAAATATACTTATCCAGATAAGAATTTTTCAAGTAAAATTTTGACTTGGTAACTGCATTCCCTGAATTTACATATGCTAGCTGCTTATTTATCCTTTTACACTGGGGTAGTCCAATCGCCTGTTTTGAAGGCATGAGTAAGGCATTTATCCAAGTTTTTGGAGGTATCAATTTCCAGGGAAACTGATTGATACTCTCAGGTAAAAATAATGCAAAACAAACCCGTTTATCAATTTACCGGCCCTTATTTACCTAAAATGATCGGAAGAGGCTCTTCATCATCACATATAATTAGGGTAGGGGTGAGCACATGGTTAGCTTCTACTCGGAATCAAAAGAAATCGACCTTAAACCAATCCTATCCAATCTGTTACAGGGTAAGGTCTGGTTCTAAATTGTTGGAACCGATTTCCTCCTAGGGTGGTTCCAGGGTCTAGGAGTTTATTCTACCCAAACCAATCCAATGAATCGGCCTTGATTGGTCTTGGTGGAACCTGCCTTACAACCAAAGTTGCTTTAGAATAAACCCAGGAATACTTTTGGGATTGTAAAGATTTGAATCCAAGCACTCGTGGTTATAAAAGTCATGGTCTCACTTCACCACTGAGTTACTTTAAGTGATTTGATCATTTATTTTCATATTAATATTTGAATGTATATAATAAGTAATGTAAAAGATAATATTTATAAAATTATAAATTTTAAACCATATAATGATAATTTACATATTAACTTATTCAATTTAATCAATAAAGATAGTAAAATTTTAAACTATAGGTTCCATAGGTAGACCTTGGAACTAACCTCAAAACCACCAAGGCCAGAACTGACCTTGGAACCAACTTTCACAAGGTAGGTTCTGGTTCTAAAAATCTGGAACCAACCCCTATAGGGTAGGTTCCATGTTCTGCCATGAAACTGAACCGAACCTGCACATGCTCGCCCCTAACTAGGGATATTCATTTGGTCAATTTAGTTTGGTTCAGTTTGGAGATGGCGTAAAAAATTATTTATCCACCTTGGAGATGGCGTAAAAAAAGTTCCCTCATACTTACAATTATTTGCCTAGCACTCAAACCCTTAATATGGTAGTCAAGAAACCCATTATTATACGTCTTTGTCCCAACTATAACAAAATGATCAAAATTTAATTAATACTCATTCAGAAAGAAACCTTTCAGCTCTCTTTCTAAAATCATCTGCTGGAGTCAGGAGCGCTTTAGCAGTGCATTAACTTTCAATTAATCCATCATTAATTGACTTCTTGTAGAGTCGTTTAAACGGCGTCCTCCTCCGAAGGAACTGGATTAGAAATAAACTGTAATTGACGGATGGGGCTGTTCAGTACTGCTGTAGCATCTCTTAATTCAATGGGGAATATTCGAATGTGTTGATCGTGTGCGCCAATTAAAGGAAAGTTTGCTACAAGCCGAGCTATGGTACAAGGATCTCTGCAAGCCGAGTTTTCGGCTTTCAATTAGGAATGGAGATCGCTGAAGCGTTGAAGTTGGAATTTGATTTAACCTTAATTTGAAATCAAATACTGGAGTGACAATTGAAGCTCTGTATCAGATTAATCTATAGCAGATTGATTGGAGTCTTTTATACTTCATTGGCAACATGGCCTCAAGTGTTTTTGTGTTAAACCACTGTCATCTGGTACGAAACTTGGAAAAGAAATACAAATCTTGAACTTATCCTTCTACCGATCAAATAATTGAAAAAGCAAGCATCCAAGCTCGACCGATACCCATAGGCTCGATCTAGAACGGTAACTATCAAAATTGGGACCTGGTCATCCATGTGGTTCATTGGTTAAACCACTTGTGACTCAAGAGTCAAGACTGCATTCCAGATGCAGTTAATGGTAGAGTGGCCATAGGCCCTCGTTTAATCCTCAACATGTTAGAATATCCAATGGCCATGTGACAAGCCACATATTGATGGGAGATGATTATTTTATGGTTATCTCCATGCAACATTCTCACACACAATCATTCATTTTAAATAATTATCTATTTACTTATTTTCTATAAAAACAAATTTATTTGATTGTTTATTTGAAAACATTTTTATGCATGGAGATACCAATATTGTTGGATTATTYGGATCCATATTYCAGSTCTTATTGGGTCAATGGATATCCATTTGACCCAATGTAGACTGGATGACCAAATGGTTAGATCCTTGGTCAACATGAGACACTTGTTTCAAATCTGATGGNTATATATATATATATATATATATATATATATATATATATTATAAGGTGGTTCATGTGAGAGGGCCTCTCTTTGTTCCAAACCTCTCATGCTGCTATCTCCTTAATTCTCTCTCCCTCTCTCTTTCCACCACTCCTAATAAGTCAATGCCCTTTCACTCACTTTGCATTCCACTTATTCTCATTTGCTCATATATAAGCATCATGCTATACATAAAAAACGTGAAATCAACAGTCATAATATGAAACAAGGCCGAAATCAACGTATAGGATTGATTTTGAAATTTAGAAACTAACATAAATTGAAAGTAAATCTTGGATTATTTATGAATTTTAGAAGCTAACGTAGATG
Organism: Nelumbo nucifera; assembly: GCF_000365185.1. The sequence continues at coordinate 899,247 of NW_010729209.1, forward strand.
GAAATTGAGTAATCATCATCATCACGGTTTGACTCAGGTTGAACCTCTCCCTTTTCTGTATCAATGCCTAATCTGATTCTCTAAACCTTGGATCAGGCTATACACACATGGGTCAAGGGTGTGGCCCAAGCTGGGCCCAAGGTTTTTGTACAAACAGTCGGCCTGTACAATTTCACTATTGCTCCTTGTGAACACAAAAATGTTCCTTTAGGCTATGTTTGGTTTGAAGGAAAAAGTAGGGGAAGGAAAGGAAAGGTAAGGAAGTCTTAACAAATCTTGTATAGGTTTTGATACTTTTTCCTTCCTTTTCTTACTTTTTGCTTCAAACCAAACATAGTCTTAGTGGTCGATTTTAAAGTCACCCTGGAAAGTTTAGAGAGTGTTTGACAGCATAGTTGATTTTATTTTTGAAAATAAAAAGAACTGCATATCAGTAAAAATAAAACCAACCATTATGTTGAACACAAATCTGAATTTGTTCTTTACAGAATGTGCCTCACACCAATCTCACAGCGCTTTCAGTCATGAATTGAGAATATCTCTCATGGATGTGATGTACTGTAAGGTTGGTATGAAGTATGCCCTGAGGAGCAAATACGATTTCGTTAAACACCCCCCTTAATGTTCAATTAAACATGGGTCATGTGATCTTTTATCCATAGTAAAAAAAATTCACTTTTGTTATGATAATGTCATAGTATAGGATTGAAGTCGAGAATCATGGCCTTAGATGTATTTTAATGGCGTCATTAAGAAATCACTTCATCTAAGTCAAGGTGAGACTAGCAATATATGAAAGGCTTTGATTGCACCGTGCTACAACGTTGTTGTTGCAAAAAGTGGTTTGTGTTATAAGGAGCATTCCTCTTTTTGTAAAAGCAGTCAAATATTTTTCAATTGGTGCGTATCATTACTCTGTTATATTAGAAAACAAGGAAATGCCCCTTTCAAATTAAGGTTTTTAAAAACTGCACAAGACAAGGAAGACGGAACCGTTTTGGGGATTGGTTCTCTGGTTGAATGGTCCAACTGTCTGGTTTGAATGGATGGATCATTTTAACTTAAAAAATAAAATAAAATCGGGCAAGAACTATTGTTTGGATTGATGGTTTGACCACCTGGGTCAACAGATCATTGACCAAATTAACAGTTTTGGTAAAAAACGGTTTTAGGATGAAACAGAAGCAGTTATTTGACCGTTTCTCAGATCAACTGGTCTGGCCGTCCGGTTTGATCCAATGTTCAAAATCATGCTTTCAACAGCAGGTATCAAAGCCACGCCATCCTCATCCACATTCTTATGAAAAGTTCAAGATTTTTCCAAACATTCACATTTTGTGGCTCTTTCAGTTCCACTCTGAAAAATAGCATTCCCTCTTTAAAATGATGCAAACGTTTAGCCAACCTGTATCCTACAATTTGTAGTAATTAAACTCAGCACTCTCTTCAAGCTTAACCTGTGTTTATCTTACTCAATCCTTACAAGGACATCTTTCTCTTTTCATTTTCAGACATGTGACTATTTATTTTTAAATTAAATTGAATTATTAATTAAGATGCAATTTGATAATACTAAACTCTGATTGCTCTCTTTTTTCAAAAAAAACTGTGATTGCTCAAAAGCACAAAAAAAGTTTTAAGGAAAGTTAAAAAATTAAAAATTTGTTTTTCTTCTTTCTTTGATGCCTAAATACAAAGAATTAATAAAATGATTGAATAATTAATAAAATAATTAACTAAGTAATATTAAAATTATTTAAATTTAATACTAAATAATTATAAATCACTAATTAAATTTAAATATTTTAATATTAAATAATTAACTTTAGCACATTATATGTAAATGGAACATGGGAGGCATTTTTCAATTTGTGTAGGATTAAAAATTAAAAAATAGAGACCCCTAAGAAGAATATTTAGGTGGCATTTGATTGCAATTTTCAAATGTTTGAGTTTTCAGACCTTAGACCCATTTGGTATTGTGTCTAAAATCAATCTGAATTTTGTTTTCAGATCTGAAAACAATAGTGTGCGGACTGGCTCTTAATGCGCTCAAGCACGTTTTAGAGCCAATGCATTGTCGAAATTACCTTTCCAATCTTTTGGAAATGATGCATGCTACCCCTCTCTCTCTCATCTTCCCGCCACCATCGCTGCAACTTGCAACAACAATTCTCTCTCTCTCTCTCTCTCTCTCTCATTCCTCTCCCTCCTCACCCCCATCTCACCTCCATCTCGAGCCAGACTCCCTGCTCACCCCCTCTCCCTTTCACTCAAATATCTCTGGAGTAGTTTTAGAACTTATGGTTTTCTACTTTACCAGAGTGGTGAAGGTCGGTTCTGCTGCCTCTGAATGACTGGAGCGACTAAACTTGCCTTCACACTCTCTTCTTTTTAAACTTCAGCCTTCTTTACCGGTGTGCTGCTAATTAGAAGTAGTCATACAGAGGTGTAGGAGATGACAATGTAGGGTCGGTCGAAAGTTGGTGGCTACGTGAGCCAAATTCTGAGCATTTTTATTTCTAATCGCCCGCTCTGATTCTCTCTCTCCCCCTGTCTCCCCGCCACCGCCACTGCAAGTTGCAGTGGCGACAGTTGAGTATTAATAATAATAATTATTATTAATTATAAATAATTTTACTAAGTAATAATTGTTAATTATCTTAATATTTTTTATTAAACATTAATTATTTTTTATTAGTGATTAATTATTTATATTAATTGTTATTGTATTATTTATAATTATTAATTATTTTTAGTAATTATTATTTATTTTATTATTTTTATTCGTGTTATTTCAATATTATTAGTAAATAAATAATTATTTATTTATTCATTATTAATTTTATTGATTATTTTAATTTTTATTACATTTTAATATTTTTTATTAGTGAATAATTTTTTATTAATTTTTTGTATAATTTCGACATTATTTTGAATTTTGATAAGTTATTTTATATGAAATAGTGCTAACTACATTCACAATACAAAATAGCCTGTTCCATGGGTAAAATAGTAAAACAAAGCAATTTCAGATGTAGAATTGATCCAAAACAAACAGCATTATCTATTCAGATTCTCTAAAAAGTAGAAAAGCATTTATGCCTCTTTTCAAATTCCAGACATTTTTAATATCTTTTTAACTTTTCAGACTTCAGATTTCAGATTTATCAAACGTCACCTTAGTGCTACAAACGACCGCTAAGACACCCTCTAAATATTTTTAATGTAAGGCACTATTTGTTTTTACTTACATAGGAAAAATATGTTTACATGTGTCTTGGGCAAGTATTTCTTAGGTAAAATTTACCCAGGTAAGCAAGTTTTCATCATTCTTGCACACTACCGATTACCTAGGTAAAGAGAGGTGAGAGCAAGGTTTTTAAAACCAAATCAGACAATGAACCGGCCAGGGTCCGATTCCCAGTTGAACGGTCTGACTGTTCAAATTGAATGGACGGCCTATTCTGACAAAAAAATAAATAAATAAAATAAAAACTAACCAAACCGTTGAATGATTCAAACAGTTTGATTGTTCGAATCAATGGTTTAATGGCCAAATCAACGGTTTTTGGGAAAATAACAGTTCTGGGGTAAAATGAAACCGATCACCTCGATTTTTCTGATCCGACCATCTGGTTCAATCCGGTTTTAAAAACCATGGGTGAGAGAGAGCGCCTAATGGCTTCAACAAGTGGGCAGGTAAGTTGTTTACCTACCTCACAGGTATCCGGGTAACTTATATTCTCAGGTATCCTGTATTACTGTGAGACCCAATATAGGGGCAAATGAATGCAGATATTGTGGTCAACTTACCCATTGGTTGACTTACCCCAGCTAAATACCTGCAAAAGAATGAAACCTAAATGCTAATATCAAATTTGCTGTACCTGTAAACATTGACTGAAACCTGGACCCAAATTAGTTATGTCAAAACCCAAATTTATTAACCCAAACCTAACCAGATTTCTATTCAACCCCAAACACGCATAAGTTCATTTGCTAGCTCATATAAACGAGCATTGATGCATATATAAAGAAGCGTCTAAGTGTGGCAAAACTCCTGTAATTGCAGGGTTTTCTTCGTAAAAGAGTGCCTCCGACAAATTAAAGATCAGCAGATGATGGGATATTTTAATTTCCAAGGATAAGTAGACTGCAGTCTCCCTCAGAAATCTGAAATTACAATCCCCTCTTAATCTACTAGTAACCTCCTATAAACTGCATATTCGGTCCATCTATAGTCAAAATTCATTCCACCTGTACGGTGAAGCTAAAATTTCTAAGATGGACCGAATAGTAAAAACCCCTAATTTCTAAGGACACGAGTTATTTTTCCATCGTTGAAATTTAAATGTTTAGCATGATACTTGGTGACGTATTTTGAGCTAATTGTTGGCCCAGCTAACCTTCATATATATGGCTTCCATTTAATGGTGGTTCCAAACTTCTAAAGAATGATAATTGGCGAATCATGAGAACCAGGATTCGTTTACGCGTGGTGTTCAAGTAAGGAGCAACCCTACACGATTTAATCAATTTATGCCATGTGGCGGGACGACGTGGCTGATCTAAACAATCCATCCGATCTTAACTTCACCATTAGAAGTAGGGTCACTACGCATATCGAATGGATGGATCTAAAGTTGTAAACCCATCCATTCGATGCACACCCTCTTAAAGTGCAACTTCTCTATTTTACAATTTGCTCACCTCACCTACAGCTACAAGTAATTGTTTTAAGCGCTTGGTATAGTTTGAACTTTGAAGAAAGCTTGCAACCAAAACATGAAACAACAATATAAAGAACAAATCGGATTCTTATAAAATAAGAAGGTTTTATCTCAACGAAAAGCACACTTATGGGACGGAGAAAAAACATGAGGCTTAAGAATGGACATACCTGGAGAGGAGGGAAGGATCGGAAAAGCAGACAGCTCAAGTGGTGGAAGGTTCTTGTTGCCGTCCATGATTCAGAAATCTCCTCTTTCTTCGAAATGTAGGATGAACCGTTTCAACATTTGTTTTCATCACATAAGAGTGGTTTCAAGTTTCAACTGGTGATCAGACAGAAGCTTCCTCGAAAGTTCATAGTGGCTTCTTTTCATAGCAGACAACGACCGACGATTCATGGTAGCCTTATCACCCACCGAAAGAGATGCTTCCACGAAAGTAATCTGGAGACTTTTTTTTTGTACTTTCTTGAAAGCCAATCAATTTTCCTTCATTTTTTCTCTTTTTCTTTTTTAAAGGACAACCGGTTCAAAGTAGCTATCTTGTTCTTTTAAGAAAATGCATCCATTAATAATACTAAATATATAGATATATAGTTAAATTCACCCCTTCCACTTGAACTATTCCACGCATGTGTTTATGTATATATATCGGCAAGTTGCAGGTCGATCAGGAAATTGGGGAGACTTTTCACATTCAAGGAGTGACCAAGTAAGAGGAGACTATCTTGGTAGGTCTCGTTTGCTTTTTGTTATTCGATCGGGTAAATATACTTATCCAGATAAGAATTTTTCAAGTAAAATTTTGACTTGGTAACTGCATTCCCTGAATTTACATATGCTAGCTGCTTATTTATCCTTTTACACTGGGGTAGTCCAATCGCCTGTTTTGAAGGCATGAGTAAGGCATTTATCCAAGTTTTTGGAGGTATCAATTTCCAGGGAAACTGATTGATACTCTCAGGTAAAAATAATGCAAAACAAACCCGTTTATCAATTTACCGGCCCTTATTTACCTAAAATGATCGGAAGAGGCTCTTCATCATCACATATAATTAGGGTAGGGGTGAGCACATGGTTAGCTTCTACTCGGAATCAAAAGAAATCGACCTTAAACCAATCCTATCCAATCTGTTACAGGGTAAGGTCTGGTTCTAAATTGTTGGAACCGATTTCCTCCTAGGGTGGTTCCAGGGTCTAGGAGTTTATTCTACCCAAACCAATCCAATGAATCGGCCTTGATTGGTCTTGGTGGAACCTGCCTTACAACCAAAGTTGCTTTAGAATAAACCCAGGAATACTTTTGGGATTGTAAAGATTTGAATCCAAGCACTCGTGGTTATAAAAGTCATGGTCTCACTTCACCACTGAGTTACTTTAAGTGATTTGATCATTTATTTTCATATTAATATTTGAATGTATATAATAAGTAATGTAAAAGATAATATTTATAAAATTATAAATTTTAAACCATATAATGATAATTTACATATTAACTTATTCAATTTAATCAATAAAGATAGTAAAATTTTAAACTATAGGTTCCATAGGTAGACCTTGGAACTAACCTCAAAACCACCAAGGCCAGAACTGACCTTGGAACCAACTTTCACAAGGTAGGTTCTGGTTCTAAAAATCTGGAACCAACCCCTATAGGGTAGGTTCCATGTTCTGCCATGAAACTGAACCGAACCTGCACATGCTCGCCCCTAACTAGGGATATTCATTTGGTCAATTTAGTTTGGTTCAGTTTGGAGATGGCGTAAAAAATTATTTATCCACCTTGGAGATGGCGTAAAAAAAGTTCCCTCATACTTACAATTATTTGCCTAGCACTCAAACCCTTAATATGGTAGTCAAGAAACCCATTATTATACGTCTTTGTCCCAACTATAACAAAATGATCAAAATTTAATTAATACTCATTCAGAAAGAAACCTTTCAGCTCTCTTTCTAAAATCATCTGCTGGAGTCAGGAGCGCTTTAGCAGTGCATTAACTTTCAATTAATCCATCATTAATTGACTTCTTGTAGAGTCGTTTAAACGGCGTCCTCCTCCGAAGGAACTGGATTAGAAATAAACTGTAATTGACGGATGGGGCTGTTCAGTACTGCTGTAGCATCTCTTAATTCAATGGGGAATATTCGAATGTGTTGATCGTGTGCGCCAATTAAAGGAAAGTTTGCTACAAGCCGAGCTATGGTACAAGGATCTCTGCAAGCCGAGTTTTCGGCTTTCAATTAGGAATGGAGATCGCTGAAGCGTTGAAGTTGGAATTTGATTTAACCTTAATTTGAAATCAAATACTGGAGTGACAATTGAAGCTCTGTATCAGATTAATCTATAGCAGATTGATTGGAGTCTTTTATACTTCATTGGCAACATGGCCTCAAGTGTTTTTGTGTTAAACCACTGTCATCTGGTACGAAACTTGGAAAAGAAATACAAATCTTGAACTTATCCTTCTACCGATCAAATAATTGAAAAAGCAAGCATCCAAGCTCGACCGATACCCATAGGCTCGATCTAGAACGGTAACTATCAAAATTGGGACCTGGTCATCCATGTGGTTCATTGGTTAAACCACTTGTGACTCAAGAGTCAAGACTGCATTCCAGATGCAGTTAATGGTAGAGTGGCCATAGGCCCTCGTTTAATCCTCAACATGTTAGAATATCCAATGGCCATGTGACAAGCCACATATTGATGGGAGATGATTATTTTATGGTTATCTCCATGCAACATTCTCACACACAATCATTCATTTTAAATAATTATCTATTTACTTATTTTCTATAAAAACAAATTTATTTGATTGTTTATTTGAAAACATTTTTATGCATGGAGATACCAATATTGTTGGATTATTTGGATCCATATTCCAGCTCTTATTGGGTCAATGGATATCCATTTGACCCAATGTAGACTGGATGACCAAATGGTTAGATCCTTGGTCAACATGAGACACTTGTTTCAAATCTGATGGAGYATGAATTTTACTGTTGAKGAACACTTATCTCAATTGGTTATTCTGGTTATTGTTTGTTCCTAATAACAGGGAACTTAACGTTGGAGAAKCARCTATATAAGGGATCACTCCCAAGTGCTTCTCACACACAACATAAGTTCTTTAACTGAGACAGGAAAATATCCTCTCAGCTTCGGCTCTAATTAGATTAAACAGTTCTCTCTTAGACTTTCTTCGAGAGGTTGGTGTCTCGGGTCCTATATTGCGCAGCTGCTATTATTCTCTCTTTGCATGCAGGTTTGATACATGAAGATCTCAGTCATTCGCCTCTGCATGTACTTGGAGCATCAATGGTATCAGAGCGCAGCACCGACTGGCATAGTGTTTAAAGTATAGTCACGCCACACCGGATCTTACCTCATCATTTAAGATTCAGAGAAGGAGAGGAGAGAGAAAACAAACCCACTTCAAGGGTTTCCTCTCATCTCTACATCTCTGCCTCTCTTCTCGTCTCTCCCATCTGTGCACCCTTCACTACGAGAAAGAGAACTGGTACGAGAGTTTCGTCTGGTTTCTGCTACGAAACCCTGTTCGACTGCCCATCTCCAAACAAACGGTGGCTCCGGAAACTCCGAGACAACAGAACCCAGTTCAACGTTTTTTTCTCACCTCCAGTCCCACCATTGGCTTCTAACGACAGCGGCTTCACTCCTATGTTACTGCAACCTTGAAAGCATCACTAGTAGTTCGAGTTTTCTCAGATACATAAACGAATCTACTGCTTAAGGAACTACAGAAACTTCAGTCATCTCCATAGCTACTCAAATCTTAAGTGAGACAAGAAACTCTAAATAAATTTAGGGCTTTTTACTATTTTCGTTCGCTACAAAACAAATCTGGTTAGATAAGGCAGATTCGACCAGTGAGGCGAACCCAAGCATCTCAAATCGGGTATTAAAGTTTTATATACTTGCTTTTTTCGCTTATTTCGATTTTTGTTCGTTCTTTTTTTGCAATCGTTGATTCATACATCTTATTGATCATTTGCTGTCATTTTTTTAGGATACATTTTTTTGAACCACTTAGAAGCATCATTGTCGAATACCAAAGCTGCTGCTGAATTAAAAAGAGCAGTGAGAGCTGGACAAATTAAATCTGCTGGATAACTTAGCTACCGATTAGTATTTTTTGCGTAAACAACTAAGTACTCCATTTGCATTTACTTTATTTATTTATTTTTGGCCTTCGAAATTGAATAACAGTCTCGTAAAATACAGCCAACTGATATTGCACTTGCTTTATTTATTTCTGGAATACTATTGCTATTTTGAATCATGTCTGCTACTGCATTATTCCAAGAACTCAATAAAACTGAGAAACTGAATGGCACCAATTTTGCTCTTTGGAAACATAGGATTAAAAGGATACTTGATGAAGAAAATGTTGATTATGTTTTAGATAAATCTATTCTTGCTAAACCTGCTGATAATGATTCCTTGACTGTAATTCGTGAATATCAAAAATGGGAAAAAGATAATAGGAAGGCAAGAAATTGTTTGTTAACTTTTATGGAGCCTGACATAGAAGTTGTGTTTGAAGAATACAATAATGCYAAAGATATGTTTGAAGCCATTAAAGAAACATATGGAAAAATAACTAAAACCTATGTTCAATTGTTAATTGAAAAATATTATGGCTGTGAAATGAGAGAAAATGATT
>NW_010729209.1:908937-962974 GCF_000365185.1 Nelumbo nucifera
GGATTCAAGAAGACTAAGGGTAAACATTGCTTTAATTGTGGAAAACAAGGCTATACAAAATATAATTGCCCTGAATGCAAGAAGAATAAATCAAATAATGAAAAAGGAAAAATTGAAAAGAAATACATAGTTTGTGTAGTCTTTGAATCATACTTTACTGATTCTGTTTTTTTCTTATTGGTGCATAGATTCTGGCTCTTCTAAGCATATTTGCAAAACTAAAAAGATGTTCCTGGAATTGAAGGAAATGAAAACAGGAGAACACAAAATTTTTATGGGAAACAACACCTACACTGATGTACTTGGAATCGGAAAAGTGAAGATCCCCATAAATGAAAACACAAATTTAATCCTTAATGATGTATTGTATACACCTAATTTTAGGAGAAATTTGTTGTCTGTACCTCTATTAGACGAGAAGGGTTTTGATGTACGTTTCAAGGGAGGAAAAGTGACCATAGGAAAGCATAGTAGAGTTTTAATGTTTGGGAATAAGTCTGATGGATTATATCGTTTGACTATCAATAAAGTTGATGCTCTTTCTAGTTATGATTGTGCTTATCATGTGAATGAAAATGCATACATATGGCACATGAGATTGTCATATAAACAAAGATAAAATGATGAGAATGAACACCAATGGCTTAATTCCCAAAATAGAAATGAATTTCAATTATTATGAACCATGCCTTAGTAGAAAAATGACTAGGCTTCCCTTTAAGAAATGAAAGAAATCAGAGGAATTATTGACTATAATACACTCTGATGTTTGTGGCCTTTTGTAACTTTTATAGATGATTTCTCCAGATTTGGTTTTGTGTATCTAATTAAAAGAAAAATCAGAAATCTTAGAGAAATTTAAAGAATATAAAACACTTGTAGAAAATCAATTGGGTAGAAAAATAAAAACCCTTAAGAGTGATAAAGGTGGAGAATATATCTCTAACCTATTTAGTGACTTTTGTACACAAAATGGAATTATACACCAATTAACCATGTCCTTCATGCCACAACAGAATGGAGTGGCTGAACGGAGAAATAGGACTTTGTTGGATATAGTGAGATCAATGTTATCTCACTCAAGTCTAGGAACACACTTTTAGGGAGAGGCCTTAGGTATTGCTGTGTATATCCTAAATAAGGTTCCAACTAAAGTTAATAGTTTAACACCCCCTGAAATGTGGATCGGTAGAAAACCAGACCTAACTAACATCAAAATTTAAGGGGCTAGTGCCTATGTAAGAGTGCCAAATCAGCAAAGAAGCAAGTTAGATAACAAGAGTCTACGGTGTACCTTTATAGGGTATAGTGATAATAGCAAAGGGTATAGGTTTGTTAATCATAAATCTGATAGAACAGTTGAATTAATAGAAAGTAGGGATGTTGTTTTTCTAGAAGATCAAATTGAGAATAATAAATATTTACCTAGAATTATTTGAATTAAATAAAGAAATTATAGAAGCTGAGACTGCACCTGATAGACAAGCTTCACCTAATAATGACACCTTAGGTAGAATTCAAAGAGAAAGATTCCCTTCATCAAGATTAAAAGATTATTATACCTACTTGAATGAAAAGTCTCTTGATGATCCAATTTGACTTTGAAGATGCTATGGATGCACTTGATAAAGAAAAGTGATGTGAAACTATATAAGAAGAGTTAGACTCAATAAATAAAAATCAGGTTTGGGAATTAATTGATTTACCCAAAAATCAGGTTGTGCTAATTAGATGTCAAAACTGCTTTTTTGAATGGAAAGCTGAATGAAGAAATATACACGACTCAACCCAAAGGTTATGTAATAGAGGGACAAGAAAATAAAGTGTATAAATTAAAGAAATCATTATATGATTCAAAACAATCCTCTAGGATGTGGTACCATACCTTCCATGAAGCAATCTCTAAACTTGGATTTATACTTAATCCGTTTGATCATTGTGTTTACTCTTTGAATAGTGGGAGCAGTTTTGTTGTTCTTTCATTATATGTAGATGATATTCTTATTACTGGAAATGATGTGTCTATGATTAATGAAACCAAAGATTGGTTAAAAACCAACTTTGAAATGAAGGACATGGGTGATGCAAGTTATGTACTTGGAATTAAAATAAAAAGAGATAGGAACATTAAAACCTTAACTCTTTCACAAGAGCATTACTTGGAAAAAATCCTAAGGAAATTCAATATGAAAGATTGTAATTAAGTTGAAACTCCAATTTGTAAAGGAACCAAATTAAGTAGAGATATGGCTCCAACTAATGATGAAGAAATAGAGAAAATGAAGTATAGACCCTATGCTCAAGCTATTGGTAGCTTGATGAATGCCATGCTTTGCATAAGACCAGATATCTCATATGCAGTAGGTCTTGTTAGTAGATACCAAAGTAACCCAAGTAAAGTACATTGGAAGACTGTTAAAAGAATATATTTAGATATTTGCAGTTAACAAAACACTTCAAATTAACCTATCATGCAAACGATTTAGAGTTACTGGGTTATTGTGATGCAGATTTTGCAGGTGACCCGGATGATAGAAAATCCACAACTGGGTACTTATTCCTCTTAAGAGGAGGTGTTGTCTCATGGACAAACAAGAAACGAAGCTGTGTAGCTAAATTCACCATGGAAGTTGAGTTTATCTCTTGTAGTTCCGCGGCATCTAAAGTAGTTTGGATTAGGAGATTCTTGGAAGAACTCCGAATTCCTGATGTGCCAATAGGAGCTGTGAAAATCTTCAATGGCAACCAAGCTGCCATTAAGACAATTAAAAATGGTGAGATCGGCCCTAAAGGGAAACACATAGATCTCCATTACCAGTATTTATATGATGTCTACCAACGAAATGAGATCTTGGTAGAATATGTGCCTACAAAAGATATGATCGCTGACCCCTTGACTAAACCCATTGCAATTACAGATTATGTAAGGCACATTAAAGCAATAGGGTTGGTTGGCACTTATTCATCTTGGGCCTAACTGGCCAAGTGGGAGATGATGGTAGAGTGGCCATAGGCCCTCGTTTAATCCTCAACATGTTAGAATATCCAATGGTCATGTGACAAGCCACATGTTGATGGGAGATGATTATTTTATGGTTATCTCCATGCAACACTCTCACACACAATCATTCATTTTAAATAATTATCTATTTACTTATTTTCTATAAAAACAAATTTATTTGAAAACANGATTTATACTTAATCCGTTTGATCATTGTGTTTACTCTTTGAATAGTGGGAGCAGTTTTGTTGTTCTTTCATTATATGTAGATGATATTCTTATTACTGGAAATGATGTGTCTATGATTAATGAAACCAAAGATTGGTTAAAAACCAACTTTGAAATGAAGGACATGGGTGATGCAAGTTATGTACTTGGAATTAAAATAAAAAGAGATAGGAACATTAAAACCTTAACTCTTTCACAAGAGCATTACTTGGAAAAAATCCTAAGGAAATTCAATATGAAAGATTGTAATTAAGTTGAAACTCCAATTTGTAAAGGAACCAAATTAAGTAGAGATATGGCTCYMACTAATGATGAAGAAATAGAGAAAATGAAGTATAGACCCTATGCTCAAGCTATTGGTAGCTTGATGAATGCCATGCTTTGCATAAGACCAGATATCTCATATGCAGTAGGTCTTGTTAGTAGATACCAAAGTAACCCAAGTAAAGTACATTGGAAGACTGTTAAAAGAATATATTTAGATATTTGCAGTTAACAAAACACTTCAAATTAACCTATCATGCAAACGATTTAGAGTTACTGGGTTATTGTGATGCAGATTTTGCAGGTGACCCGGATGATAGAAAATCCACAACTGGGTACTTATTCCTCTTAAGAGGAGGTGTTGTCTCATGGACAAACAAGAAACGAAGCTGTGTAGCTAAATTCACCATGGAAGTTGAGTTTATCTCTTGTAGTTCCGCGGCATCTAAAGTAGTTTGGATTAGGAGATTCTTGGAAGAACTCCGAATTCCTGATGTGCCAATAGGAGCTGTGAAAATCTTCAATGGCAACCAAGCTGCCATTAAGACAATTAAAAATGGTGAGATCGGCCCTAAAGGGAAACACATAGATCTCCATTACCAGTATTTATATGATGTCTACCAACGAAATGAGATCTTGGTAGAATATGTGCCTACAAAAGATATGATCGCTGACCCCTTGACTAAACCCATTGCAATTACAGATTATGTAAGGCACATTAAAGCAATAGGGTTGGTTGGCACTTATTCATCTTGGGCCTAACTGGCCAAGTGGGAGATGATGGTAGAGTGGCCATAGGCCCTCGTTTAATCCTCAACATGTTAGAATATCCAATGGTCATGTGACAAGCCACATGTTGATGGGAGATGATTATTTTATGGTTATCTCCATGCAACACTCTCACACACAATCATTCATTTTAAATAATTATCTATTTACTTATTTTCTATAAAAACAAATTTATTTGAAAACATTTTTTTGCATGGAAATACCAATATTGTTGGATTATTTGGATCCATATTCCAGCTCTTATTGGGTCAATGGATATCCATTTGACCCAATGTAGACTGGATGACCAAGTGGTTAGATCCTTGGTCAACATGAGACACTTGTTTCAAATCTGATGGAGCATGAATTTTACTGTTGAGGAACACTTATCTCAATTGGTTATTCTGGTTATTGTTTGTTCCTAATAACAGGGAACTTAACGTTGGAGAATCAACTATATAAGGGATCACTCCCAAGTGCTTCTCACACACAACACAAGTTCTTTAATTGAGAAGGGAAAATATCCTCTCAGCTTCGGCTCTGATTAGATTAAGCAGTTCTCTCTTAGACTTTCTTCGAGAGGTTGGTGTCTCGGATCCTATACTGCGCAGCTGCTATTATTCTCTCTTTGCATGCAGGTTTGATACATGAAGATCTCAGTCGTTCGCCTCTACATGTACTTGGAGCATCAATGGTATCAGAGCGCAGCACCGACTGGCATAGTGTTTAAAGTATAGTCGTGCCACACCGGATCTTACCTCATCATTTAAGATTTAGAGAAGGAAAGGAGAGAGAAAACAAACCCACTTCAAGGGTTTCCTCTCATCTCTACATCTCTGCCTCTCTTCTCGTCTCTCCCATCTGCACACCCTTCACTACGAGAAAGAGAACTGGTACGAGAGACCAGGGCGTAGGATCTCGTCACGGGTCGGTCCACGGGGAGAACCTCTTGCTTCCCCTTGCGCCTTCCCTTGCATTCAGACCCTATTGTGGAAACCGAATGGGTGATTTGTCCAAGAGACCACTCGAACTCTCCTCACTCCTCTCTTACTGGAAAACTGAATGCTTTATTCCAATTCATAGGCTCCTTAAATAGGAGATTACAAGAGAGGGTTCCTTGATGTATTCGGCTAGGCTAGGATAATCCCTCTCTAAATCAAACTCAAACTCCTACTTCTAATGGTAAACAAACTCCTACTTCTAGTGGCAAATAAAACTCTTACTAAGAACATAAGATAAGGATAAGGGATGAGGGATAATGTAAGCTGGCGGCGAGTTGGCGAGCAGAGCTGTCGTGGCAAGATAAGTGTGGAACCCCTAATGAGTTGTCGTGTGGGCCCGCTCCTTACTGCTGCTGCCGGCAGCGGCGGTAAACCTTTCCTACGAATGCATCCATAACATTACACCCCTCCTAGGCAACGAGCTTGTCCTCAAGCTCGAGATCAGGATAGGCATTGTGAAGATCCGACCAGGGGATCCAGGTGGCCTCTGCTGATGGTAGATCGTCCCACTCCACAAGGACCTCGAAAGTACCCCGGTTGATGTGGGATCGGACAAGAGCCCGAGGTTGGAGAATGGGTCTGCCATCCTTCAAGGGGGCTAGGGGAGGTACTTGATCAGGAGGAGTCCCTGTAAAAGGCTTGAGTAGGGACACGTGGAAGGTATCATGGAGTTTGCAGTGTTCCAGTAGCTCGAGCTGGTAAGCAACCTTCCCGATCTGTCGTAAAACCCTGAAGGGCCCGTAGAATTTGGGAGCCAGCTTAGGGGGGGCTCTGCGTCTGAGGGAGAGCTACCGATAAGGTTTAAGCTTCAGCCAAACGAACTGTCCCGGCTCAAAGGTGACCTCTCGGTGGTGCTGATCGTAGGCGTTCTTCATACGTGCCTGAGCCTGCTGTAAGCACAAGGAGACTTCGGCCAGGAGGGCATCACGATCTTGTAGTTCGCGATCCACTTCTTCCAACCATGTTGAACCGGGTTCGTAAGATAATAGACGGGGGGTCCCGACCATAAACAACCCGGAAGGGAGTCATGCCAAGAGAGGAGTGGTAGGAGGTGTTGTGACAGTATTCAGCCCACAGAAGGTACTCCACCCATCGCCGGGGCTGGTCTCCCACAAAATAGCGGAGGTACATCTCTATTGTTTGGTTTACCACCTCCGTTTGGCCATCAGTCTGCGGATGATAGGCGGAGGAGAAGGCCAAGGCTGTTCCTTGCAGACGAAATAGCTCCTTCCAGAAAGTGCTAGTAAAGATCGGGTCTCTGTTACTTACGATGGATTCGGGTAGCCCATGCAATCGAAAGATGTGGGTGAAGAAGGCGTGAGCGACTGAAACCGCGCTGTAAGGGTGGGATAAGGGGAGGAAATGTGCATATTTGGAAAAACAGTCCACCACTACAAATAAGACCGACTTCCCTCCAACCTTGGGTAGGCCCTCAATGAAGTCCATGGAAATATCTGCCCAGATCTGAGTTGGGAGTGCCAGTGGTTGGAGAAGGCCTGCTAGGTGCAAGTTTTCCCACTTTTGTTGTTGGCACATAGAGTACTTCTAAATGAAGTCCCGCACCGAGCCTTCATACCCTGCCAGTGGAAGTCAACGTGGATGCGGTGCAATGTTTTCTAGATGCCTTCGTGTGTGGAGTTGTGTATGCTAGAGATGACGAAGGGAATCAAAGGGAAGTCGGATGGGAGATAAATCCACCCTTTGTATAGTGCCAACCCGTCGTGTGGACCAATTTGGGCTAGTCGTTCCGGTTTGTATTTTCTTGACCAGCTCGTTCCACTCTGGTGACTGTGGCAATATGTTCCGAATGTCTTCCAGTAGAGTGGCCCGGGGCTGTGAGATCGCATGGAGCAGCATGTTGTCTTCTTCTCGGCGAGACAAGGCATCTGCGACACGGTTCAAGGTTCTCGCCTTGTAGTCTACCCGAAAGTCGAACCCAAGAAGCTTGTTGACCCAATGCTGTTGCGGCGAGGTGGTAAGCCGTTGTTCCAACAAATATTTGAGGCTGTAGTGGTCCATCTTGACGACGAAGGATCTGCCCCACAAGTACGGCCTCCAGTGCTGCACTGCCTTTGCTAGTCCAATCAGTTCCCGTTCGTAGGCGGGTAACTTAAGGTGGCGGTCGGCCAGTTTGCGACTGAAGAAAGCGACTGGATGTCCTTGCTTCTGTAGTATGGCGTCGATGTCGGTGCCGAATGCATCGCATTCCACCGTGAACTCGAGATCAAAGTTTGGCAACTATAGAACCGGTGTGGAGGAGAGGGCTTCCCTTAAACTCACAAAGGTTGCTTCGGCTGAACTATCCCAGAGGAAGGCATTTTTCTTGAGCAAATTGGTTAGTGAAGCCGCCAAAAGTCCATAATTTTGTACGAACTTGCGGTAGTAGCCTGTCAGCCCTAGGAACCTGCGGAGAGCCTTGGCGGATTGCGGTCTGGGCCATTCCCTGATCGTCTGAATCTTGGAGTCATCCACAGTGACCCCTTGCCCACTGATCACATGTCCTAAGTAAAGGACCCGGCGTTCCCCAAAGGAGCATTTGGATCGCTTAAGGAAGAGATGGTGTTGTTGCAGGAGTTCAAGAACGATCCGTAGATGCTGCACATGTTCTACCCACGATTTGCTATAGACTAGGATGTCGTCAAAGAACACCAAGACGAATCTGCAGAGGTGAGAGTGAAATACCTCGTTCATCAAGGCCTGGAACGTGGAAGGAGCGTTGCTGAGGCCGAATGGCATAACTAGGAATTCGAAATGGCCATGATGTGTTCTGAAGGCCATTTTCTCTACATCTTTGGGAGTCATTCGGACCTGGAAGTAACCCGACCGGAGGTCTAGTTTTGAGAAGTATTGTGTGCCATGGAGCTCGTCCAATAGTTCATCTATGATGGGGATAGGAAATTTGTCCTTGACCGTCCGACTATTAAGTTCTCTGTAGTCTACACAAAATCTCCAAGTCCCATCTTGCTTAGGTACCAACAGAACCGGAGAGGAGAAGGGGGAGCGGCTGGGTCGGATGATCCCCTACTGTAACATGTCTGCGCACTGCCTTTCTATTTCATCCTTTTGTCGATGTGGGTAACGGTAGGGTCGGACGACGACGGGATCCGAGCCAGCTATCAGAGGGATCCGATGATCGCAGTCTCTAGAAGGTGGGAGCCCCTTGGGTTCCTTGAATACTGTAGAGAACTCCGTGAGGAGCCTCTCCATATCTGTTGCGCATGAATCCTCACCTTGAAGTGTGTGCAGCTGCGTTTTTGTTCTTATTATGGTTCCCTGCCATGTAACCAGTTTCCCATCCAGGTGGAAAGTCATTGTTAGGGCGCTAAAATCCCATAGGATGGACCCTAGAGTGATTAGCCATTTGACTCCCAGGACGACATCAAATTCATCCAAGGAGAGTACAAATAAGTCAGCTCGGAAGGATTCTGCTCCGACCTGAATTTCAGTGTCTTTGCAGATATCGGGGCTGTGAACTCTTTCCCCATTGACCATGGCTACCTGTAACTGCGGCCTGATTTCCATCGGTAATTCTAACCGACGGGCAGCCTGTTCACTGACGAAGTTGTGGGTGCTTCCGGAGTCTACGAGAATACGAACTGGTTGCCCTGCTATCCGCACCCTTAGTTGCATGGCTTGGGAAGTTTTGATCCCTGTGATGGCGTGGAGGGAGATCTCTGGTTCTGATGCTGCAGATACATCCTCATCCTCTTCGGGTTCTTCTACCAGAAGACAAAACAACTTCTTGCACTTGTGCCCAGAGGAGTACAGATCATCACAGTTGAAGCACTGCCCTCTTGCGCGCCGTTCTGCCATCTCGGCTCGGGTCAGCCGTCTAATGGGGGGTACTGTCCTGCTACTTCCTACACTTGCTACCAATCTGAAGGGGTTATCGGAAGGAGGCCTTTGTTCCCTGCTGGCTGTCGAAGAAGGAGATACCCCTACTGTCTTCGAAGGTGCCCAAGTTGTTGCCGATCGTCCTATACTGAGGTTTCCGTGGGAGAGCTGCATTTTCCTTTCGAAAGCATGCGCGAGGTTCATCGCTGTGGCCAGGTTAGGAGGGTGTTGCATCTCTACGTCCACTCTTTGAGTTTCTACTAACCCTGCTGTAAACATATCTACTACTGATCTGCACGAACCGAGGTTGCTCTGGCGAGAAGGGTTTGGAACTGGCGTTGGTACTCTGCCATGGTTCCGGTTTGCTTGAGATTGATCAACTCGCCTAGCGGGTTGCTTGTCAATGAGGGTTCAAACCTGAGGAGACAATATGATCTAAACTGCCCCCAGCTGAGACTGGGTTCTTCTTGCTCCAGTCTGTAGAACTAGAGTTGCGCCTCTTCTGATAGGTGGAAGGCAGCCAGACTGACTTTATCCTTGTCATCAGTACGCTGATTACGGAAGAACTGCTCGCAGCGATACAGCCATCCTAACGGGTCTCTGGTGCCGTTGTAAGATAGAAATTCCAGCCGGCTATACTTGGGAACAACAGTGGCTGTCGGGGCAGCGATCTGCTGTTCGCTAGACGTCTCTGCCCAGTCCGAACGGTGGCTGTTGGTGGTGGTGGTTCCCTCAGAACTTCTTTCCTTATTGGAGAGAAACACTTCCAGCAAGCGTTGCAGCTCCCGGACATCATCCTTGACTTCACGAACCTCCATGCTGGTTTCAGTGAGCCTATGCTCCAACTCGTGGACCCTGGAAGACAGCGGCTCCTGTTCCCCCATGACGGTAGGCTCTGATACCAGAATGTTATGGGCCCGGGCGTAGGATCTCGTCACGGGTCGGTCCACGGGGAGAACCTCTTGCTTCCCCTTGCGCCTTCCCTTGTGTGCAGACCCTATTGTGGAAACCGAATGGGTGATTTGTCCAAGAGACCACCCGAACTCTCCTCACTCTTCTCTTACTGAAAAACTGAATGCCTTATTCCAATTCATAGGCTCCTTAAATAGGAGATTACAAGAGGGGGTTCCTTGATGTATTCGGCTAGGCTAGGATAATCCCTCTCTAAATCAAACTCAAACTCCTACTTCCAATGGTAAACAAATTCTTACTTCTAGTGGCAAACAAAACTCTTACTAAGAACATAAGATAAGATAAGGATAAGGGATGAAAGATAATGTAAGTTGGCGAGCAGAGCTATCATGACAAGATAAGTGTGGGCCCCCTGATGAGCTGTCGTGTGGGCCTGCTCCTTACTGCTGCTGCTGGCAGTGGCGGTAAACCTTTCTTACGAATGCATCCATAACAACCTTACAGGCAGCTCGCCTCCCATTCAGATCGACTTCCGCATTACAACCCCGAGGAGCTCACCACCGTACGCCGCATTTTACGGGATTATGACTTATAACAGCTATATTAGTTCACCTACTCCCCGATTTAGACGGGAGCAGGCAATCTTACTGGTTGATGGCATTTCACCCACCTAACACGCAAATGGATCCCATCACAGCGAGGATCCAGGAACTGCTCCACCGACCCGTAGGGACTTCATTATATAAAGACCTCACCCCCTAGGGGCGAAGGTATGATGCGTAATCTTTGCTCTCTAGCTCTCTAATTCTCTGATATCATCTTCAAAACCAAACCCATGGCTTCTTCCAGCAACGCCGGACAACACAACAAAGCAAACGTCTCCGGGGGGCAACCTCAGTTCCCGTCTGCCTGCATAGGTCAGATCACCATACTGCTTACTACAGCTAGGGTCCCAGTGCTGACGATGCCCCAAGCGACTGCACAAGTGAACGCGCCACTCCCTCCTATAGTCGAAGAGACATTCACTGAACCCTCTATGATTATGTGGGAAACGCTACAAAAAACTAAGTCCTCATCTCCCAGAATGCTAAGTCCCTCACATTTTAGAAACTAAAGCTCTCACTTTATAGTCTCCATTTTTTATGAACTCAAAGACTATGCAGGGAGCTAACAGACTAAGCGGCTTTACCAACTTTGCTTTCAATTGGTCTGTGTTGGGCCTAGGGCCCGCCGACCTGGCGCAGGCGCCGACCTGGCAGCTTGGCCCAGGCACGAACTAGCGAACTGATAAATGACTTCCTCATCGCGTAAGACCCAGTCGTCTCTTCGGCATGGGCAAAATCAAGGAGAGCGGACTACGAGTCACTCCCAGAGCCTAAGGGCTAAAGTCTCAAACTGGCAGAGACCTCGACACCCAGGCAGCTCGGCACCTGGTCAGCCCAGCACCTCACAGGCAGCTCGGCACCTAGTCAGCCCAACACTCACAGGCAGCTTGGCACCTGGTCAGCTCGACATCTCACAGGCAGCTCGGCACCTGGTCACCCCGGCACCTCACAAGCAGCTCGGCACCTGGCCAGCCCGGCACCTCACAGGAAGCTTTGCACCTAGTCAGCCCGGCACCTCACAAGCAACTCGGCACCTGGTCACCCCGGCACCTCACAGGCAACTCGGAACCTGGTCAGCCCGACACCTCATAGGAAGTTTGGCACCTAGTCAGCTCGACACCTCACAGGCAGCTCGGCACCTGGTCAGCCCGGCACCTCACAGGCAGCTCGGCACCTGGTCACCCCGGCACCTCACAGGCAGCTCGGCACCTAGTCACCCCAGCACCTCACAGGCAGCTCGGCACCTGGCCAGCCCGACACCTTACAGGCAGCTCGGCACTTCATAAGACCTAGTCGCCTCTTCGGCATGGGCAAAGTTCAGGAGTGGGCTATGAGTCGCTCCCAAAGCCTAAGGGCCACAACACTGCTCAAGACCCAGTCGCTTCTTTGGCATGGGCAAAGTTCAGGAATGGACTATGAGTCACTCCCAAAGCCTAAGGCCCACAACATTGCTCAAGACTCAGTCGCCTCTTCAGCATGGGCAAAGTTCAGGAGTGGACTATGAGTCGCTCCCAAAGCCTAAGGGCCACAACACTGCTCAAGACCCAGTCGCCTCTTCGGCATGGGCAAAGTTCAGGAGTGGACTACGAGTCGCTCCCAAAGCCACACTACTGCTAAGACACAGTCGCCTCTACGGCATGGGCAAAGTTCAGGAGTGGACTACGAGTCGCTCCCAAAGCCTAAGGGCTACAATACTGCTTAAGACCCAATCGCCTCTTCGGCATGGGCAAAGTCAAAGAGAGTGGACTATGAGTTGCTCCCAGAGCCTAAGGGCTAAAGTCCCGAACAGGTAGAGACCTCGGCACCACATAAGACCCATTCGCCTCTTTGGCATGGGCAAAATCCAGGAGTGGACTGTGAGTCACTCCCAGAGCCTAAGAAACTGAATCAGCGCTTACGAGCTCGTCGAATTACGGGCCAAAAGGAGAAATCTACTCCCTTCGCTGAGTTACTTTCAGCTCGAGAGTGGGGGCAAATGATGAGGGCAGATTTGGCCCTCCAATGACACTATGACATCTGGCACCTCATGACAACTAAGTGCAGCCTCGTGACAACTAGGCAACTCGCCTCCTAGTGAGATCGCGACCAGGATAACGATACCAAGTCCACCACAGATCAAACCCGGACAGATGGACCACCTCGAGACAAACCCACCTCGATGCAAGATCACCACAGTATCAAGGCACTTTGGCATTCAAAGCATGCCAGGCAGCCCGGTACCTTACAAGAAGCTCGCCTCCCATTCAAGCCGACTTCCGCGTTACAACCCCGAGGAGCTCACCACCGTACTCCGCATTTTATGGGATTATGACTTATAATGGCTATATTAGCTCACCTACTCCCCGATTCAGACGGGAGCAGGCAATCTTACCGGTTGACGGAATTTCACCCACCAAACACGCAAACGGATTCCATCACAGTGAGGATCCAGGAACTACTCCACCAACCCGCAATGACTCCATTATATAAAGACCTCACCCCTAGGGACGAAAGTATGATGCGTAATCTTTGCTCTCTAGCTCTCTAATTCTCTGATATCATCTTCAAGCTCTCTACTATTGAGTGCTAACTTAGCCACCCCGGGATCTCTGACTCCTCTCTTGCAGGTTATACAGTCCCTGTCGTTGCTGGCAGCCAGAACGTCTCCAGCAGGGAGCAATCGGAATAAGCCACATCACACTCCAACATAGAATCAGGACTAGGCCCTAAAACAACCACCCAGACTAAGAGAATGAACGACCAAAACCAGAACTAGAGTACACACAACTCAACGGTAAACACTGAAAACATTTCAGCCAAAAAATGACTAGCCAGTAGTTATTGATCTTCCTCTACCTCTTCAACCCCTACCTCTAGTACCACAAGCTCCTTTGCTGTTGGGCTTCACCACCACCTTGTCATAAAAGTCCTAAATCTTTTTGGCACTAAGTTGAATAGGTATCGTACCTCCAATTTGATTATTTGACAGGTCTAGAAAAATGAGCAACATTCAAAAATGAATGGGGGAGCATCTGGTTTCAGCTGATTATATTCAAGCCGGAGTTCAGTTAATGATAACATGGGCTTAAACCGAATTGGGTCTGGATTCTCTAGGGCTATGTTTGTTTGGGGTGTAAAAGCAAATTTACACCTAACGTAAAATGGGAACCAGTTTGATGAGAGTGTAAAATGGGAACTGATTGTTGGCCCCATTTACACTAATCACGTTTGGGGGGGATCAAGGTAAATTATATGGTTCACTTTTGCAGGTGTTTGGATAAACCCTTTGCAGGTAAAACTCCACCAATAATAGGTAATACTAATTCATGTTTAGGACCTAACCATTATCTTCTAAATGGAGGTAATATGTTTCACATTGTTCACACGCCATGCTTCCAGGCCCAACTGAAATGCTGGTTGCTGGAAACTCAGCTTCCAGCACCAACGAACATAACTCCATCTGGGCCTTCTCTATTGAATAATGTATAGTATGGGCCAGCCAATGGGCCTCAAATACACCTGGCTCTGTCCCCATCTACCCTAGAACCCCCTGTCATTCTGAGGAAGAATTAATTTAGCCAAAAGTCTTTTGTTATTTCACTATTTCCCCTGAAACTCATAGCGATTACAATGTTGAAGTCTGACATGTAAAATTTAGATTGTCTACAAATCAGGGTCCCACTAGAGTCATACACAGTCCACATCAGCCCCATCATGCACTGCTGTGTTCTAATCACCAATTAGGCTGGAATTTGCCACATGGGCAGAGAAAAGAAAAGAAAACTAAGGTCCTATACTTCCATGCCGTCAGCCATGTGTGACAACAGGGGCCATTTGATAACAGCTGAAGTGGCTGAACTAAATGAGTTGGGTAGACTACTATACCCTTGAGTGCTTTATTATTTAATTATTTTATTCACTAAAACAAAACAAATAAGTCAATTATTTAGCTCATCCATTTTGGTTGTTATCATAAGACTGATAAAGAATTGAATGCATAACTGCATATTTATCTTGAAGCTAACATGGATTCTGACCTGGTTTACAACCTCATCAATGAAATCTCAGAAATCTTGGGGAAGAAATTGAAAGGAGAGTTACCCCTAGGATATTTTGTAACTAATTAATTATATAGATAACCCGTGGACTTTTACCAACTAATTAGTTGTATTCTTCAAAGACCAACCTCAGCAATCCTGTTTTTCAGCTCTTAGTCCTGGTAAATCCATTTTGGTTTAAATTGGATTATAGTTGCAAAAGAGTAGTATCAATATGTATTTATAAAAAAGAGTAGTTTCAAATATGCTATCAAATCTATATATATATTAATCAAAAAGTAAATCCAATTATAGCTGCAAAAAGTAAAACAGATTACGTAACCACAATTCCACTATCAAAACCACCTCAAACTGAGAAACCAAAAAGGAACCTATGTTAAGGAAAGCTGCCAAATTACAGATTATGTAAGAGGTAGCCCTGATCCAATGACCACTACTTCACAAATGTCATTTATACATGCAGCAACTGAATGGGTTTTTAGGTCTTTGAGGTTTTGGATGGTTGGTATATGGACTTTCTGTCTTGGGCTTCTTGGCAGTCATGTCATTGGTACTGTCTGGCCGAAAAGGGGAAGGAACAAAGAGTAGAGTTTACAGAAACAAGAGAAGAGCATCATATTCTAGACTGTTGGATTCAAATGGGCATGATAGGCATCTTTTTAATGCTGAAGTGATATCAAAGCCTTGACATATCTCAGAGAATTGAATGAGGAAGAAAAATATCAACTCTAGAAATGGAAACTGCAGACCATCAAATAACCATCCTCAGATTTGCAGTCCCTTGCTCTTCAAGAGCAATAGTCAGAACCACCACTGCCAAGGGTTAACTTTCAGAAACACAACTGCTTCTGTACAAAGCCAAATGCATCATCACCTCAGAATTCAAATTCATTTTCAGGATCAAACCAAAGCAAAACCCTCTTATCCCAGTCCTGCACCAATGTATATTGTACAATTTTAGGTTAACCTGTCAAAGGGACCTTTACTACTGACTAAAACTCAGAATTTAATCTAATATGGTAAAGAGAAACTTCTGTTTTGTCCAAGTTCAGAATTTCCATGATAAACCAAATATATTATCCTGCCAATGTATAGGATATAGGCCATGCCATAACATGAAACATTGTGTACAATGTTCCAAAGAATGACAAGACAGTTTGATCTGTTGTAAAGGTTTGGACTCTCACTTTACTAATTATTATACAAGTGAAGGCAAAACACAAAGGTCTCACTACAATGGATAAGTAAATGTATTTCGAGAGAAAACCCAAGGCATGCCACAATAATCCAAATATGATTCTAATCACAACTTGATATTCATAAACTTTTTCAAATGATTCATACCTTACAAATTTTTATACATGTATTGATATATATACTTTACCACTGTTTAGTTAATTTTCTCAATAGTTAATTTTCTCAATGCTGAAGATATGCCATTTGGCTTTTCAGATCAAAGTATCATAAACAGTGCAAGAAATTCCACACCCCCACAAACAAGGCACTGGGCAATTGTGAAAAATCAATGTGGAAGTAAAAGTTCATGACTTATGTGCAATTAGGGATGCAGGCCAAGAGATTGAATATCATAGTTAATTGAACTCTACTTGCTAAACTTTGCATGTCAAGAAAATTTTGGTACCTTGAGGAAGTTCTAACTATATCTCCAAGAGGACCATTCAGATGTGGATTTAAAAGAATTTATAGAAAAGAAACAGCATACGGGTTTGTTTATACAACTATTAGCTTAGTGTTCTTTATAAATTTTTTTTATATTCCTTTTTTGGGTATTAGAGCAATTTTCTTATAGAGTCTATTTTCATAAGTTTCTTCTTTTTCTTTTAGAACTATATTTTCTTTTTGGATATTTAGCATATGGGTTGGCATTGATTGTTGGGTTAGGTGGTTTGGAATTTAGGATTCTACTGATGATAGGTAGACAAATACTTTGGCAAGTCAATGATGGCTACAGCTAATCAGCCAAATAATTAAATCAAGCTAATAAAAAACTATATTAAAAAGAGACCAATCTAGTTTTCAAAGCTCTGCAGATGCTGTATGATGGGAATTAAATGGAAAATTTGGATACAAGCAAGATTTTGTTCTTTTTCTTTCAGAACATTTATAGCTGATTGGTGTTGCAGATGGCTCTTTTTCTTTTCCATACTTCACCAGTAACAATCTTGTGCAGTTACCATCATAGTCATCATCAGGTTTAGGTTTGGCTGTAGTCAATCTGAGCCAAACTAAGTTGTGTCCAATTCTCAAACTTGCCACTCATCATGAGGTTTAGGTTTGGCTTGGTCTCATTATGAGCCTGAAGTGCCAACCGAATATCTTGGGGGCTGGGCTCATTGGATGTTCGTCCGGGATCACATAAATTCTGTACATAATAGGCTTTGAAGTTAGGGCAGATATAGACCCAAACAGGTTTAGGTTTGGCTTGTATTCATGTTGAAGATAATTTATTTTCATCCCTGTTCTCTTGATTTTTAACAGGACAAAGACTTGTGAAGTACATGGGACCTTTATCAGCTCTGACAAGAATGGTGACCCCCTTATACTGGACCCAGCATGTTACTATAACTCCAAGTTAGATCAAGTTCTTAGATTGGTACCTGGACTAGATGCATATATCATCTTAAACTAAGCATTTCTTTTAATTGTATGAGATCAACCAGAGTTTGTTAGCACTTTAGAAGATTTGGTGGTTTATTATTTGGTCAAATGAAAATAGAAAACTAATCAGCTTTATATATAGATGTATGACAATATTTCTTTTTAAAGGAAGGGGAGTTTAAGCCATGACCTTGTGGTTGTGGCACAGAAGATTAGCCATTTGTTAACTTTACAAATATTTTAGGTCATTTCTTGTTAGAGCTTCTTGATTTGTTGCTATATAAATGTGTCCAGTAATGGAGCATGCAATGAGCCACTCTTTACAGGTGGGTGTGTGTGTGTGTGTGTGCACACACTTCATGAGGTACATGCTTCACATGCTTCACATTGCAATAAGGAGAGGAGTTCGGCTTCAGCTACCCGTTCGCCCAATTCTCCAACGAATCTCAGAAGACCAAATTCTCCTATGATCATAGGAGACAACGACCTGTAGGGGTCAGTGACGACTCATGATAGCCTCCACCGGCCCAAAAAATGACGCTAAATTGCGTTCCATTTAATCAATTCAGCAGGGAGGGAATCACGCACCGGAAGGGATGCTTCCACGAAAGTAATCCGGATGAGACTTTTTTTTTCTGTACTTTCTAGAAATACAATCAATTTTCCTTCATTTTTTCCTTTTATTTTTTAAAAGACAACCAGAAGTTATTTTTTTGGATTTTCAGAAGAAAAGTTGGTTAAAGAAATTTTGATTCTCATGTATCAAGAATACCATATTCTTTTTTTTAGATTATTGTGGAAATCAAGGAAAATTTATTTTTTCAAGTATCATTACGTGAATAAATAACTTTTCTGGCCTGATACCCATCTTCTACTTGAATAAATAACTTTCTCACCTTGAATGAAAGATTCCAACATATAAATAGAACAAAAATATTCTATTTAATAATAAATTTTTATTACTAAAATGATTATTTTCTTTTTTACTTAATAAATAAAAGAACAAACAGAAACTAGATATATATAATTAAGTCACCCCTTCGACCTGAGCTATTCCATGCAAGTGTTTATATATATATATATATGCGAGACTTTTCACATTCTAAGGAGTGACCGGTAAGAGGACACTTAACTATCTTGGTTTTTAGTTAATCGGGTAAATACAGTTATTGGGAGTTGGGACAAGTATTTTTCATGTAAAATTTTCGCGGGTAACTGCGTATATTCCTTGCATTTGCTTATTATCCATGATGTAACCACACCTTTTGCGGCCGCACATGGGCCCCAGCAATAATGCGAAACGAACCCATTTATCAATTTATGGCCCTTATTTACCCAAAAACGAAGGCGGCTTTAATAATGGAGTTTACATCTCCGCCACACAAGGGCCGCCCCACAGCACATACCTGCCGTGTAGACCTGTTCATGGCCGGGTGGCCCGACGGGCCGGCCCGGCCTGGTTCGGCCCTTGGACAGACTTGAACGTGGTTATAGGCCCGTGGACTTAAATTCGGGCCAAAAAATCTAGTCCGCAATAAATTCGAGCCGGGCTTGGGTTTTGTCAAAATAGCACAGCGCAGCCCGACCTAATATTAGACTTAAAGTGAGTAATGTGATTATGTCCATTTGAATAAATTTTTTTATTTAAGAATGTATAACTGTGTTTTAAAATATAAAAGAAAGGGGAAAAATCATCTTATAGGCCCATTGTTCATTTAAATAGGAAAAAAAAACTATCTAAATTTTTAATTCTAATTTAAATAGTGAAAATTGTTTTTTTTTATTAGGTTGGACATCGGGCTTTTTATCAGGGCCGAGCTCAGGCCCAAGTTATAGGCCCGTTGGTCGGGCCGGGCTCAGGCTCAAGCCTAGCATATTTCCCTTAATGACAAGTGAAAGCCCGGTCCGGCCCATGAACAGGTCTACTGCCATGTATTAAAAATATCTTCCGATGATCGATTCTGGTATATTATCAGGAGATGTTCCCAATGCAAAGTGAAAATATACTGTGAGGCATTGTGGGATGGCCCCTTGTGGGGGCGTAGATGTGATCTCTTAATAATGATAATGACATCTTCATTAGATCGGTTTGGTTTTGTTTAGGTGAAATGTGGGCTTCACTTTTTTTTAGTATTGGTGTATACACCATTAATAACTTTCTCTGACTTTTTTTTTTCTCTAAAGGGCTGATTGAGCTGGAACTAGGACTGTCAATTGGACTGGATTTGGTCTAATTCGGTCCAGTCCAACATTAGTCCATTTACAAATGGATTGAACCAACTTCGGTCCAAACCCCATACAAACCGAATCCAGTTCAGTCCAATTGAAATGCAAATGGACCGGATTGGACCCAATCCAATCCAAATTAAATGTTTTCCCTACATAAAAGTCAAACATGATTTCATTTCAAGCAATTTACTGTGTCATCTGCCAGTTGTTGTGGGTCACTACCATTAACGTCTCAGTAAACCTGTTCTGTCTGAATTGTCCAACTCGTTCACATTTTAGGACTAGATAAGTGGTGCAGCATGGATGCATAAAGGTTGGTTCTTGGAACATTCTCAGTAAACCTGGTCCGGTCAGTTGAATAGCCCAAGTTTCTGGACCATATGTTACTTACCCAAATGAATCAGGAATCTTGCATCCATTAGTTTGACCATCTCTGTCGGGTGTGTGATTAGGTAAACATGGTTTGAATGCCTGGTCAGACCTCTGCTTAGCCCAGAATAACCCCTTTTGGAGCGTACCATCTAGTATGGCCATGTTGAAGAAGACAAGAATGTAAGCTAGAAATAGATGGTTGGAATCAGGGGTGTTCATCAAAAACCAAAAAACGAAATAGGATGGTTGGAAGAAGACAGTAGGAGCTGGAGCTGACTCTGTTCCATCCACAGATGGTTTGATAACTGTAATGAAGAATATATTGTAAAAAATGGTGAAGATGAGAAGAACAAAAGCTGAATATGCAAGATAAGAACCAGAGAACTCTGGTTGTACAGTGTAAGATGGGATGATAGGATCATAAACTGGGAGACCATTTCAGTGTTCCTTTTCTTGGTATTTTGCAAGCTATAACTGTAAACCACTTTGCTACATCTAATATGCCAGATATATGGGATACATGATAGATGTCATGGAAACAATGCGGAAAAACACCTTAAAATGGAATACTGGTCTGAGAAATTCGAGCCAACTATATACAAAACAGCAACCAAGCTTTTGATCTGACCAATATATTGCATTATCCAATGTGTCTATGGTCACTATAAGAAAACACTGTATGAGAGATGGTATTCGGAAAAGAAGTTGAGCAAAAGTAGCTTTTGTGGCACCAGACAGCATCTCTACATTTGTCCTTTGAATCTTGTCCAAAATGAACCTTCTCATCATGGAATATCTATACACAGATTTAACTCCATTAAAGGCATGAGTTTCAGATGAAATAAATATGAATGCAAAACTCAGGAAAATGGGAAATGGAATTTTCAATAATATAAATGGAATTATTCCACTTGGAAGTGGAAATTAATCAACTCAGCAAATAAGTACATGCACAAGTCAGAAGACATCAATGTTGGTGCTAGGAGAGATGCCAATATCATGATGACAGATGATATCAATATGAAATAATCATATACCTAAAGATCAAGAACAAAAGAATGCCAAACATGGTTAAGTTGGATATCTCCAGCAATGGAAAAGTAGGATTCTTTTGAGCAGTAATGATAATAATACATTAATAAAGAAACAAAAAGCTACTATAGGGAAGGGATGGGACGGACATCTAAACAAAAGCAATCATGCCATGTTTCCTAACAATTACCCATAATAATATTTGCAGTATAAAGTATATACAAATGGATAAGTGGCTATAACACAACATAATTCAACAAAAGCATGAAGTATTGAACACAAGATGATACTTTTAACAAACTGAGTTTATATGACACTCAAATGTTCCAAGGTAATCTATGTTACAATTTACAAACTTAATGCAGAGAGATCAGCAAAGAAAAACACAGATTATCTGCTATTAAGTAAGCAAAGGGTGCAATTAGTAGGTTTGCTAAGTTCACAAGATCATTGTAGATAGCCACTAAAAAAATCAGGTTTAAAAGTGGGAGCTCTCACTAAAAGCCACATCACCAGAATAACCAAATCAGTCTATGTTAAGGAGGTAAAGAAAAATGAGTTCACATCTGCTGCAACCATTTTTCAGCATTTTCTTATAACCACCCAATAAAACATAGAGACACTAAAAACCCACCCAATAAAACATTTCCCTTTTCCATGGCTATGGCCACTTTTAATGGAAAGCTTCCTTCATTCAAAATATTTAACAGGATGTTTGTCTATGCTTTACTGGCAAACGGAAAAAATGACTTGGCAATGGTCACAACGTTTGTGAGCTCAAAACAACTGATGCATTCAAAAATATTCTCATGATCTGTTTATTCATACAAGAATAAGAATAGAAATTAAAATCAGCTGGAATAAGATTTTAATTCCAAGAGAAAAGGAAGAAATGGCCATTCCTTCAAACAGAGAAATGTCATTCCACCAGAAATGAGAATAGGGTTCTGATTCTGCCCAACCAAACAGTTGTAATTGGAATAATCCATTTCAATTCCGATTCTAAACCTCTACTCCCACGAATCAAAGGGACCCTTATGAAAATTTATCAGAGGTCCATCTTTACCTAATTTCTGTGAGCTAACTTTGGCAGAGACCATCTACTGCTAGCTTACTCAGTAATAATTGCCCATCAAATTTGGTAATTCCAAACCCATACATATTCAAATCCTTCTTGGTCGGCTTAAACACATTCCTTAGGCCTCATTGAATTCAAATACAAGAAAATATATATAGCTTTCAATCTGAAATTTTGGACCATTGATTTCTTGGTCATTGCTCCACGTTCCAGAAATACTTCCAATTATTTTTTCTTGGTCACGTTACAATGAAATAAATATTATTGTTAGGAAATTATTTCATTAAAATTTCTCATGGTGAGATGAGAGTCAATGTAGAAACAGACTCAGAAACTTGTCAAGAATTTCAAAGTTAAAACAAGAGTGAGTTTTCAAAGTTAAATTATTGTAGCCTCCAAATTAACCACCCACAAGATTTCACCTTTGGACTGTGATTGTCCAGCCCCTTAATTAGAAGCCTAAACCAAGCCCATGAAGGAGGCTAACCCAACTCCATACCCATAAGTCCATAACCCACCCACTCCCTCCCCAACCCTGGTGGCTAAATTTGGAACTTTTCATGCCATGGCTTGATGAAGTTAGGTTGCTAATAAAATATCAAGAAACAGACCTAGAAACTAAAATCACTGACCAAATACGATACAAGCTTCTAGCTAACAGTTGGTGGGTTCTTAACCATCAAAGAGATCTTAGTTAACCCCAAGATGAAATTTGACTCAAGGTTGTGCTTTGATTCTGAGAGTGGCTGCTTTGTGTGAAGTTTGCTAAAGGTTAGGTCTGTATCCAATTTTCATCCCTCCTAACACCCCAAATAGTCAAGACTCAAGACCAACATTGGGTAATATCTCCTCTTTTGGAGTATATATGGGTCTTCGGATTGACCTAACGAGATGAAATGTGATTCAAGGATGTTTTTGATTTGGGGAGTAGCCATTTTGTGCCAAAAAACAAAAGCCAAAGGTGTTAGATCTGTATCCAATTTTCATCCCTCCCAAGAGGTGTAGCCATTAGGTTTCCAATCTCCGTGGGAATTGTACTAGATAAATTGTTGGAACCTAAACATAGATATTCAAGCTTCCCAAGGCCAAAGATGCTATCTGGCAGCTCACCCTGCAATTGGTTACCATCAAAAGCAAACTCTACTAGAGCATTGGATTTCTGATCTCTAATGAAAATTTCATTAAAATATAAAATAAAGAGAGATCATAAAGCTTCGTACTACCCCATACTGAGAAAAAGATAACACAAGGTTTAACAAATTCTACCCATCTGTCACCGAGTCATATTCATCTCCAATTTCTGGTATCTTCATCTTGCTAAAGCATATCTCTTCTTTTTTACCATGTAGATGGATGACAATGGTAGAGAGGATGGGGCTGCGCCAATTGAAGCAAGAAGGCACCAAACACAACCTAAGTTAATCAGCTGTAGTTGTTATTATTTCTCTATATTTTAATGGTAACTGACATAACAATTTACATTAGGTATATTAAAATAGGGTTGCACCACCTAGCTAGTTGGTTAATTAATGGTCAAATGGGTCCATGGAGCATAAAGTTCAACCTCTCTCTCTCTCTCTCTATAGGTCACTCTCAACCCTATGATTTGCAAAGTTCAACCCAGAGCTTTTAAGCATTTGGTGAGTGCTTGTTTCACAAAAAATGAAATGTCCTCAATGATTTGAACACCTCTATTTTACCTGAACTGATTCCACTTCCTAATTAACCCCTCTCAATCAAAATGCCCCCAAATCCTGGATTCTACAAACTCTCAGCAGTTCACATAAGGTCCACAACACAATTCCACTTCCAGGTTCCCTATCTCCAATGGGATCAAATCTGAAAGTTTATTGTAGTCAAGGAGCAAGGAATTGAGTTTTGTCACTCTGCCTATCTTGGATGAAACCTGTCCTATGAAAAAACTGCTCCAAAGGTCCAACACCAACTGTCCTAAGATAAAATTTTTTTATCATTGAAGTTTTCTTACACTGTCCAGTAGAGAATAACTTGTGGTTATCACTCAGATAAAGCTGAGGGCCATCATAGCTTAAATTCCAAGATGGATCAAGGCATACATAAGCCATTTGGCATACAGAAAACTAATACTTTAAACATTTAAGACAAGGCATACAGAAGCCATTTGGCATAACTTATGCATCAACAAGCATATCTGTTATATTACTTCAGCTCATGGCAGTTCTGTCACCTTATTTCAGATAATATGCATAGAAATTAATTTTAACAAGAGAAACAAGATTTGTAAGCTTCATCACTCATAACAAGACTACAATACAAATTTCAGGTAAAAAGTAAACTCTTGGCCCACTAAATAAATTGATGCATTTTCAAACTGAAACGAAATCTCATATGAGAAAATTGGAAATATCACCAGGATTCTCAAACTCAGAACAGAGAGAGCATGTCACAGGGAAAAAAAGATCAACAGAACTTCAATCCAATCCACTGTCCTATTGGACTTTCCAACCTGAACCAAATTGAACTAGTCCAATCCAATCCATTGACTTATTGGACTGTTCAATATGTTCAACCTGGACTGGATTGGACTGGTCCAATCCAATCCACTGTCCTATTGGACTTTCCAACTTGTTCAATTTGGTTTTAATTCAGATTGTGTCCAACCCAAACCTGGTCCATTGATAGCCTCACAGCCTCTCTTATCTTCTGCCAAAACTTCAACCCATCCTAGACCAATATGAACCATTACAAATGGACTAGGTCCAATCCAATCCAAATATTATAGCAAATATTTTATAAAAAAAATATTATAAGAAAAAAATACCTATGAAGAAAAAATATGTCCAACCTAGATGCATGGAATATGCTCCAACATCCTGAAACAAAACATTTGCTTAGTCAAATTAGATAATCACGAACATTTTGCAAATCAAATAAACTAATCGTAGACCATTTGTCATAACTTACATGTTCGGATAGTGTCAGTTATAGAAGCCACACATACAGGAGAGGTAGCAGCGGTTTCAAGATCCAATTCTAAAACATAATAATGCACAACCAGAAACACATTAGAAACAAAAACATATAAATAAACATAAACATATAGAAAAGAGAACAACTGCTTCAAGATCCAATTTTTAACTTACTTTTTGTTGTTGGAGCTTCTAACCAGTCTTGCCCACAAACTAGAGCCTCCACTGTTTCTAGAAGTAATGAAGTATGAAACTGGTCCACTATTCTACCCCCAATACTGAATGTTCCCTCGGATGATACAATTGATACTAGAATTGCCAAAATATCGCGTGCCAATCTAGAGAGCTTCGGAAACTTTAAACCATCAACTCGCTAGAATCTCAAAACATCAAACTCTTCACCTCTAGGAAATAGTTTTTCTTCAAAATAAAGATCCAAGTCTGACTTTTGAGTCCCTAGACAACATTCCGGATGCTCTACAATCAACCACCGATCAAAAACCACTCAAAAAATCTAAAACACCCCAAATCCTCAATAGCTAAGATGCAATACTAGAGCATACAAGTGACCTATCCTCTGTATCAAAACCCACATACTCTGAATATAGGTCATTCATTGCCTCTCTAACTCTTGTAACATGTCTCTCAGCAATCTCTCCGTAAATGAGATTGTAGTAATATGTTACAATCTCCATCTTGAACCTGGGATCAAGTACAACGGCAATTGCAAGCACCAAAGAACATTCATCCCAATATTTATCATATTTTTGCTTCATTCTATTTGCCATTGAATGAACATACTCATGTTCACTATCTAGCCACTAAAGCAATAAAAGCTTGATTGTGCAAATATTAGGAAAAATACATTTGAGGTTGGGGAAGTAGTATTTGAAAAATTTTTTGTGCAAATGTAAAAAACTTGCAAACAATCTCGTACCATTGCCCTCATCTCTCATTCCTCATCAGATGGTAGATTCTTATAGTCACGATCGAGCTTGGCTAGTCGACAAATGCTTCCCTCAACTCTAAAGCTATGCCCAACATATCATATGTGGAGTTCCATCATGTTGGACAATCAACAACCATCCCTCTCTTATGCTTTTGCTTGGCTTCTTTCATTGTCAAATTTTTGCTTCTTATGGGGTGTCAATCTTACATATTTAGCACTTTCTTGAATCTTATGCAACAATGATGATATTTCTCTCAACCCATCTTGCACAATAAGGTTCAAGATGTGAGCAGCACGTCTCATACGAAATAGGTCACCATTCAATGAGAGCGAACCTTTAACATAGAGCCAATTCCTAAGCTCCCTAACCATAACATCGTTGTTAGAGGCATTGTCAACTATTATAGAACATATTTTTTTATCAATGTTCCAAGTCAACAACCTCTCCATAACAACTTCATATAGAGTGTTTCCATCATGGGGACACTCAATTGCCATAAATGCAATAACTTTCTTCTTCAGCTCTCCCCCATCATCTATAAAATGTGTTGTTAAACAATAATACCCCAAATTCAATTCCGAATTCCACATATCAGTAGTTAAGCTAATCTGACAATCCAAACCATCAAAATATTTGTACAACTTCTTCTTTTCATCCATGTAAATCTTTATGATATCATTCTTTATTGTATTTCTAGAAACAAACCTAAATGATGGCTGAAGATTATTGACAAATATCTGAAAAAAAATTCTTCTTCAACTATGCTAAATGGATGCCCATGCTTCATTATCATCTTCACTAAGTCTATTCTACTCCTATCTTGATCAAATTTAAACTCCACTTCAGCTTGTTGTTTACTAGTGCACATTTCCTTCATTCCAGAACATCTTGGTAAATGACTCAACAAGTGGCTTGTCCCTTTACTTCCACCCATATATTGTTTTCCACTATATACAAATAGCTTTCTCCTCCCCAGAATCCAATCTTTTTTTTTTTAAGTGTTCCCAAGCTTTAGATCTAGTCCTCCTCTTACTAGATCCTGATGCCATAGATGTTTCATTGACATCTTCGGAATTGCTTGCATTTTCATTGCTAGGTTCATTCATCCTTGATGCATAAAGACAAAAAAACAACAAAAAGAATAAGATACATAATTGTAACAGCTAAATATTCAACTAAGAAGATGAAAATGAGAATGAAATTAAATATTCACATAATTGTAATAGCACATTTCTAATATTCACAAAATTCTGCTATTAATTAGTGCACTCCACTCCAATGCACCTACTAATTAATCAGAAGCTTAGTTTAGTAATCCTAATGCTTCATACATACCTACGGTACAGACATGGATTCAGACCCTTCTTGCCCACTAAATATTATCATTTAGTTTTATTTGAGAGGTTATCAACAATTGAAGAGGTTAGTTTTATTTGAGAATCAGATCTGTTTGGGCATGGAGGGAAACAAAGTTATCAACAAAGAAAAATTTATGAATTTTGAACTTTTCAGACAAGCACTACTTATCCAATTTTCAGAAATAGGCTATTGTCTGACAAAGCTAGATAATTATCTCAATAAGTATTAGTTACATAATTAAGATAGAATATTATCATTTTAATCTATTAAATAGCCTTAATTCTAAGTATTCAAAGTATCAATGACCCTGAAAATTAGAACCCATTTTCTCACCAATTTGTATTGATGAAGCCATGAAGGAACCCAAAAAGTTTCAGGGATAACGACAATAGTAACAAACACAAACAACAATAGTAACAAACACAAAAAATTGAGGATTTCATTTTTTTGAAGGAAAACCAAACTATTACCTATTTCCATCTGAGAGAGAAGAGCAAGAAAATCCTGATTTCCAGAGTTTCTTCGAACCGCCGAAGAGAAGAGCCACCGGGGATTATTCTTTCCACAGAGAGAAGAGCCACAGAGTTCCAATCTTATAGATTTCCATAGAGTTTCTTCGGACGACCGGAGATGAGTTGCTTCAGTGATTTCCACAGAATTTCTTCGAATAAGTTTTTCAGAATGCCAGAGAATAGTTGCTTCAGAGTTCAGACGACCGCCGAAGGTTTCTTGTCTCAGTGTCTGGTTTCGATTTTAGTTGCTTCAGAGTTCAGATGAGAGACGACCGCTGAAGGTTTCTTGAGTATTTGGTTTCGATTTTAGTTGCTTTATAGTTCAGACAAGAGACGACCGCCGAAGGTTTCTTGAGTGTTTGGTTTCGATTTTAGTTGCTTCAGAGTTCAAATGAGAGACGACCGCCGAAGATTTCTTGAGTGTCTGGTTTCAATTTTGGTTGCTTCAGAGTTCAGACGGGAGACGACCACCGAAGGTTTCTTGAGTGTCTGGTTTCAATTTTAGCTGCTTCAGAGTTCAGACGAGAGACAAGCGCCGATGGTTTCTTTGGTGTCTGGTTTCGATTTTGGTTTTGATTCAAATGGGTCTGTTTTGATTCAAATGGGTAGGGTTTTTGGTATTGAATTATTAGGTTTTGGTTTTGGGCCGACCCAACCAATAATAATACAGGCGATTTTATTTTGGATTGGCTCAACCCAATAATTATCCAAAACCGACTTAATAAAATTTGGATCGATTTGGATCCAACTCAAAACCATTCAATTGACATCCATAAACTTACTCTATTATTTGCTGCTCTCTACAGTTGCCCGATGATAATAATAGAAGAAGATTCCCTCCTTGTGATCAAGGTTTTTAACGGCCTTATAGAAACCCCATGGAAATGTACCATAAGGGGCATTCTTTTTTTGGATTTTAAGAGGAGGACTCATTGACTAAGAATCTTATTTTCATGGATAAGTGTTATCCATCTCCTAAGTGGGTAAATAATTTTTTCACGGGAAAAGTTGTTAACATTTGAATGGGATACAAATACCCCTTTCAATAATAGATTTTTATGGATAAAATGACTATTGCTTTATTTACATGACAAATAAAAGAATATGGATAAATACATTTACCCGGGTAAGTCTTTCCTACAAAAAACTTATCTACATAAATAATTTATTGAAAAACGAACAGAACCTTAAAAGGAATGCAAGCAATTAGTGCACGACACTCATGCAAGAATCGAGTACTCGCACATGTGTGTAGAAGGTAACTATGATGTTGACTAGCCACGAAAAAAGGTTTGCAGAAAGAAAACCAGTTCTCGCCTCGAGTCCATGGGATTTCAGCTTCTTAGTTTTTCTTGATGTTGCTGGCACGACTTTGCTTTGCTAGTGTTAACTTTTCTATGTATAAAAAAGAAAAGAATGTAACCGACATTTCGGTTAGTCCATTTTCATGAATTGAATTGAAGTAAATTAGATTAGAAAACCGAATCAAATCAAACCAAATACAGATCAGTTAATTTGGTTTTAAATTTATTATTTAGTTAGTAAAAATATATCAAAATTTATAATTAAAATACATATTATATATTATTATTAAAATATATATATATATATATATATATTAATGTTAATATTAATATTTATAATAAAAATAAAAATGTATGTATTTGTTTTGATCAATTGGTGGAATTTTTTTCAAACTAAACTGAGCCGAAAATTAAAGTAATAAAAGGTCATTGATAACCGAATTTGGCTCAGTTTGATTAATTGGTTGTATTTGGTTCAGTTCTTTTGATAACTGAATTTGAACACCACTACATATAACATAAGGTCATTGATTTAATAATACTTTATCTCTAATTCAAGTGTATCTTCTAATGGTTTGGAGTGCAACTTCACTATTCTGCCAAAACAATCATTATTACCATTTAAATATGGTTTAAATTAAGATTTTAAAATATTTATTGCTGAATCATTATTACTAATATTATCAAAACTAATAGAAAATAGTTTATTGTCAATTCCATAAGCATGTAAAGTATTTAAAATATGCAACAATAGTTGAGCCAGTATGTGGCCATTCAAGCCTAGTAAACTTAAAATTCTTTTTTGTAAAAGACAGATTTCATCAATAAAATGACTGATAACATAAATATAACTTATATTAAATTTAGAGGTTTAAATATCATAAGTAATTGCAACTTTATAATTAAGATTTGATAAAATATAAATTAAATTTGTTTATATGAATAAAAATTTTTAAAGCATCTAATATAATAGTATTCTTAGAAATTTTTTTAAATTGTGGATTTATAGAATTATGTAAAAATCTTTCAAGTTTAGTATTCTCAATTAACAAAAATGGTTGTTCAGCATGTACAATATATTTTGCTAATTCTTGCCTCATTTTTTCTTGAAAATATTTAAAAGTACCAAAAACCTTATGCCCAATTTGTGTTTGTGTTTGTTTCTTTCCCTACTTCTTCTTTTTTCTTATAGGAGAGCAAATGTCTATCCAAGTGGCCAATACCATCCTTGTTACAGTAGCAAAAGTCTTTTTTACATTTTTGGCAAACAACTATTTTTTCCTTCCCCTCAATCTCCTCTACTTTAAACATTTTTCAAACCGAACTAATCAACTTAGTGGCCTTCTTTTTCTTTCCCCTAGTATCAGTACTAGGGGTGGAAATTTCGTCAAATAGCATCCATGTCAGTGCTAACACTATCATGTTGTGATTGAATATTATTGGCATTGAACATATTTGATGTTGGGGAATTGGTTTTGGGAGGAGCTGAACATTTTTTTTAAATTCTAAAAAAATAAAAATTAATTTAATTGCACTTACTTGAATTGTCAATTCGGAATCTCAACTTGATTTCAATGGTTGAAACCTCCAAGCCTCCCAAATTGCTAACTTGATATATTTGAGCAAGCCTTCTTCTTGTTGAAACTTCAATAAAGTTGAGAATTAGAGAATAGAAAGAGTATGAAAATGTATAAGAGATTGGGAAAGTATGAAAAGAGAATTATTGAATTGGTGTGATGAGAATGGTTGAGGATAGGGCTATTTATAGGAATTAAAAATAATTCAATTGTCCAAAATACCTTAAAAGTTAGCCATTTTAGTTATTGAGAGAGGTATTTTGGCCATTATAAAGTTATTTATCACTTTACCCAAATGCCCCCCAAACTAGTTATTATATAGCTGTTGGGGGAGCATTATTGTCATTTTTTCTCCTCCCAAATCCAAAATACATAAATACCCCTTATATAGTTGTTTATAACTATTGAGGGGTATTTTCATAAAAAAAAACCTAAAAAAGCTGAAACTAGCCATTGGGAGGGGTACTCCAACGGTTAGTTTCTCGAACGGGCCACACTCGAATTTCTTCGAGCCTACAGGCTGTGTTGTGCCAAGTCGTGCCACGGGCTGTGCTATGGACTGAGTCGTGCCAACACGTGGACTGTAGGCAGCACGACACATACAGTTGTATCGTGTCGTGTCATGTCGGTCCATGGACATAAAACCCCAGCCCGCCTCGGCTTACATTTTGTTGTGTCAGGCCGTGCTGAACTAGCCAAAAATCGTGTTGGGCCCGTTTTAGTACAACTCTAGGCCGGACCAACATCTGGTGTCAAGACATATGTTTGACACGAGTACACATCGAAAATTCCTAAAGCTAATATTTGTTTTCTTTTTTGAACCATCATAAAGTTGAAAACTCTAAAAAAGTATGTCAGTTGTGGTTGGATGCCTTCATTTGACACATGGTCAATAAATAGCAAAGCTATCTATTGCTATTGTATTGTTTTATATGCACATCCTGACATGGTTTTCAAAACTGGATCGGACCGAATGGTCAGATCGGAAAACCAGGAACCGGTTTTATTTTTCCCCAAAACTGGATTTTTGCAGAAAACCGTTGATTTAGTTAGCAAATCATTGAACTAGGCGGTTGAACCGTTCGAACTGTTCAATGGTTTTGACTGTTTTTATTTTTTTGTCAGAATGGGCCGACTGTTCGGTTTGAACGATCGGACCATTCAACTCAAGAACTGGACCCCTGATTGGTTCGGTCTCCGGGTCGGTTTTATAAACCTTGTTAATTTCCTTAGAGAGCCACGTAATTCAAGTAGGTCAACTGTTGTCCCCCCTTTGTTTCAAGGTAGGGGGGGGGGGTTCTCTCCGGTGGGAGTCTCTCCAATGGGAATGACAACTAGGTAGGGCACTCCTCTCGGTCAAAGATAGGGGAATTCATGAATTTTCCCTTTAGGTTGTGTTTGGAAACGACACAAATAAGTGTGAATACAAATATATAGTGTAAAACAGTTTATATAAATTGTAAAGTTTGGTTAGTTTTACACCGACAAATTTATCTTTTTACTAAATAGATTTTTAGCAGTAATGAATGCAAACACGAATTCCAATAAAGCATATGCCTTTTTATCAAAAGCCCACTTGAATGCAAATTTACTTCTTTTTTTATGTACTTTTACATCTTATTATCAATGTAAATATATGCATTGGAAAATGTGTTTTTGTCATTTGTCAATAATACATAAATGTAATGTTGCCAAACACAGGCAAAAGTGAACCATAGTGCAAATTTGCCTTGAACTGGGATTTACACTCAATTTCTATCATTTCCAAACGCAGCCTTACAAGGCAATTATAACAATTGCATTAAATATAAAAAGCATTTTAGAAATATGATTATAGAAATGTGGGATATTATAGAAATTCGATTATAGGAATTGAAGAATATTTAATGATGCATGGACTTTATTTATAAGTAAAATTGAAGATGGAACTCTAATTTTTTTTAGATTAGTAGAAGATGGAGCTCTATGATATTTCCAATTAAATGGTGTTCATCTAAGTTGAATTTAAGTATTATTTTTTGGGGTTATGTCTAGTTTATCCAATCACAACCTAAGTTGCACTAGAGTGGCTAAATTATTTTTATCTAGATAAATTTGTATTATTTTTTATATCTTAATGCTATTTTTTTGAAAATATTAATTTTTATTGATTTATTATTATTTTTAGATAAAATTATAAAAAGAAAACCTCTTATAACAATTCTATAAAACACCTTCATGGCTTCATGTTTTGACCCTAACAAAGGCCTCCCCTATAGTTTTGAGAAAAAAGTGCAGATACCTCATTTCCCTTGGCTTTCTCGTAACAAAGACATTGAAGTTACCAAAACATCTTTATCATTGTTAAGGCATTATCATACATAATTTAAATTCTCAACTTTACCCTCTACTAATTTATTTTGGTTGAGAACTTTCAAAGAATAATTCTCCTTATTCTTGAGACAAAGTAAGGAAGGTCAAAAGGTTTAAGTTAAGTAAAATTAATGCATTACAATGATTACAACAACTTTTTTTTTATTTGAAATGTTTAGGAAAGGAAGATATTTGCACCTTTTTTAGGGGAGGTTTTTGTTAAGATCAAAACAATGGGGAGTTTTATAGGATTGTTAGAAAACCCAGGGAGGTTTTTATAATTTCCTTACTTTTAAAAGGAATTTAAATTGATACTAAAATAATTAAACTAGATGTTTATTAATTTTTTAAATTAGTAAAAATTGAATTTATTTAAGTATGTTAAGTTTTTATTAAATTTAAATTCCCTATGAAATTTAATCAACTTTGTAATTTTTTTAGTAAAATTCAAGTTTGTTTTAAATTTATAAATTTTAATTATAAAACTAATAATTATTTGATAAATTTATCCTATTTTTATATTAATTTTAAATTGATATTGGTTTTTAATGTATTCTATTCCTTTTATTAATTAAATTATTTTATTATATTAATAAAAATATTTTTATTAGTAACAATAATTATTAATTATTTTTATTTATTTAAGTAACTTACTAAATTATTTTTATTATGGTTAATTAATTTTTATTATTTTCAAATGGAATATAAATGGATTATAATTTTAAATGAAAGTAGATCATTTAGTGCAATAATATATCATTAAATATCTCAATTTCAATATAATTAATCTTTACTAATAATTACAGTTTAATGCAAATATATCTAGTATATATAAAATTATATTTAAATTCACAATTTAATGGAATAATGGAGATGAGAGAGGAATGGTGACATGAGTTATTGAAGGAGAGAGATGATGGCATAATTAATGATAACAGATTATTAAAAGAGTTAATTAATGATAACAGATTATTAAAAGAGTTAAAAGAGTTAATAAAAAAGAGTTAATAGTGTATTAATGAGGAGTGTTAAAAGTGTTAAAATGATTGGTCACTTGAGTTATTTTATTCAATTTTAAAATTAAAAATTCAAAAAAAAAGAAAAAAAAAGATAGGTGCCTTTGAGAATAAACCACAAAACAGAAAAGTGCAAATTTGGCACATTCAATGTAATATATAGATATAGATGAGATTATGGGATTCTATAGGTTTTATGAATTTATAAACAAAAATTAGAGATTTTAGAAATTAATACTAAATTTATGAAAACTTTAATAATTTACCATAAACCAGTTTGAAAAATTATATGAAAGCCCCCTCTCAGATTCAGGGCAAAAATATATTCTCCATCCTTCTCCATCCCCGTTTAAGGTCAGGACCTGCCTTCGTTTGGGACGGGACAAGGCGAAAATTACCATCCCTATTCTCTGGTCTCGCCTTCACTCTCTCTTGTATTTCTCTTTCTCTACCCCGTCTCATCACTAGACCTGTTCATGGGCCGGGCCGGCCCGGCCCGGCCCCCGGACGGGCTTGAACAGAATTTTTGGCCCGCGGGCTTAACCTCGGGCCAAAAAGCCCGGCCCGCATAAAATTCGAGCCGGGCTCGGGTTTTGCCAAAATAGCCTGGCCCGACCCGACTTATAGTTAAACTTAAGTAAACCCGGCCCGACCTATAGTTAAACCTAAGTAAAAACCCTATGTGATGTCTATTTGAATAAATGTTTTGATTTGAAGTCATTGATTCACTTGTAGACCCATTGTTCATTTAAATAGGGGAAAACTAAACCCTATACAATATAATTGATTGTATAAGGAGAACTTTTCAACGAAGAAGACCTGACCCTCCTCTCCAATCACCAGTTCAATTATTGTGACAGAGAAATGTAAAGTGAAGCCATATTCGAGGTTTGTAATTGAGTCGTCCAAGTATTCCTTTACAAGCAGGGTGAATGGGGACGAGTCCACTTAATCGGCTAATCCTGTTCACTATGGCTTGGCTATTTTGCTTTAACAAGAAATGGAGTCAAAGGGGAGAGATATCAATGGCTAGGAAGTTGAAATTGTATTGTTGGGATTCATGTATAAGTAATTGAAGAAAATCTAACATTGGAAATGAATGAGAAATGCAAGATTTTTATATACAAGAGTGACCCGTAAATGTTTATTGACTAAAATTTTTATATTTAATTTGTTTGAAAAATTGAGAAAAGCAATGATGAATCACCGTTTATTGACACTTAGACATCATTAGACACCACATCAGCAAAACAGTGAATAAACGTCTAATCATTGGGGGGAGTACTAAAATGAAGCTTCCCCCAATGGTAGGTACATACATAAATCGAAGTCTACTTTTGCAAGTCCTTATGCATACAGATTCACATAATGGGGAAAATACTAAAATAACACCTATATGACAGC
Source organism: Nelumbo nucifera (assembly GCF_000365185.1). The sequence continues at coordinate 944,340 of NW_010729209.1, forward strand.
ATTTATTCAATAAACGCCCACGATTCTAAACACACGCTTAATATTTTTCACTTATTACTTAACAAGATTAACTAATTTTAACATCACTATATGAGAAAAAAATTGTAGTACATTAGAAGTGTTATATATGTTACCCTAAAATATGTTGAAATTTGAACTTAAAATTGTTAATGTGTTTATAAATAGACATGTCAATTTCGCTCATATGGGCTTCAATCCAAACCCAACCTGACTAACCTGGCCCAGATTGCACCTGTGATTTTACTAAAAGAAATAGGCCCTCCCAATTCACATATTGCATTTTGATGGCCCATGGGTCTCAGTTATCAAGGTTTGCTTCCAATTAGCGGAACACTACGACATAATTTGTTTAATGGGTCGATTTTTGTTAAGGACATGGAGAAAGGGACTCGTGCTCGACATGAAACAAAGGGATTCTCGTGACCCATGTAACACTTGCAAAAGTCAAACATTGAACGTGAATGCCTAATTTTTAGAGAGAGAAAAAAGAAAAGACGGGGTTTCCATTCTTGAGGACAACATTGCCCGGAGGATATAGCTACATGATGTGCCTTTGAGGTATCTCTATCCAACGAGTGAATAAGGATTATATAATTTGAAGGTAAAGGAATAGTTGAAGATGTAACTACATGATGCAGCTTTGGGGTAGATCTATCCAAAGAGTCAACACAGATTACAGCCAAATGAGATGGGGCAACTGCGTTAACTAGTTTGTGACTTAGTTGGTACGTTAATTAATTTGTTTCAATCAAGATGCAAATTTGATTCTTGGGTATTCTAATAGAGATGCGAATTTGATTCCCACTACCATCAATTTTGGGGAGTGTTAATAGTGTGATGTTGCACTACTCAATGGCCCCTATAAGGATTTGGGCGTATCATTGTTTGGTCCGCAGTTGGAATTGGAATCAGAATGATTTTTCCCAATAGTCTATTTGGTTTATATAGGAACTGGAATGGGAATTGAAATCGACAGGAATGAGATTTCATTCCTAAGGGAAGGACTTGCAATTTTAGTAGAAATGAGAATGGGATTCCGATTCTGTATCCAACCAAACAGGTGGAATCGAATAGCCCATTTTGATTTTGGTTCCCAACCCCTACTCCTGCAAACCAAATGGGGCCATAGATTATATAATATGAAGGTAAAGAGATGGGAGAAAATGAGTTCAGGGCACTTTCATGACTGAAGTTAGCTGCTTGATTTCCTTCTCTACAAAGATGGCTGTATTCCTGCCACTATTTCTTTACATTCATCAAGACATTTCCATGATGGTTATTTCTTATTTGACAAGCATTTCTACTGCGAGGCTCGAGTCTCCCTCAGATCCAAGAGGAATCCCCTGCATGCAAAAACACTATGCACACTTCAAAAGCAGAGGCATTCAACATTGGGTAATGTCTCCCTATGAGGGGGCGTTCATTTTTGTGATTTTGAAAGAGAGGAAAGTTGGTTGGTCAATGTGATTTTGGTTCTCATTGATCAAGAATCTCATGTTCGGAAAAACCAAAAAAAATTTATTTTCTTAGGTATCATTTATCATGTGACTAAAATTAATTTTTCCATCTCCTAGGTGAATAAATTAATTTTTCCATCTTGAAAAAATTGCTAATACTGAGATGGGACAAAAATGCTCTTTTGATAATAGAATTTTAATGACTAAAATTATCATTATATTATTTACTTAAAAACATGAATAAATACACCCAGATAAATATTTTTCAAAAAACACTTACCAAAAAACAAACAGAACGTGAATATAATACACATATAAGATACATTCCCATTGTCGAACTGGATGTGCAAAATTTTAGCTTTCACGACATCCGAGTTCCTTATATCCACACTTCCATCACACCCGGTGAGGATGCTATTGCATACCTTAAGATAAAATGTTTGCCAAACCAGATTTGAATGGATTGGGGATTCAATCTAATCAAGGGAGTGCACATGCCATCTGTAGTTCTGTACTTAAAGTCATGGTCCAAAGTATAGATATGCTCGATACTGAAATTTTCAGTATCAAGCCACCAAAAGGATCAATACTACTCTATGCCGATTTAAGTTTCAGTCAACCATCGATCTTCTTGTGCCACTGCTATTGCATACCAGCTTATATTGTATTTTAAACTTGACAGATGTTCAGAATTCCCTGTATTAAATCTATCACTTGGTTCAAAGACAGGTACATGCAGTACGATACATTGCAATACTTTCAACCATGGCTAAAATGTACGCCAGGCTTAAGTCAAAGATCCCATCCGAAGCTAGTGCTTTTTACTCATAATTTTGACACCTATAGAATCCAAGAAAACCTGCTATTGCGTTTGGGGTTGCACCCTTCCTGATATAGACTTTGGGCCGGGATCTAGTATTGACCAGTCAACTGCACCAGTATCAACTCTTATATTCAATAAATTACAAACTTTTAGCATTGCAAAGCCCAGAGCATCCATCTACGCACAGAGGTAAAAACCAAGTAGCCAAATGAAATGCACCCATTTGGCATATCCGGTTGGAGATGGGTTGAGTCACTCACTGTATCAATTTAAATATTGAATGATGTTATAACATAGCAGGTCCAACTCATCTCTCTCGCTCATAATAATAACTCAATAAAATTGTGGGTGACATGGCCAGCCAGGTAGGGCATGAGAGGGCCTTTTATTTTGAATGGGTAAGTGGATTGGGTTAGAAACTTAGAATAGACCAATATTTTTTTCTTTTTTTTTTGCTTCATGGGCTACGCAACAGGGGGTAGCCCATTGGCAGCGGGATTTGACCGATATGGGCTTGGTGGGTAGGTAACCAGCATCCAACCCAACCCACCCAATTGCCATTCCCGGTTAAGAGGCTATTGGTAAACAAAAACATCTCTATTCTCTAGAACAAGCCTCTCGTAAATGGTTTCAAATATTTTCATCAGTATTACAGTATATTTTAGTAGATGTCATCAACAGATTACGTACAAGAATTTAAAAAAAATGAAAAATTAAAAAAGAATATTAATAAAAAAATATGGTAGAAACTACAAACTACAAGGTAATATCACTGGTCACCGGTATACAAATAATAATAAAGAATATAACGAATGAACAGGGCAAGTGATCCACTATTTCTGCTGTTTGAAGACTAAGGACTTGGGAAGAGTAAGGAAGGGCTTATTTGAAACCGGTATGCACTTGACAATCCAACCAATTGGCCAAGACATGGCAGCTAATCCAATGCATACCCCCCATTGCCCCCAATTCAACCGCTCTGTATCTGCAAACTTCTTTAAAAACTCCACCATTACTATCTGAAGAGCAATGGTTATCCCTACGATCCCTAAAAACAACCTATTCTTGTGTATCCCTTTGAAGACATTCCTCTTCTCCAACTTCCTTGCGTTGAACTCATTGAAGACTTGGCACAGAACGAAGGTATTGAAGATGACTGTGTCATTAACTCTTTCACTTACTCCAAATATGGACTCACCATTGAACTGTAGGGTTAGGAGGACTGTGATCTGATATATAGCTTGAGCCATGAGGTTCCTCCACATAACATTGGTTATGAGTGGTTCAGTTCGACCAACAGGTCGCTTCTCCATAAGCTCATCAGTGGGTCTCTCTGTTGCTAGAGCCAGGGCCCCCAGAGTGTCCATGATCAGGTTCACCCACAACAATTGCACCGCTGACAATGGGACATCACCGGCAGAAATTGCTGCCACGAAGTTAATCGCCAAAGCTGCAACATTCACGGTAAGCTGGAATTGAATAAACTTTTGGATGTTGTTATAAACACATCTTCCCCACCTCAAAACTGTAGCCACAGAAGCAAAGTTATCATCCAAAATGACGATATCTGAGCTCTCCTTAGCCACTTCAGTGCCTTGAATCCCCATTGAAAGTCCGATATCAGCTTCTTTTAGAGCTGGTGCATCATTTGTCCCATCTCCAGTGACTGCAACCACGTGGCCTTTCTGTTTTAAGCATTGCACCATTAACAGCTTGTCCATGGGAGAAGATCTTGCCATCACACGGATCCTTTCAACCTTCCCCATCCTTTCTTCTGGTGTGTAGTTTCGAAATTCAACACCTTCCACGACTACTCCATCATTTATGCCTTGGCCAGGTTGTAGTATTCCACATTCAATGGCTATTGCTCTTGCAGTGAAAACATTGTCCCCAGTGATCATTTTGATGTCCACTCCAGCTTTTCTACAAACTTGTACAGCCTTCTTGACACCTGGTCGACAAGGATCCTTTATGCCCACTAGCCCTAACAAGGTCAGGGCATCTTCTTCAAGGCATTGCTTTGCCTTCTCATCTTTGTTGTATCCATACATTTCTTCAGGGATCTGTTTGTGGGCAAAAGCAATGCATCGGAGGCTATTGTCCGCCATGTCTTGAATTGTTTGCTTGATTTTCATCCTAGCATCATCATCCATGGGTTTCTTAGTTCCTGTACTGTTGTAGTAATCGGAACACATTGCTAGTATGATTTCGGCAGCCCCCTTCCAATGCACATGAACCATCCTCTCATGTTTCTTCATCATTGAGATCCCACTTCGTTTCTTCTCTGAATTGAAGGCTTCAACATGAAGAAGAGTACATCTCTCCTTCAAATCCTCCATATCCATGCCCAATTCCGAGACAGCCCATGAAAGGATAGCTTTCTCAGTGGGACTACCGGAGACCTCAGGCATTGTTCCTGTAGTGGGTTTGTAAACACTACCAGTTGTGTTCAAACCAACACCTTGGTGAAGCAATTCAACAACAGTTGGAAAGAGTGTAGATAAGACATCACTCTTAATGGTTTTTTGACCAAGCCAAAATTGGGTAACCTTCATTTGATTCATGGTGAGCGTACCTGTTTTATCAGTGCAGATGGTGGTCGCTGCGCCCATTGTTTCACAGGCAGAGAGTTTCCGAACCATTGCCTGATCAGCCATCATTCTCTTCATGGAATAAGCAAGGGTGAGTGTAACGGCTAAAGGCAAGCCTTCTGGGATTGCCACCACAACAATGGTAACAGCATCGGAGACAATGCGCACTACCTCATTCATTATGTCGTTGAACTTTGTCTTGCTACCGTTGAACTCCTGATTTCCATTTTCATCTTCTGTATTTCCCGTGAAGTAGCGAACCAACAACACAACAAGCACGAGGAAAGCGACTGCCGAACCAGCCTTCCCTATGGCTGAGGTTAGTTTGTCAAGCCGCGCTTGCAATGGAGTACGTTCACTGGAATCATGGTTAATGGAGCTCATCATCTCACCCCATGTTGTGTTCATCCCAACGGATGTGATGAGCATCCGACCATACCCATCTGCTATTTTGGTACCAGAGGGCAAGAAGGGGTTCCTAGTGGTATCAACTTCCACATGATCACTCTCACCAGTCATGCTCGATTCATCTACTTGTAAGGAATGGCCGTCCAACACCAATCCGTCTGCCGGGATTTGATCACCAATGTTCAAACAAACTACATCTCCAACTACCACGTCGAAGATGGAGATCTTCTTCCGCCTTCCATCTCTCACAACATCAACAAGAATGTTGTTGCTGATGCCAGATAGTTTGTCAAATTGTCTTGACTGCCTGAAATTACTGACAGCAGACACGACCACAACCAGAAAGACGGCGACGAAGATACTCCCACCGTCATACCATCCATCTTTGAGCCCATCTTCTTTGATGCCGAAGCCAAGAGATAGGGAGGCACAAACTAGGAGAATGAGAATGGTGGTATCTTTAAAAGCTTCCATAACAAAATGAAACAGACCTTTTGTGGGTGGCCCGTGGTATGTATTGGAACCGAATACTTTATGGCGGTGACTGACATCTTCGGCATTGCCGTGGATTCCATTCTTTGCATCGGTCTGGAGAAAATCAGCAACTGATTCGACTCCTCCGAACTGTTTCAGCCGGTCCAAGTCCTTGTTCTTTACAATCTGGATGAGACCTTCTTTATCGACATTGGAGAAGACATCATCGAAATCATCTGCTGTTTGGATATCAAGACTGAAATCTGTATTGGGTTTGATATCTACAGTGGTGTAGGAAAGAGAACGAATGAGCCCATTGAGGATGCCATCCCTGTTCTTCGCCGTTATGATGTCTTTAGTAAGGGAGACCATAGCCCGGCAAGAACAGATAGCAAGGAAAGCCACTCGCCATTTTTTCTGGGACTGGCTAAACGTCGTGTTCCCGTGCTGGAGGAAGACCCCATTGTACAATGGGCGGTAATCACACATTACGCTTTCTTTTGTGAAAAATAAAAAATGAGCTGATGGAAAGCAAGAACCACAAGTGTTTGGGGAAAACCAGAAATTATAGGGAGGGAACTGGACAGGGAAAGGGAGGTGACAAATTAAAAGTTGAAGGATTGAATGGGATATTATACTGAAAAAAAAGGACTGAATGGAGAATGCGAATGTTTGCCTTGCCTCTTATACAAGAACACGACCGCCTTCCGGTTCCGGCTTCTGCGAGTTCACAAGTCCGACCAAGTGGTCGAAAAGAAAATTCACAAGATCTGTCGAGAACTTTCTCTCGACTTTCCCCTATAATTCTAATTTCATAGTGATATGTGCAGTGTCTAATGTATTGGTAGGGATGGAACGTGTTTTGTTGACAGGATCCCGCTACCGGATAAAATCGGTGAATTAGTGTTTAGTCTTTTACACACCTATTCATAAATTTTGAGTCCGAAGTTTTTTAGATATCGTATCTTTTCAATGTCATAGTCAAACCCTTGTATAGGTAGCCCATCCCCATTCCACAGCTGGTTTGCACCTTGCTCATTTGATATGTTAAATTGTTGTGAAGTATTGTTGTTGATTAGAGAAACTGCGATGATAACATGTAATACAGGGCCAATCATGACAGTTGACAGGTCGAGTAAGCCTGACACGCGGCCAGGAAGATTGGAGGAAGCATGTTTCTTCGCTCAACAACTCATTCTCTCGCTGACAGCAATTTCCGACACATAAACGCGGTCCTTCGGTCCTTCCCCTCATCCAGCGTAGAGGTGTAAATGGGCCGTGCTGTGTCGGCACCGTGGGCGGCCCGTGCCGTTCCGTGTTGGCCTGCGGGCTGTGCCGGTCTTTCCGATGAAAAATTTTAGGGTCCGCTCCGCATGGTTCATGGCCTGGGCCCGTGTGAGCCTGTGCCATGCCACGGGCCAGACTGGCCCGTTGGCTGAGCCTTGAAATAAGTCGGTCGTGTATCACGTCAAAGCTATTTATTTAAAAGAAATTGATAAAAAACTTAAAATTTTAATTTTATATAAACTGTGTATATACAATTGCTTATATATAATAATTAAATATATTAATATAATAAAATGAAAAAATTAATTATTTATTAATATATTATATACTATATATTATTATATAATTATAATTTATATAATATTATATAAATATATAAAATATATACAAGTGATATATATGGGCCGTGCCAGACTGTGCCATGAGCAGCACGACCCACTCGATCATACCATGTCATGCCGGCCCGTAGACCTAAAACCCCAAGCCCAGCATGACCTGCATGATCATGCTGGGCCTGATATGACTCGTGGACTATCGTGCCAAGCCGCTAGCGGCACGGCCCGATTTACACCTCTAATTTTGTGCTCGGATCTACTTCCAAGTTCCAACACCAAAGCTATTCACTCTACCTATGGGACACAACTCCTGTACAGTGGAGACACGTTCTAATCTCCTACCTGGCAGGTAGTTGGAATGTATTTTGTTGGCAGGTGATCGGTGATTTGGACTGTAACGTCATCGTTGAGAAGAGATCTGGATAACTCTCCCATGAGAGGAGACGACAAGAAATTTCTTTGCCTTGCGCAGTCTGAAACTGAAATATTGTCCAACCACCGCCATTACTAATACGCGGTATCGTGAGCATGGAAAGCAAGTTTTCTTGAACCAATCACATCGCCACTATGAATTTACAAGGTGCTTTTTATTTTTAATAATATCGGGTGATGGTTGAGTTGGTGAACGATGCCACGTAGCTATTTTTGTGTTTACTTCCTTCGGGCCACATTAATGTTACGTGTAATGGAAGAGTACGATTAAGAAGAAGTGTCCCATATAGACAAGAAAGTGGACCCTACTTAGAAGAGGGAACCTCCTAAAGACCTTGACATCATCTTGACAATTCCGGAAGCCCTATCCCGGAAGCTCTATCCCGGCTACATCCCTCTCTATCCTACTACTGACTTGAGCATCGGAGTACCTATCCAGGGAACAATCCCTCGGGCCTCTGACCCATTCTCCTCCTTGCAGATCTCGATGTGTGGTTTCGTCCTTCCACCTCGGCCTCATCCGGTTGGCAAGACTATCTGATCGTATCCTCGATTCAGAACACCTGGGATTGGATAACATTAGATTGACATCGTCTGTTGAAAGTGTACAAAAAGTCATTTCCCAAACCCCTTTCTGTGCACTAAAAGCAACCATGCCTAAGAACACATCCGAACGCTCTGGAGCCCATTCCCCATCTCGGGAATCCCGCTCACTTCGCAGCTCTCCGCCTCGGGAGCCCCAACATCAGATAGCGGTCGACCCCACACAACTCCTCACCATGCAACAAAAAGTTGACCGAATCCTCACCATGATGGAGATGCTAGGACAATCGGCGCACGCCCCCAAGCCACTTGCCCTACCATGCAGGTGCTTGCCACAGTCGATCCTTGCACCGAGGACTCCAAAAAGCGCCACGAAGATCGGCACGGGGCCTAGGCCGACCGCGAGTGTCCACAGCCATCTTGAAGGTCCAACTCCCCCAACTCGGCCTCATGCACACAATACCCACAGTAAATCACATCCCTCTTGTACAAGGATTCCGGTGCGAGAATGACTTGGACAACGTGTGCAGCAGCCCCCAATCTTGATAGCCGAATCCAACTCAGTTTGAGATTAGCAAGCAGCTCTGAAAGCAGAGAAGTCCATCAACGTGGCGCTGGCGGAAAGGGATGCCGAAATCAAGGTCCTACAACAATGATTGGCATCATTGCTGTTTCTTGGAGCAACAACACCACATTAGTACCACGTTAGAAAAACGGTGCTCCAGAAAATGAACATTTGTTTGGAACCGCTTTTCCATAGAAAATGGTGCTCCAAGACACGCCTTGAAAGTCGGGAAGGCATGGCTTGGAGCAACGCCAAATTTGGTGTTTCCTGGAGCTGTAGCTTGTTGCTGCCAATAGGGCCGTGAAGTGGCAGTGACGTGGCACCCGATGTGTTTATTATTTGAATTGATATGGTGCATTGTGATGCACCATATCGTAAATGTTTCTCTCGTGCTTTTAACAAACCCTAACTCTCTTTTTCATTTTTTTAGCTGTTGGAGGTCGAGTGTAGCCAGTCACCGGATGTCACCTTTGCAACTAGTCAATGGAGGTTTATCCATGCAAGTAGTCACTGGAGAATCAAACAGAACGCTGGGGATCAGTTCTACCGTTTGTTTGGTCATCGAACTTTTTTTCATTCACCGGAAATCTGTGTTATTCAAGCTCTTTTTTTAGTCATTGTCTGTTTGGTCGTCAGAGATACCATGTCTATATTCTTCAAGCATTCTGAGTTTTTTTTTTGGGTCAAATAGTGTGGTGTTTGCTCTTTCATCACTTGGAAAAACAGAGGAGACTTCAGTTTGTTCTTTAATCACCGTTTTCTTTTTCCTTTTTTTTGGTATATATAAATTTAAAATTTTTGAATTGAGGAGACTTCATAATTTCTGATGTTTTCTCTTCTTCAATTTTCATTTTTGAATAGAGGAAACTGAAATCTCCTCAGTTTTGAACAGAGGAGACTTCAGTTTGGAAATGTTTCAAGCCGATTGATTCAGATTCAGATGTGGAAAAACCTGATTTCAATCGATGAAACTGTTATCTGATTCAGTTTAGATGGAACTGTTAAAACCTGATTCATACTCACATCGATGGAACTGTTAAACGTTGTTGTTGCTCCTAGATAATATATACGTAGTAGGAGCACTGGATAATAGGTACCAATGCTGAAAACGTTTTTTGGAGCATTGGTACCAATTAGAAAACGTTGATGTTGCTCCAGGAAACATCCTACCTAGCAGCAACAACAAAAAAAAGGCACAATTTTCTCAGAAAGTGGTGCTTCCAACCACACATCAGGTGCACCTGCAACATCAATGCCAAACATATACTAAATAATCTAATATCCTAAAATTTCTCCTAAACAACCTCCCCCACTATTCCCAACTTTCTCCTGAGTTATCTCTAATTCTTATTTATCTTCTACCCCACTTTTTATCTACATCTATCTATCTAAAGAAAGTTTGAATTAAAAAATTTAAGAATTATTTAAATATTCTCACAAAATTATATAATAACTTTAAAATATTTACTAAAAAGACAAAAAATAATTATAATCGATTTAATAATATTCATTATTAATAATTATATATTTTTACAAAATTCATCATGAAATTATGTACAAATAATATAAATTATGATTTTCTGGATTATTCAATCTAAATGTTATTCAATAACTAAGTATCTTAGAAAACCGAATATTAAAATTAATATTTTAAATAAATTAATAATATATTTTAAATAGTTACTGAATAACTTTCAATTATAATAAATATATTAAGATTTTAAATATTTAGTTAAATAACTAAATATTTTAAATAACGAAATATTTAACATAACTAGATTTTAAATAGTTAAAATAACAAAATTATGTATTAATAGTAATATAATTTTATGGATTATTAAATTCAACAAGTAAGTAATGTTTTAAAATTTAAATAATGATATTATTTCAATAAATAAATAATATTGTAAATAACTAATTTCATTTATACCAATTAATAATTCTTGAAAATAACTTTCATAAAAATGTTTATTAATAATAATTTTAAAAAATTAATCTTTGTTTATTATATATTTATCTATACTAAATTAATATTTATTGTATTTTAGTAATTATTTATTGTTTTTTGTGATAAATATATTTTCAATAATTATGTATAAATATATTTTTGTTTTTTATTTAATAGAAAATTTTCAATAATTATTGGTGTTTAAAGTACTATTATTTAGCTTTTTAATTTTAATTTATTATATATTTTCGCTATAAATTTTTAATAATTATTGGAGATTAAACTATTGTTCATGGGTTGGTTCAATTCAGTTGTAGGTTATTTGGCCAACCAAATCAACCTGGTTAGGTTGGGAGTTTGGTCACTCAAGTTACATCAATTTGGGTCAATTTTCAATTTGGTTGGTCAGTTCAAAAGATTTAAACTTAAAGAATTAAATTTAAAAATTAAGTTTACATTTAAAAAAATTACAATGACATTATTAAAAAAATAAATTTAAAAATTAAGTTTATGATATAAACTATTTTAGCCTAAGAAATATTAGAATTTTCCCACTTTCCTGTATTAAAAAATATATTTAAAATATAAAGTATTGATAAATATCTATGGTTGGGCCGCTTGAATTTAGTCAGTTTACAAATGGCCAAAGTGAAGCTGATTCAACCCAGTCGAGTTGGGAAATTGTTGAACTGAAGCCGACTAGAAATACTAGAAATTGGGTTGGTTAGTTTTAATAGTTTGATTCGGAATGGCTACGAAGCAGGGCATGAACGAGGAGCCTCTCCCAATCCCCATTCATGCGAAAATCCCCATCCATGTCCTCGTCTCCATCCCCACTAATGAGGACAAAGCTATCCCCATCCTTGACTCCACGGGGATCCCCACTCCCCATCCCCACGGGATGAGGCACTCCTCCCTATCCCTTGCCCTTGTAGTAAAGACACTCCATCCCATCCCCGCCCAATCCCCAATGGTGGGGTGGGTTCGAGGTGAGGCACCCATTCCCTATCGAGGATGGGGAATCCCAAACCTAAAAATAATCTAATTTGTGGATATTTTACAAATAGGATTATGTGAATTTGGGGGTATTTTAGGAATTGGATTATGAAAATTTGGGGGTATTTTAGTAATGGAATTGTGAGATCCTATGATTATAAGAATGAGGAAAGCTTAAAGATATTTTAAAAATCAATATTAAATCTACTGATATTTTACTAATTTACCATCAGGTTTGGGGAATTATATGCAAGCCCCGTCCCTTCCTCATCCCTAAGTTGGAGGAAAAATATTTTCCCTGTCCCCACCTTGTTTCTTCCCTGTCCCTATTTAAAATTCGAGAAAACTTGCCCTATTCGGGATGGGCAAGGTAGAGCCCTAGTTTTACTAGGAAAATTGTCATCCTTACAATTCTAATAATTTTCTATAACCAATTAACTAATAGTAAATTAAATAACAATAAATTACAATGTTTCATGATAATTTCCAAAAATTATTGAAATTGTTGTTGATTAGCAAAAATGTATAGTAAATTAGTTATTTACAACAACAATAAATTAATGTAAATTATTTACTATTAATCAATGTTATGTAATTACAGTAAATTAATGTAATTGTGGTAAATTACATTAAATTTTAATTAAAAGTAAAAATAATTTGTTGTTAATTAATGTAAAACCAAGTATGGTTAAAGTCCATCAAATGGTCTAAATCGGTGTGGATAGATTTAATAATTTTTCTAAGTTTTTTCATAACTATTTGTTAAAATAATAATAATGGATTGCTATTTAAATAAATAAGAAACAACTTCTGATAGATTAGTTTCCTAATTAAGTTTTCCTAAAAATTTTAATAATTATTTAGTTGAATAATAATAATGGACTATTATTTAAATAGTTTTCGAGAATTTTTTCAAAGATTAATTTTCTAATTTTTTTAATTATTATTTATTTAAAAAATTATAGATTATTAGTTAAACAGTTTCACTAAATTATTTGATATTTTTTAACTATAATTATTGATTTTATAGAAGTTACTAAATTATACCAATTAGTAATATCTTTTTACGAATAAATAATTATTGTAAAATTTTAATGAAAATTTATTAAATTACAATGATTAATGTAAATTACATTAAACATTAAAAATTTGAGCATTTATTAATTAACCAATTTTTAGTTTTCACTAGTGGTTGGTGAGTTTCAAGTGACCAACTCCGTAACCTGACTAGATCAGTTTCACTAGCCAAACAATCTCCAACCAAACTGAATTGCCTAGTGAACACTCCTAATTTCAGCTAAATTAATAGTATAATATCAAACAAATAAAAATAGTTTAATTTCCAATAATTGTTGAAAATTTATAGCGAAAATACACAATTGGAGAAAATATATTTATAATGAAAATACAATAAATAACTAATAAAAAGCTTTAATACATGTAAGTTAATTAATCTACTTTCACTTTTTCAACAATATTTATTTTTTCATTTATTTATATTTTATATTCTTAATATAGATTTAGTCATTTTAAACATTTTGTTATTTAAATATTTAAATAATATGTAAAATATTTAAATTTTTTCGTTATTTGAATTTTATTTATTTTAATGTTATTATAATATTAAATATTTTGTTATATAACTATTTAGCTATTTTTAATGTTTTTTATTTAAGATATTTAGTTATTGAAATATTTAAATAATGTTTTATTTTTTTGTTAAGTTTTATTTTTATTATTTGAATAAAATTAAATTGAATAATTTGTAAAATTATAATTTATATTATTACTACATAATTTCGTGATGAATTTTGTAAAAATATAATAATGTGAATATTATTAAATCTATTATAATTAGCTTTTGTGTTTTGAATAAAAATTTTAAATTTAATATTTAATTTCGTTATAATATTTAAACAATTCTAAAATTTTTTAATTGAAACTTTTGTTAGATAGATGTATATAAAAAGTTGGGGAGAGGATAAATGGGAATTAGAGATAGTTTTGGAGAGAATCTCTCTACTAGAGATAATTTAAGAGTTAAGTGGGAGTTAGAGATAATTTAGGAGATAAATAGGAATTGGAGACAATTTAGGAGAAAGTGGTGCCACTTGGTTAAACATTAGAAAAGCAATCCCACTTTGTTTATGGTTGTTAGAAATAGTTAAGGCTATATTATTTCCTTATTGGTTTAATGTATATTTATGTGGAATTAAAAAAATAAAAAAACAAGAAATTAGGAAGGGGGTTTGGAGAAAGGAGAGGCATGATGAGATGAAAGTTTCCCCATCTTTGTCCTTGTAGGGGAAAATCATCCCCATCCCCATCCCATTCCACACAGATGTCCATGAGAGAAATGGGGAAATTGCTATCCCTAAGTTTGATAAACAATCCTATCTAAAATTAATTATTGTTATTTTTATATTATAAAATATTATTAGAAATAGTATATAAAATATAAATGATTATTAATTATTATATAAAACAATTGTATATGATGATGCGCAATCCGGTCACTCCTAGCTGCCACTTACGTAGCTCCTGGAAGGTACCTGAGATGGAGAAGAAGAAGAATCCCCGGGGGCTTGCCCGGTGGGAACACTCTGATGCTTAAGTTAGTATTCTATAAGAGAAGCAAGGAGAAGATGAAGCCTAAGAGTGCAGATAGCGCGAGAGTAGAAGATGATACCTCCGCCCCTTGATATTAGCTCCTTATAACAGAAATCCGTTGTATCAGGTCCACCGGCCTCTGACAGGGTAGGTATAACCGCCACTGTCAGTCTGCCGCAGCCGTTACTGGCTGGGCTGAGGTGGCATGCGCAGGGCCGTCACCGCAGGGTACGTGCCTGTCAGGTGTAAGGCACCCTCTAAAGGTGGCAGGCATGACGCTGTCTGACGAGGGATATGGCTACTGTCCTCAGATTTGTCGGGTACGGTGGTCGGGCAGGAGATCCTCCTGCGATATGCCGAGCTACCCTTCCACGAGTTACCCTGTGCCGGGCTATCTTTGTAAGCGACGAGCTGCCTGTGGCAAGCTAAGCCAAGCTGTCTAGCTTGAGGTGTCTTAACCTCGGGGTATCTATAAGTGAATCGGTGTGTTCCTGTCTGGGAATGGCTTGAGCTCCACTAGGAGGAGCTCGAATATTAGGAGAGGTCAGGAGGCTCCGAGCTCGGAGGCAGCTTGGGGTACCTTAGCCCCGGGGAGGAGGTGCGGGCTAGGCGACTCCCGGCGAATAGTCTATCCCGCCGATTTGCCGGGCTGAACTCGGTGTGACTTTCCCACCGAGTTGCGGGTGTGCCTGCTGTGCTGTCATGCTGAGTCATCACTTGAGCAAGGTCACGCCCACGTGTACACGTGCTACGAGGTTGGGCCAAATCGTCCTCCATCAATTGCCCCCCACTCCCCGTGTTGGGGACGGGGCCCTAGTGCGAGGAGTTCATGGTTTACTAGGTGGATTTGGCTCGGTTCTCACGCCGCGATGTTGGGCGGTTTAGCGGTTGGACCGGTTGGGTATTCGGTTTGCTCGGAGGGAAAAACCCGTGTCTCGTGCAATTCACGTACGGACGTCACGCGCTTTATGCTGTGCGGACGCCAAAAATTGCGCTAAACCAAATTCGCCTTGAGAGTCCTGCAGCCGGTTTCTTTGAGGTCCGTGGATTGATCCAATCTTGACCATTGGCTACTGGGCCCCATGGCTATAAATAGCAGGATTCTGGCCATTTTCCTTCGTCCCTAAGTGTTTTTCACCTTGAGCTCGCGTCTGAGGTCTCCAGCTCGGGTCTTCCAGCTTGGTTTCGTCTCTTTTTGGTGAGTCCCCGAGTCTTCCCCNCTGCGCGGACGCCAAAAAACGTGCTAAACCAAATTCGCCTTGAGAGTCTCGCAGCCGGTTTCTTTGAGGTCCGTTGGATTGATCCAATCTTGACCGTTGGCGTTTGAGCTCGCGTCTGAGGTCTCCAGCTCGGGTCTTCCAGCTTGGTTTCGTCTCTTTTTGGTGAGTCCCCGAGTCTTCCCCTTTTTCTTTTTTCTCAGTTCGTTCTTCCTTATGTCTAGTGGGGGCAGTTTCTCGGACGGACCCGAGGCGGGCACCTCGGGTCATGGTGACCCTGCTATTGCCCGGCCTTCCTATGAGGCACGGGCAACCTCAGGTAAATTGGCGTCCACCTCTCATCGAGGTCGGATGCCGGACCGGTTCGGTCTTCTACTCTGACGCTGGAGAGGCTCCAAGACCTCATTCAGAGTACTCCTACAACCTCCCCACCGGCAATTTCCCCTAGGAGCACGGTCCAGATGAGGTCATGATCTTCAGGGAACAACTCGTCGGTGGGCTACGTCTCCCTCTTCACCCCCTTATCCCCGAGGTGTTGGAGCGTTTCAGCATCACGCTGGATCAGCTTCACCCCAATTTCATTCGGAATTTGGTGGGAACCATTTCCCTCTATCGCGAACAAAAGTTCTCTTTGGACGCAGACATACTATGCTCCATACTGCTAATAAAAAAGAGTGCCTCTAGCGCTCCCCCCGAGCATGGGCATGTCTACTACTTGTCTCCTCGCCCAGGCTTCAAGCTACTACATAAGTTCCCGAGCAAGGTCCCGACCTAGAAGCGGGACTATTTTGTGGTCTGGGCTAGCACGGGGTGGCCCTTCCTTACTAGCTGGAGGGTGGCTACCCAGGCTACCAGCATCACCCTCAACTAGCAGACGTGGGAGGCCTTCCATTCGTGGGCTCAGGCTGAGCTCGATCATCGGGAATACATCACCGAAGAGAAGCTCGTTCAGGCCGGTTTGAGCCTGGGTAGGTCTATTTCTACCTTTTGGTGCTTTTCTTTTATTTGCTTGGTGTCTTCGGGTTTACTGATGCCAACTTTGCTGTAGGTCCCATGGACGAAGAAGAGAGGATTACAACTTCTAGGCTCCTCAACCAAATGAAAAAGAGGAAGAAGCGGGCTGCCAAGAAGGCTCGTGTGGAGCCACCGAGGGCTCCCTCTTCCGAGCCTGATCATCCCCGGGCTCCCATCCCTGAGCCCGAGCTCAACAATGCCCCTCTAGTGATAGATCTGGAGGATGATTTTCCACCCCAAAAGCCTGAGGCCACGGAGGGGTTGGTGGACGAGCCAGCCGGGGCAGCCGCTGAGGCCCCGAGTTCTGCTGAGGCAGCTACCGAGGCCACCAAAGAGTCGGCTCACCATGCTACAGATGTGGCGGCGTCCAGTTCGCGGACTAGAGAGGAGGAGGAGTCCATCTTGGATCCCGAGATCAGCCTCGACCGAATTAAGAGGGGCGTCATCAATGCAGAGGTCATGAGTTGGGCCGGACTCTCCCCAGGTCAGCTCGGGGGCCACGCTGTAACCCACATCATGGTGGTAAGTTCGTATTCCGTGAGCCAACACTGGCGTGCACGTCATGCACGCCTTGACTCTCCAATATGTTTAGTACAGACCAGGTCCATCAGTTGGAGAGTGCTGCCGCCGCTCAGAGGAGCCTGAATGACACCTTGGCGTTAGAGAGGGAGGAGCTGGCTGTGAATGGGACAGGCTGAAGGCCGAGGTGAACGGGCTCCGAGTTGGTCAGGAAGCCCTGAAGCTCGAGGTGGAAAGCCTCAAAATGGCCCAGAAGGCTTCACAGCTCAAGATGCAGGCCCTCAAGGAAACCAAGGAGGCCTTGGAGCACGAGGTGGAGTCTCTTAAGGCCGATATCAAGGAGAAGACGGAGATCTTTGACGATGCTCTGAAGCAGACCAAGGTTCAGTCCGTCATCGACTACGTCAAGTCATCGAGGTTCGATAACGTAATGTCAAAGGCCTACCATAGGGGGTTCAAGCTCGGCCGGTGGTGGATAAGGCGTGCCTACCCCAACCTGGACATAAGTGCCTTCACTTCTTTCAACATCACAGATGACATGGCATGCCAAGCCGCGGATGACCCAGACTCTGAAGACGATGGCGGCAACGGGGAGGTTAACGCTACCGATCTGATTGATTCTTTCGAGGAGACCCCTGAAGAAGCCCCGAGTAAGGCTGATGAGCCTCCCAAATAGCCAGGTGCTCCTTGTATTCTGGGCCTGCGAGCTCGACTTCCTTCTCCTTTGTACTGAATATATTTAGGTGATGAAATTTATGTAGTGGAGCTTATGTAATGAAAAATTCACTTTGCCAAAAACTTGCGCAATTTTCTTTCACTTGCCGAAGTGGTCGTCTTATTCTAAACTGTTAGACTACTAGGCTAATTACCCGAAGTGAGGGTTCCTCAATTGTCGTGGTCCCGAACTGTATTCCAATATTTAGTAGGGGTAGCCTTGTGTACACTGAGGTGAGTGACATAGTAGGGTACATGCCCGACCTGTCTGCACCCGGGTTAAGTTGACATCAGTTGTCCTTTACGGGTTTAACTTGTTGCATGCCAGGGCGGGCTATCCGTCACAAGGTTCTCGTCCGAACTGCCTGTTTCTTAGGCATTGCAAGTACTTAGCCTATGCCGATGAGGCAACTAGGTCTTGTATGGTGCCGAGGTCTTTCGTTAGCTCGGCGTTTTAGCCCTTAGGCTGGAGGAGCAGCTTATAATCCATTCCCCTAGAGTTTGCCCATGCCATAGAGGCAACTGGGTCTTATTGCGCCGAGGTCATATTAGCTCGGTATTTTGGCCCTTAGGCTCGGGGAGTGGCTCATGGCCTACTCAGTTGTTACAGATAGTATTGTCTTAAGTTGACAATGTTCCATGCCCGAGGTACTTGTTTCCCTTTGAGGGTCTCGAGCTCAT